>VMOF01000024.1:63106763-63226740 GCA_011764245.1 Trialeurodes vaporariorum | reverse complement strand
AAACTTAAAACCTGCAGTCGCAATATAGGGACTGTGTTGCGGTATAATTTTTCTCCTTTGATTGATGAGAAGTTTATGGAATGACAGTTGAAAATTAGTTTGTAACTTTAAAGTTGCGGTAAAAATTTCGGTTCTAGAGCTGGGCGCGTGACAAATTGTAAATTGTCTTCCTCCATCGAGCCGATAGGTAATTTACACAGCATTTGGAGACTCTTTCATCAATAAGCCACAACCTTCTGAAGATTTCCAATAGAACTTACATTCCTAAGTTAAAAGCTATTTTTGTAAAATATCTTATCAAACAATCGGGAAAAAAACCATAATGAGTACAACGTTGAACCGTGCACTAGTAAAGAAATGAGTATTTTATCAACGATTTGACGTAACCCACACATAACATGTAAACACAGAATACTCTAATCAGAACGGAAACTCTAATTCATTTTGAAACATTCTTTACTTCGGGCCGCCATGTTCGAAAGTGAGTATCTTCGGCAATCTTCGGCAGATCTTCGGCAACTGGCCGAGTTGTGATTGGTTGTATAGCCTGAAAAAGCATGTCCGCCATCTTGAGAAGTGAGTAGGCACAGTCGCCAGTTTGTGCCAGTAAATTCCAAATCTTGTTTCCATTGGCTCTTATGGGAGTTTCCCTTCTGATTGTATTATTCTGTGATGTAAAAACAAAGCACTCTGTTACTTTAATCTCTCAAAATTGAGAAGATGTGGGATAAGTGTAATACGGGTTGCACCGGAAGGAAATAAAGCAGTGAACATGAAAAAAGTCACTTTTGATGTGAAAAGAACTGGGTACCCGGTACACCCTTTATGAGAATCCACGTTTCAAAAGAGCTTGGGAGGATAACAGTTAAAGTGATAAATCACGATGTAAAGCTTTGAGGTGAATAATTCGGAAGTTTCAAAGTAAAGTATGAAGCAAAATATTAGATTCACCCATCATTCCTTAGTTAGTTTTTAACGGTTTTTTCTTTGAGAAACAAACACAAATGCAGACCCGCTTAAATAAAATATCTGATTTTCCAAAGAAAATCACTAGAAATCACTAAAGATGTTTGAAGCATTTTCTAAATTCTGTTTTCTTGTTATTTTTTTTTACTTTTCATTCGCTTAAGTCTTTCAAGATTGACAGATACCGTTAGGATTGTCTTTAAAGTTATGGGTACGTTTCGTGTCCTTGACTCAAAAAACAAAAGTTCGAAAATGAAAACGAAACTGCTAAGTATCAATCCAAAGATGAGAAAAATAAACGCTATCTGTAAATCGAAAATGGAAAAACTGCGGCGAGTTTCGTGTGATACGGGTTGATACGCCAAAACTAAATTTCTCTGATATTCAACATCTTCTTTGACCATTTCTGAAATCAAACCAGACTCCAATAATTGAGTCAGTATTGTGTTAAACGCATCAAAATATAACGAGAACTTCAGCACATAAAAAATTACGGGCCTTGAATGAATGCACTCATCGACATAATGGTATTCTTTTATGTTGTCATGTGCCGTGTCGCCGATGAGAAAGAAGTTCTTAAGGTTAGCTGTACTTGGTTGGATATTGGTCAGATAAATTTGCTGTAAAGTGAGCAATTTCAACTGTTCAATGGCAACTTCTAATCTACTGTTCAAAAAGTTCATATGCTTGACCGTTATATTCGCTGCAGTTGTGACAAACGTTGAATTAATATGTTCTATTACGCACTTTTCATGAAATTCGAAACTATCTGATAGCCGATCTTTAAGCCCATACAATTGAGAATAATTTGAAAAAAAACTCGCGTCCAAGTTTTTATCGGCAGAATAAATTAGATCTTCAGTGTCCTCCAGATCTTTCAAGGTGTCAATATCGGCAAAACGCACTCGTTTACTAATTAAAGTGTACATTCCACTTTGAAAAACATTTGCTATTACCAGTAAAGATAATGTTAAAGTGACGAATACAATTTTCGTAGAAAATAATTTGCCTAAACGCAAACGAGGGTGACTGAGAGACAAACAGTAACAAAAAACAGTAAGAAATGTTGACTTCTGCCCGTATGCTTCCAATTCCTCTGAGGTGTAAATATTTTTGAAGAAATTCAGCTCCAAAATTCCATAATAATGTAGAAATAGAACGGTTCCGAATACTGTCACCAGTATGCAGACCCAAACAGTCGATGTAAAACACAGGAACACAACAACATATTGAGGAAGGTACCCTTTTCGTGGAACGGCAAAACATAGTTTGTTCGTTTCAACCGCAACGGTGTAATCGTACTTTGAATAATCCTTATTTGGCTGATAGGAGTCAGAATGTGAGATAGATATGTCAGTTCCAAATTGAAATTCACGCTCAGAGCCAACAATGTCTTGCTCCACTCCATTCAACACACCAGTTTCGTTGACAAATAACTCTGTTGCGTTAAATTTTTTCTCCATTTCAGTAGTAACCATTCGTGGAAATGCTCCCCAGATATAATTCGTGGTCGTAAAATAATCTGAGAGGGAGCTTTTGTGGGATGATAAAGCTCTTCGGAATTGTTTCCCATCCATAGTCTGAATTGAAAAATCGAAGAAATCACCATTCCCGTGGTTTGTTAAGATCTCTTCTTTGAGCGAATCGTATTTGTAACAGATAAGTCCGAAACAAATAATTGTGCGACGACCTTGGAAGAAGCGCCAAAGGCATTTGAAAGTAAATGTCAAATCACAGCCTCCAACCTGGTCATTAAATGTTGTTGTGTTCATGTAAAACTTTCTCGCTTGCCTTGAATGGGTAAAATGGCTAAGGGAGGATTCCTCGCTCCTTAAATTGTTGACCATAAATATTATGTAGTTCCGAGAGTTCCAAATTGTATGAACGTACAATCCCCGAGTAAGATTGAAAACAGTTTCAGACAGCGGAGTGTTTCCTAACAATTCCTCATCAGAGATTCTCACGGAAACGTCACAGGTCTCATTTCTTTTCTCTGCTGATTTCATTTCAAAGTCAGGGGACAGACAAAAATTTCGGAGCCGTGGATATTTTGAAACGTTTCTTTTGGAGCTTGACACCACTTCTAAAGGGCGTTTTTTCTGTGATCTTATCCCAGCTTTATCAAACATTTTATCCAGTCCAGGAGTTTCATTGATAGTTACAGAATCTAAAATTAGGTTCAGTACATCATGACAGTCATTCAACAGAAACAATAAATTTTTTGAGCCATCGTGCAAATTTAAATGTTTGAAATTCCTCCAATCAGTCAGAAGCGTAACTGTAATTGAATAGGCTTGCAGGTTAAACACTATAGAAGAAACACCATAATGCTGGTTCACGCTAAATATTACGAAAGACTTGTTTTTTGTCCTTTCGGCTATTTTCAGGCAAACTTTGGAGGTAAAAACGTTTTCAGCGTTTAACTGACCAACTTCCAATTGAGACGGAAGAAGTTCCAAACCAAAACTAGAGTCTATGAAAATAAATAAAGTTAATATGAAAATCTTACTCATTCTAGACTGCACATTAAGCATACGACCCACATGCTTCTTCTAAAGTGCCTTTAGTATTTTAGTTTCTTCATAACTTTATCTATATATTAATCGATGTATTTATTTATATTTCCATACTTGTAACAAGAACCACACATGAAAAGAGCTCTTTAGAATTAAAAAATAAATAACTATCGACTCTGTGAGACGTAGTGTTTTTTTATTGTTCTTAAAATTTAAAAGCTTGTGCATACTTTTAACTGAGAGGAAATTTAAACTAAAAGCTACTGTTTCGCGGTCACAATAATTCTTTAATCCTTGGTAGAGAAAACATGTTAGAACAGGAATCTGCAAAGTTTGCATAAAAGTCACGACTGAAACGAGGAAACCGCGTCAGAAACTTTTATACATATTAGGGGAAAACGGAAGGAAATTTTTAAGCATAAGGACGCTCCTTGATGTTGACAGGCTTGACTTGAGTGATCGAAGTATCTCGGTGATGTTCTAACGTGTTAACGAACGCCTGAAGAACAGACCTTATTTAAGCTGTTTTTGCTACGTGGTTATTCATTTCTACGTTTCTCCTTGGTACGGCAGAACGTATATGAAAAGTAGAATATTTTGACATTTTGACCATTTTCCTGCTTCATCTTCTCTTCAGTGGCGGCTCGTGCGATTTGGCAACCATGCAATTCTCCATTTAAAGTTAGGTAAAAGAATCGATTCTTGAGGAGGCTGGCAGCCTCCGGAAGAATCGATTATTTTACATTGATTAAATGGGAGGAGAACACTGTTGCCAAATTTCACGAGCCACCACTGCTTCTCTTATCTTCTCTTCGCTTCACTTCAATAAAAATAAATTGTAAAATAACAAGGTCCTTACAAAATAACTTACGGATACAATTTGAAGTTATAATTTTATTATATTAGATTTTAACGAGAATGAGAGATAAACAGTGCAATTCAAAAACTCTACTCACAAAAAAAAAAAAAAAAAAACCTCATCGAGTTGGCCTTGGCATGTTTCCGAAAGCGAAGCCTTTACAAATGAGAGCCCAAGAAATTTCAAACTTAAAAAACTCGATACAGTTTGTTTATTTTGTCAATTCTTCCTCAAGTTTTCATCAATCTCAATTCATACTCTTGTGAAATATCTGTAAGATGATTCTATTTTGAAATACACTTTCATTGGACCAGGATATACCAGAAGGATAGATTTCTTAGTGAATGGAAATAACTAACGACAAGATTTGCGGCTTAGAATAATATTGGTCTATACTCAAACTCAGTGCCAGCTCGATGTGGCAACCGTGATTTTAAATTGAATCCTACGAAACCTTGACTGTTAGTATGTCGCAGGTCACCTCCCTCTAGGATAGCTTCTATGGTGAAATATCCGAGTGGTGCTAAATTTCACGAGGTGGTCACTCCTTAAATCTTAACAACGAATTTACGAATACCCAGAGAGATTAGTTAAATGATAGTAATCAGTTGATAATTACCGTCATTCTTTTTAACTTTAAAAACTCTAAGGATAAAATTCAGAGAGATTCCGAAAAAACCTCATATTCAGTTGGACTTAGCTGACAGTCTACCTGGAAATCAGGCTTCCAAAACTCTCCAGTGTTAATGATTTGCTCCTAATTAGTCCCCTATTCCTTAATCACAGGGTGAATGGGGAAATCTCATGAAATTCTCAGACCAATGCCAACTCAAGGAGGTATTTTCGTAAAGTCTCTCAATTGCACCCACAGAGGGTTTAAGCTTGAAAAAACAACGAGTAACTATCAATTGATTAATAAATAATTTTATTACTCTCAATCGGTATTCGTCGTTGAGGTTTAAGGAGAAATTAGGCAGCATCGGATGTTTTCATCATCAAAGCCATCCTAGATGAGGAGACGTGGTGTCTTTACTGTCGAATTTTAAATAGGTTTATTTAAAAAGACAGTTGCTAGATTACACGAGCTACTACTGGGTTCAAAAACTAACCATGAAGTTATAATTTAAGCCTGATCTTGTTGTAAGTAGGTTCTATTTGTTGCTTAGACATCCTTTCTTTCTATAGTCCGATGACATTTTGCTTTACAATTGAAGCCTCTTACAAATATCTCAGAAGATTGAATGGGTCTGTTGCACACTTCGGCTAGAGCGTTTTAAAGTATCAATTCTTATGTAAGAAGCTGTAAAAATAACAATGGCAGCAACAGAAAACACAAAAATTCATTAATAAACTCACTAATTGCGAAAAACACTAGACACTATTTACCCCTGTATCTTTCCACCACGTGCACGATATTTCGCGAAATTAGCGCGGCACATTCAAATAATCACAGCCGACAGTCATCACAGCTGACTTCATAAACAAAGAAACAGTAAACACTGACGGCGTCTGCTCGAATTCTTACGTTTTAATATCCTCAAAAGGTTGTGAAAGGTACGGAAACCGAAATTTGTGTCGAAAACTTATCAAAATGAAACAATAACACACAGGAGTTCCAAAGATGATTTCAACTTCAATCATCATCTTTGGAACTCCTGTGTGTTATTGTTTCATTTTGATAAGTTTTCGACACAAATTTCGGTTTCCGTAACATTCTTGATCTTTTGTGAGGAAGTGAGGATATTGAGTTGTAAGAATTCAAACAGACGCCGTCAGTGTTTACTGTTTATTTGTTTATGAAGTCAGCTGTGATGAAAGACGGCCGTGATTATTTGAATGTGCCGCGATAATTTCGCAAAATATCGTGCACGTGGTGGAAAGATACAGGGGTGAATAGTGTCTAGTGTTTTTCGCAATTTGTGAGTTTATTAATAAATTTTGGCGTTTTCTGTTGCTGCCATTGTTATTTTTACAGCTTTTTACATAAGAATTGATACTTTAAAACGCTCTAGCCGAAGTGTGCAACAGACCCATTGCGATTGAAGACAATTTGACGCAGAGTTGATATGTTTGAAACATGGATCTTAAATCCAAATGCGAACAGCGAACAACGAGAAACAAAAAACAAACACAAGACTGGAGTAAAACTTTAAATCGTGCACTAGCAGTTTTTCAGTGGTCCTGCGTCGATGGTTCATTGCAATCCACATTTTACGTACAAAACAACGAACCCTCTCCTTTATTTTCTTCTCTCCATATCAAGAAAGATGCGGGCTACGCGTAGTCGTGTAATGCGAGTTGCGTCGAATCGTCAACGCAGGACTAATGTCACTGCTTGTAGGTATTTGGGTTTTCCACCATATCATGTGTGCAATCATCTCGAGGTTCATCGCGATTCCTTAGTTCCGTTTGTAGCCGAATGCGAATCAGGTTGAGGGGACTTGACTCCAGATCCTAAGACCTACTAAAGTCAAAAATGCAGCCAAAGCTAAGAGATATAAAGGAATCAATGATGCTCCCGCTGCCTCCCCCTCCGAGAAGAAGGCCACTTAATGTAAGAGAACATTACAAGGCATGTAAATTAAGGAGAAAGATAAACCTAACATACAATCAACGAAAACAAGAATTAACATATCTTCAGTTTCAAAACAAAAGGCAGACGCAGGAATGCGAGGTGTATAAGGGAAGAACGGTTCCGGTAAGGGTGGTTGGGTTGGGGTTGGTAGAAGCTTAAAATGTAGTAGGACGGAGTTGATTTACGGAGGCATACAAACGAAAGAGGGGAGAGGGGTGAGAGGAGGGAGATGGTGGGGGGGGGGGGGGGAAGAACTTTGACACCGCAAGGAACGAGCGCTGGGTGAAAAATTACAGGTGCGTGAACGACTGAACGTGCGGGAAGCATGTGCTCGAGTCGTGCGCCTACAATTCTGGAAATACTACACCTAGAGCGTGCAAAAAGAATTAGCTGTATGGTGCAACACTCAAGGGGGCTCGCTCTCGACTCAACTAGCTGCTGTCAGAGTTTTTGTTTTGTTAACCCGCTGATTGTATGAGCTCGCTCGTGTGCGTTTTCCTTCCATCCAATTTTGTTTTTGAGGTTTGAAGATGATTTGTTGGAATCATTTCAAATTAGGACGCAAATTTATTTTGCTCCGCGGACCCTTCAAATTTATCACCCACTTAAACTTCTACCTTTCCCCTCTCAGAAGACGCACCTGCGCCGCGGTGCCACTTCAATGCACTTGATCTATAAGGCGTCCTCACTTAAAAAAAAAAAAAGTTCAACTTTAAAACAATGAGCTTTTTTGTAAACGCACAGGAGCCTCAAGCCTCAAGACATAACACGAGGCTTCGAGATAGTAATTGTCTCCTGAAGAAGGGCTCATAAAACAACAGGTGTGCTCTTCAGCCAAAAACCTCCATTTACTCACAAAGTACAATGGGGCTATTGCACACTTTTGCTATAAGCGATTTAATAGTCGATTATGGCGTAAAAACCTCAACAAATAACGATGGCGGCACTAAAAACTTCCAAAATCCACTCCTAAACTCAATAAACGCAGTTATTTGCGGGAGCGTAATGGTGGCCGAAGGCACTAACAATGGGAGATTCCCATCTAACAATTCTGAAACTCCATCAAGAAGTGACCAATAAGAGACTACTTTCATTTGACACCGGTGTCACTTGGTGTTGCGGTACCATTCATCGGATGTGGATCATCACTCTGATGACTAATTACTCTGTGAATCATCCTTGTCAGCATAGAAAGAGTGACGAAATTAAGATAGGAATCTCCCATTGTTAGTGCCTTCGGCCACCATTACGCTCGCGCAAATAACTGCGTTTATTGAGTTTAGGAGTGGATTTTGGAAGTTTTTAGTGCCGCCATCGTTATTTTTTGAGGTTTTTACGCCATTATCGACTATTAAATCGCTTATAGCAAAAGTGTGCAATAGCCCCATTCTTGGGAAGAGCACACTTATAGTTTTATGAGCCTTTTTTTCGGAGATGGCTTCGATTCAGGTCAACGAAATCATAATCAAAGTGCTAGGACAAGTTATTCACGACACTGTTTTAGGGAGTCGATTAAGTGAAAACCGCGGGTTGAAAAACCAAAAACTTACATTACGGCCATTACTCACAAACAAAATAAATTAAAAATTAAACTTGAACAAGACATTGATTGTGAGATTCATTTTAGCCCAAACATTTAAGATCATGTGTTGCCAAACATGGCGACATATTCAAACATTTTCCTTTCAGTCAGATGGAAAAATGAATAGAATGAAATACGTAATACGGTAGCCCTGTTCAGAACCTCATTCGAGAAAAACTTCAAATATATTGGGCATTTCTTCGAAATTTCACTATAACAGAGAGCTCCAATCGATTGACAGATCCCCGTTTTGTAAATTAGACCAGTGCCAAGATTTGAGACTTTGAGATGTTCAAAGCTGACACTCGTATTTTACATTGAAAAACAAATATGTACACAGATACTCACCGGTTCAATAAACAGAAAATTTTTTTTTTTTAAAAAAAGATTTACTTAAAATTTGGAATTTAGGACTTATGACGCTCTTGTATGGAACAAGTTAATTTTTAGTTGACGCTGCATCAAACACCTGACGGGACTTATTACTTAATAGTACACTGAAAAAAAAGCTATCGCAAAAATACTAGAACCACAACGATATGTGAACGAAGATAAGGGATGGTACTTTTACCTTGCTTTTTCTGAAGTTTGTACCACAGTTCTCAAAATTGTTGAGAAATGCCTGGTACTGTGACAGTAGCGGCTCGTGCGATTTGGCAACCATGCAATTTTTCCATTTAAACTTAGGCAAAAGAATCGATTCTAGAGGAGGCTGACAGCCTCCGGGAGATTCGATTCTTTTACATTGGTTAAATGCGAGGAGAACACTGTTGCCAAATTTCACGAGCCGCCACTGTACTGTGACCGTATTCTGATAGTAACACCAGAATTTCCTTGTAAAAGTACTTCCGTGGTTCACAAATTGATGTGCTTCTGGTAATTTTACTAGAATTCAATAATTTTTTTTTCATTGTAAGGCAACTGGCAACTGTGCATCTCGACAATGCTTCTTTTATTCCGTATTTCATGACTTTATACCTCGCTTCATTGCATCACGGAGGTACAAAGAAGAGAAGATGAAAGGTATACCTACACAGAAAGTGTCAAAATGCATCGCTAATTAATTGACGCCTTTTCCAGCTTGGAGAATAGACGGTGTTGCGGGGCGAAAATTCCTGCTCGAAACCGCTTCATCCGAACCATCTTGCAACACTAATTGAACCGAATAGCTGAATTTGACGTTAGATAGCTCGATATGATACAGTTTGGTTTTATCGTTAAAGGCAGGCTACAAACTCCGAAAAACATAAAAGGGGAGCTTACAACACCAAGCAGAACGGGCGAGGAAACGAAAAACAGCAAATAAAATATACATCTATAGATCAAAGTTAAAACGCCCAACGGCAGCTTGTAGCTTTAGAAAACGCGCTTTTTTAGCATTTAATGGAAGAGCTGTTAGACACCGGCATACCCTTTCAAGAGAGAAATCCCGTGGTGGCGCATCCAGGATCAGGATATCTTCTGTCTCTTTCACTTTCCCCACAAATGTTGACGTTGGAAATGGATAAAAAAGTTGGTTTTATAATACAAACCTCCGTACCTATATCCTCTTGTCTATTGCATGCATAGCCAAAGCCAGGAAAGTCTCTCTCTCTCTCTCTCCTCTCTCTCTCTCTCTCTCTCTCTCTCTCTCTCTCTCTCTTCGCGCGTTTGATTGCATGTATTAAAGAAGGACAGAAACAGGGGCTGAAGACTGAAGTCACGTGACAGCATCTATATCCATCCTTTTCTAATGCATTCGTTTCAGTGAGCTAAGAGAGAGAAAGACAATATCCTGGCTACGGCTATGAATCAGGGCTGCCGTTTTGCGTATAATCAATGCTATTTTTCTATTCACCGATGATTCCACCGGTTGAGAAAAGATTACACAGTTAGTTCAGTGTTTGACGGTAATGCACGAAAATACTCTGATCTGTAATCTTTCCTTAATCGGTGGAAACTCCGTTGATTAATTAAAATATCCGCAAGTTTTTTAAAGTCATCAACGACTCCACCGGTTGAGAAAAGATTACAGATGCGAGTATTTTAGTTTGTTACAGTCATGCACTGAACTGAACTGTGTAATCTTTTCTCAACCGGTGGAATCATCGGTGAATTGAAAAATAGCATCGATTATACGCAAAACGGCAGCCCTGCTATGAATGCATGTAAGTATGTTTTTAGGGAGAAACAATAAGGATGGACGATATCTCGTAGCGCAGCACTGGCTAGAGATATAACCCCAATAATTTTTTCTTCTTCTTGGATAAACGCCGATATTTTAACCTTTTCAGGGGCAGGGGGACAGATGTGTCCCACTGAATTTAACATGGGATTCAATGGGATTTAAATGGACACTTCTAAAAAAGTTGAGTGACCCATTAAAGTTCTTGGAAAATTTTCCTCTTTTGAAAAATCTAATAAAATGTCAAAAAAAAAAAAAAAAAAAATCTCAAATAGCGTGCGGGAAAGAGCTAACACCCGTTTAAAATATGCTGTGATAAGAATAACTCAAAACTCCCAAAAAAATTACATCAGTTTGTTTCATTTCGCTGTTTAGATTCTCTTAATCCCTATTCAAGGTCTCCATAAACAAAAACAAACGCACAAAATCAGTTATGAGAAATCCTTTCAGCTTGAAGTTGACACATTATGCAGTGTTCAGAGACACCTTTATTCCGCATTTTACTAATTCATTCACTTTTCATTCCTTCCTCGTAGAACCGCATTGTTCTTCATCGCACAAAAGAGAAGGAGAGAGACTTGCAATAAATTAGAACAAAAACGTTCACAGCTCCGAGTGTAACTTGTGTCGCGAAGACAAACGGTTCTCAACAACAAACGGTTCTCGGCAACAAGCGTGTTTTTATTGCCCTTCAGTCCGTCAAGTGGTCTCTCGTTTGCGTGTTTTGACGAGATAAGGCACACAAGTTAGTGTCACATTTTGAGAACTCTCGAGCTTTTTGCGCGCAAAAGTCATTTGCGACTTTGAAATGGGACCCAAAGTTTCCTCCGTGCTGGGTGCAGCGGCTTGGCTTTCTATTGAGAACGTGCACACCGCAGCGCGCGCCCCATCTGAGCAACGATAGATCACCAAAGAGTAATACACGTTAAAAGTTTCGACCAAGTTTTTAAACGGTTTTTCCTTTCCTTCGATAGTTGCGTTTAATAATTTGTAACAAAGTAATTAAAAACAAGTGTTTAAAGTAGAAAATGGGAGAACAAGAGAAATTAAAGAATCAGTCAGAAGACGGAGGAGCTTTCCTTCATTTAAGGTACTGTCGCAAAAAAAGAGAATCGAGAGCTACACCGCACCAACGCAGCACTACGATCAGAGCGGAAAGAAACAAGATTTGGTCTTTACTAGCACAAATTAACAGTCATGCTTGCTTACCGTTCAAGATGACGGACGCGTTTTTCAGGATTATTTGTTTAATCTTATAGAGGCGCACCAATAACAACGCGTGCAATTTGGCAACTCTGCATTTAGTCCGTTTGAACCCCAGTAAAACAACGAGTTTCTCCATATTTTGACTTTTTTAACTGCCGATTAGCCAATCGAAAGATTTTACTGGGGTTATTTGAAATGCCTCTCTCTCTTTAAGGTCCATCGCTCACCATCAGATTATGTAGTTTGCTATCTTAACAGCGGGATGCGTCGTCTCGAATTGAAGGCATTCAACAATTTGTACTGTTTCGGTATTCACTTTTTTTCTTCTTTTTTTTTCTTCC
Organism: Trialeurodes vaporariorum; assembly: GCA_011764245.1. Lineage (NCBI taxonomy): Eukaryota > Metazoa > Arthropoda > Insecta > Hemiptera > Aleyrodidae > Trialeurodes > Trialeurodes vaporariorum. The sequence continues at coordinate 63,214,531 of VMOF01000024.1, read as the reverse complement.
CCCCCCTTCATTTTATTGTTTGTTTCCTTTACTAGCTTTAACTTTTTGGAATCGCCGACTGCTCTAAGTGATGAAACCTTGATCATAAAAGGTCTTGACGAAAGTTGCGGAGCTCGTGTTTTTTTTTTTTTTTTTTTTTTTTTTTTTTTTTTTTTTTTTTTTTTTTTTTTTTTGGTAAATTGACTTATTTTTAACGTCACACTTATTGTAGAAAAAAAAATCAAATTCTGCTACTGCAAACACACAAATACAAGTCACAAACTGCTGAAATTCTATGAGACCCTCAACTTACAAAAGAGACGCGACAGTACCTACAAATGATTAAGAAATAAAAAAAAAAAAATCCGAGAAGAAAAATTAAAATAAAATATGAAAGGCATTGATCAAGTTTTGCTTTTCTTCCGTGCCACTTCACTCTTTTTCGCTCGTTGACTTTGGAAAGTTAAGTTTTCCTTCCATTCAGGGGCTCAAAGCGAAACGCTCCTTGATTTAGAGAAAAGAAGAGAGAAAATGTGTTTGCAATATTAATGAGAAAACTTGCTGCCAGCTGCTTTGCGTTCTGTACGTGTTTAATATTAAAAGATTTACCACCACGAACAACATCTTCTTCGCTATGAGTTTGCCTGAAAAAGGAGAGCTCGATGTACTTACGTTGCATTTACGTGATTTTAATTACGTAATGATGTGGGAATTACAAACTCCTTGAATGTCTGCATGTGTTTTTTTTTTTCCACATAACATTGACTTTTTTAGAATAACTCATCCATTTATTTAGTTTCTATTCCGCTTACCTTTGCAAGGATTTTTTGGAGAGTTTAACCAACAGCTAACATATACGTATAAATAACACTGAGAGAAATCACTTCTTTAAAAACAAGGAAACACGTTTATTTGTGACAGTTTTCCTTGCTCGAAGTAAATTTCTGTTGCACGAAGGAGAATCATTGTCATAACAAGGACTCATTTCCTAATTCCTTGTAGCATGGCAGGTATTTTCCTCGGGTTAAGAATTCCCCCTTATTTAATATTCCACTGTGCAGTTTCTTTAACACAAACAAAATACACCTTGGATTAAAAAAAATAATTCTCTCAGTGAAGAAAGCTATTTCGAGCAGAATCCTTTTAAAATTTTGAGCGATTTTAAATAGAGTCCTTGTATGTAGAGACTTGAGACAAGAGGGTAGTCGACCTTTGATTGGTTAATGAGTTTCAGCTTGATCCACGGGCACCGCCGTTGGATGCGATTTGCACACTGGCGCAACTAGGATATCTTCCATCTCTCTCATTTCCCATTTGAATGTGTGAGTAGGAAAGGACAGAAGGAGGGGGTTTTATCCCCTTGTCCATCCTTGTCTAACATACGTTTCTTAATGGAGAAAAGAAAGAGATGAAGAAACTCTCGGTGCGCTACTGGATTTGCACATTTGTTTACACACTCTTGTTTACAAACGAAGGTGTCCAACGGTATTTTACGGATAAAAGAGTTAATTGAGGACAAAGTTGTTAATTTTAATCATGACGCACGTCAAGAATGTCTATAATCCTCAAAAGAACCTTCAAAAGCGTAAATGGATGTCGATCAACAAAAGCAGTGAAAGATTACAAGTGTAAGAAACTCTGTGGCACTGTAATCTTTGCAGTGGACCAAAACACAACTGCGGCCTTCGGAATGTAAACAAATGTGCAAAATCTCATCCAATGGCGGCGCCCATGGTTTCACTTGTCTTAACTCTCTACATAAAGGGACTCAGGACTCTACTCTCTACCTACCGGGACTCTAGTTTCAAAGAAAATGAGAAAACATAAAATCTATCGTCGATGAGAGACTACTGCCCCATGGGCGGATACAGGGAATTGTCTTTCTCTCTCTCCTCCCATTTGAAAACGTGCGTTAGAAAAGGATAGAAGAGGGGGCTAAAGTCACGTGATGGCCCCCTCTGCTATCCTTTTCTAACACATAAGTTCAAATGGAAGGAAAGAGAGAAATACAATTCCCTGTATCCGCCCATGTACTGCCCTGCGTTTTGCATAGGTACTTATTTTTAAGAACATTTTCTGTTAAAAAAGTAAGGCAGCAAAATCATGAGCGAAGGAAAAGTTGGAAATAGAGTTTGAAAAATTATTATCGCGTATCTCCCGGAAAATCAAATAGTCACCCCTTCAATCTCGAGGACACGCAACACGAGCGCCTCGTTTATCTGATGCATCTCCGCCGTATCTTGTGTGTTGCGTCGAGGACGGTTTCGGGCGAAACAACGATAAAGAAATCACCTCTGCAACGGAGATGTTCGCTGATTAACAAACATTAAGGTTTTATAGTGACGAGCGGGAAAATCTAAGAATCTAATTGGCTCGGATGCTTCTTTCAATGTAAAACATACATCTGATTGGTCAGTTTTAAATTTCCAGCTTCTCCATAAAACATTATACACATGTATGTATGTATAGTTCTGTGAAGAAAACAGCCATCAGAAAAAAGTAAGGTGGTATGAATTTCAAATGAATGTACCCTGGTCGAAATTCTTATTGTTAAAGTTCCCCGTTGTTTCCTAGAGGTGGTTTCACTGTTTCAGAAGTGTAGGCGCACCAAAACTGATAGTCTTTGGAATTTGTCAACATTATTTATGATATTACTCAATGAAAATGAAAGAAAATGAGTTCGAACGTTCATTTTTCAATAACAAACACTTTAAGAGCAATATATTTAGGGTCGAGGGCAAGTTTTGTTTTGATTCAAACGAACAAAAGTTGAAAATTCGCCAAAGATTATTGTTTAGGCCTACACTTCTGAAACGAGCTCTACAGCAGTTTCGATTTTTCATGACCTACTCTAAAATGGGCATTCTCTGATTAGTCTTTAAACATTTGAAGGCCGCAAAATTTTTAACCGGTTGCCGAGATTTAAAAGAGTAAACATTTCGACCAGGGAACTTTCTTTTGAAAGTCATAGTACCATTAACCATACGTATACAGAAGATTTTGGCGCACTATCGTAAACTTCACCAGTGTATAGTAGGCGTAACTTAACCTTAGCTTATGTGGTAAAATTACAGCGCGTCATATTCAAACTCCGTACGATGACCGCGATTTTGCGGATATTTAATGATAGTCTACAATCTATCGGTGACTAAACCGGTTGAAACGAAGATTACTGATTTGAGTATTTCTATTATCCATTTGGTACACTTTAAAACCAATAAACGTAATCTTTGCTTCAACCTTTTAATTCATGCAGCGATGTATTAAAGAATGCCATTAAATGTGCACAAAACGGTATAGCATCTGAGGATAACACAACTGACGGACAGCTCTTACTTGCTTTTTCCGCCAAAAAAGTTCGCAACATAGATCCATGCCATGGTACTTACATGTTATGCATACTACTCAGCCCTTTCAGACTTGGTGTACATTTCAATGTACATCTGAATAACATTGAATCTTATGGAAAATGTAAAAATACAATACATGGGCGGATACAGGGGATTGTCTTTCTCTCTCTCCTCCCATTTAAAAACGTGCGTTAGAAAAGGACAGAAGAGGGGGCCAAAGTCACGTGATGGCCCCCTCTGGTATCCTTTTCTAACACATAAGTTCAAAGTGAGGAAGAGAGAGAAAGCCAATTCCCTGTATCCGCCCATGATACAATATGCGCATCAATTTAGATGAAGAGACAGTGGTATGATCAACCATGTTGGTCAAAAATCCGTTTCTGAACAAAAATAATTTCAGGTCTAAAAGGGTTAAGCGACCTTGGCATTTAGGGGTAGGGTGATTCAGCATAGACAGTAGACTCCCTCGCTTCAGAACGAACAGCCATCTCAGGGCGTGGGTGGATACAGGAATCCGTCCTTCTCTCTCTGATCCCATTTGAATACATGCGTTGGAAAAGGACAGAGAAAGGGGCTGAAGTCATACATGATGGTCCCCTTTGCTATCATTTCCTAACACATGTGTTCAAATGGAAGTAGAGAGAGAAAGACGAATGCCTGTATCCGCCAATGTCTCCGAGCAGCGTACCGGACGAACGGACAGAAAAGGGATCCTACCTATACAATGCGACATTCATCATTAATAATTTAATTTCGAAATAAAAACGAGATTTTTTTTCTCTCTCCCTCTCACTCTTTCTCTTCCTCTCGTTAAAACGCAGCGTATAGAGGCGTGAACGTTTCTCGAGACGGGACAATCGGAACGACGCGACGATTAATTACAGCGCGATTTTTGCGACGACGCACAGTAAGCGAAAATTTGTTATTTGACGGCCAAAATTCAGCAAATCAAAATCATCTGAAATAATCATCATATTTTGGAGCGAAATTGATTTCAGACTCTCTGTATTTATTTTTTAGCTAGAACTATGAGTTATAGAAGGGGATAATATTAAGACTAGGATTTTATAGAAGATAAGTTTGACTTTTTGATTTTTGTCCGTTAGATTGGTTTTTTCTTCCCACTGTGTGACGGCCGTGCGCGCTGAAGGGGAACGCAGGAAGAATGATCCTTTTTCTGTCCCGTCCGTTCCCTTTTCGTCATCGCGGAGTCCCCGAGCTTTTGTGTCGCGTCGCGTCGTGCGACTCGTTTTGCCAAAGAACGGAAAAAAAAAGAAATTCGGACGATTCTAAAAAGAGTCAAGCCGAAGAGGTTCGTTATGGGATTTCCGCGAGGGTAATGGTCAATAGGACATTGCCAGATCTTATAGAACTTAGAATGACAAGAATTTCACCGTCGATTAAAATGGAGTAAAACAGGGATGGCAGAGTTGAGAGTTAAATTATTACCTATCATCGGAAAAGCTTCCTCGGGAAGGTAAATATTTTAAAATTAGCTAATGGATCAGTTGCGTATTTTTTGCTACGACAATATGGAAACTTGAACTTCCTCTCTTGAACTGCTCATAAGTAGACTTCATTTATGTAATTTTACAGGTTGTACAGAATTTGCAACCGAAACTACAAATGTACATTGTACATTAATTTTCAGGGGGTATACTTTACGAGTAGAAAAATCGGATTTTTTTCTCTTATCAGCATGTGTCTGAAAATGTCCCCCTACTAAGTAGAGCAGTTCAATTTACTTGGTTGTTCTAAACGTGGGAAAATATTCATAACAAATATTTCATTTTACAGAGGGGATGTGGGAGAGGAGGGGAGGGCTGAGGGGAGGGTTAACAGACGTTTCGTCCCGCTTTTTTCGTCCGCTCAATTTTTTGTCCTTCTTTTTTCGTCCTATGAAAATTGGTCCTTGATAATTCGTCCAATCAAAGTTCGTCCTGTAGAAAAATTAGTCCTTTTATTATTTTCGTCCTCGACTGCAACGTCCATGAGTTTTTAGTCGAATTATTTTTATGTCCAAAGTATGTCTTTTGTCCTGTAACTTTAGTCCAATTTCTTTTTGTCCTTAAAAAAAGTTGGTTTCGTCCAATGCTCCTTTTTGCTAGTTTACAAGTGAAATAAAATGAAGAAATAGAATTTCACCTATAACAAGTTAATATTAGACTCACAAATTTTACTTGTAAACCAACGGAAAGGAACATAAATGTGTATTGGACGAACCAAACTTTTTTTTGAGGACAAAAAACATTAGACTAAAATTACGGGACAAAAGAAATACTCCGGACCAAAAATAATTGGACTAAAAACTCATGGACGTTACAGTCGAGGACAAAAATAATGAGTGGACTAATTGTGCTACTGGACGAAAATTGAAAAGACAAATTATCAAGGACTAAATGTCGTGGACGAAAAAAAAAGTGGACCAAAAAAACAGGACGAAAAGTCTTGTAACCGAGGAGGTGGGCTGGGGAGGGGGAAAGGAAAGGAAAGGACAGGAAAGGAAAGGAAAGGAAAGGAAAGGAAAGGAAAGGAAAGGAAAGGAAAGGAAAGGAAAGGAAAGGAAAGGAAAGGAAAGGAAAGGAAAGGAAAGGAAGAAAAAAACCTTGGCAACGATGGATCTGAGTATTTACCCCTAAAATATAGTGCCTCAGTAGATCAATTTATTTTGTCGCGTCATCGAATCTTGAACGTATAAGAACTGTTTCTTAAAGCTGTCAAAATGTCTCCTGACCTATGCGAGAGCTTTAAGTCAGTCCAAACTGGACCCATTGCCCGAGCACCATCATTTTTCTCAGCTCAGGTTATACTACTATTGGCGTGACGCGCGAATGACTTCGGCTTAAGTTTGGAGTCAAGATTCTTCGCGGTGAGAGGAGTATAGTTTGAACTTGAAGTATGCAAAAAGCAAGATGCAGAAATAAGCACCAGAGGACAAAGGTTTGAATAATGGGTCTGCAGCAAACCTATGCTATAACAATAAAGAAGGTCAGTTCTAGTTTCTAGTTTAAACTACTTACTTGAGAACAACGAGCTGTAACCACATAGAGGGGCTGTCTGAGATGTCATTTTGAAGACACAGGGTAGCGGTGATGACAATTTATTATGTGGACCAGAGACAATATATAATAGAGACCACGCACTATCTATCTTGCCCATGTTTGCGCGCGGTGGCAACTTTTTTTTTCGGGGTCTCAACAGAACACCGCTAACATGGTCCATACGTTGACTGATGAGAAACATCGTTGAGATTTTTGCCTAGTGAAGCCAGAAGCACCGAAATTGCATCAGTCAACGTATGGACCGTGTTGGATGGTGCACTCTCATGCTCCCTGTGTAAATTCCTGTTGAGTCCCGAAAAACAAGTCAGCCACCGCGCGCACGGCTAGTGCGTGGTCTCTATTATATATTGTCTCTGATGTGGACATTCTACTCGGGCTCGGTTTGTTTTCCTCTTTAATTTTAACCTCAAAATAAAAAACGGGACACATCAATTTGAAATTGATTTAAAATAAAAGTAAAAATGTTTTGAAGTGGGTACATGGATAGTGGATACAGAAATCGATATAACTGTTTCTTTCTGAAGGGCTCCTCATAGGATAACAAAGCTGACGCAGAACAGAAACTGAGCAAACTTTGCACATAATTCATGGATACTGGATAAATGTATTAAAATTCTGTGCCCAGAGAGAGACGCTCTAAAACACTTGCAATTTCGTTTAAAAGGACAGTTTAAATTTCTATTGAATTAATTACAATTTTTGATTCAAAGTTTTGAAATAAGAGGCAACTTAGAGTCAAATAGAGTCAGTGCAACTACACTATACGATAAAATATGCATTGGGCGGATTTTTGACTCATCAAAATTTCGCGGATTCAACGTGTCAACAAGAATCAACACCCATTTCATTTAGTCTGGTGTTGAATGGTGATGTTCGGTAAACAAAGGGGGGGGGGTGGCTGAAGAGGCAATGGGTCTGTTGCAAACTTTTGCTGCAGCGCTATGGAGTATTCACTCTTATGTAAAACCGCGTGAAAATTCCATTAATGGCATCAGAAAGTTATAAAATGCAGTATAAAACTCACGAGAGACGTTTAATGAAATCCAAGATGGCGTTAAAATATCGAGCAACCTGTATGCATGCACCGCGAACATCCAAGGATAACCAACCTCGCAATATCGATCACACCCAAACACAACGTAAATAAACACATAACCTCTGGAGCTGTGAGGTTGTCAACGTTGGCAATCCTTGTATGTTAAAGGTGCATGCATACAGATTGCTCGATATTTTACCGCCATCTTGGATTTCATTAAACGCCTCTTGTGAGTTTATTATCGCATTTCATGACTTTCTGATGCCACCAATGGACTTTTCGGGCGATGTTACCTACGATGATACACTCTTTATCGTTGTAGCAAAAGTTTGCAACAGACCCATTGGCAAGGTTATATTTGGCGATCCTATAAGAGCCGCCCGAGTGAGTTGGCGTGTTTTCTGCTTTTGTCGGTCATCTTGGCTGCAGTGATTCTGCACAGCGCGCCACTGAATTTGTGGCGCGAAGGCAGATGAGCATACCTGTTAATCTATAATATTGGGTAATAAGAGGATATTGCTCACCAGTCAACACCAGACTAAATCAGCGAACTGTTGTTTTGTTGGTGTACCTCGCTGCAACCATTTGGTGCTGCGCCTTTACATATTTGTCTCTGATGCAAAGAAATGTCCGGATGTAGTCTCAGTTTGGGATAAGGGAGGGATCCAATAAATGTTCGGTACAGACGGTCCCCGAAAGACGTTGGATGGTGATCGTTTACGTGCGAGGTTATAAATAAGCAAAGAGGTTGATCCAGCTCCCATAAGGAATGGGCTATCGGCAAAAAAATTTCATATTTTCAGAGTCGATAGAACTCGGCAAGACGCGTTCAACGATGGCCAGTTTTTTTAATTTTGGTCAACTGGTAAGGGGGGGAGGGGGGTCCAAAGTCAAACCTTCAAAGTCCCATAACTTTCGCTTAAATCAATATTTTTACTTGTACTTTGCGCCAAAAGATTCGTCTTAAAAAGAGCTTTTGATTGATGTGTATGAAAATTAAATTATACAAATTTTAAACCAATTTTTTTCAATTTTTACAATTTTTCCAACTTGAAATTTTTGGTTTTTTGAGCCTGAAAAATACGCGCAACGGGTTGAGGAGAATAAAAAACTACGGGAATAAAAGTCAAAGCTATGCTCTTTTGAATGGCACAAACCGCGATCCGGGGAAATGCTCAGTCCAAAAGTTATAAGCGCCTAAAGTTGCGCACCTCCGAAATCACGGTGCGTTCAGTGCATGTTTTCAATGGCGCGCGTCACCCTCGCTCACCCGAGATCGGTACGCGCCATTGAAAACAAGCACTGAACGCACCGTGATTTCGGAGGTGCGCAACTTTAGGCGCTTATAACTTTTGGACTGAGCATTTCCCCGGATCGCGGTTTGTGCCATTCAAAAGAGCATAGCTTTGACTTTTATTCCCGTAGTTTTTTATTCTCCTCAACCCGTTGCGCGTATTTTTCAGGCTCAAAAAACCAAAAATTTCAAGTTGGAAAAATTGTAAAAATTGAAAAAAATTGGTTTAAAATTTGTAATTTAATTTTCATACACATCAATCAAAAGCTCTTTTTAAGACGAATCTTTTGGCGCAAAGTACAAGTAAAAATATTGATTTAAGCGAAAGTTATGGGACTTTGAAGGTTTGACTTTGGACCCCCTCCCCCCCTTACCAGTTGACCAAAATTAAAAAACTGGCCATCGTTGAACGCGTCTTGCCGAGTTCTATCGACTCTGAAAATATGAAATTTTTTTGCCGATAGCCCATTCCTTATGGGAGCTGGATCAACCTCTTTTAGCGATCGAATATCATTCACCGTCGTATGATATTCGATGGATTTGCATTTTATTTTGATGATGTTCGTTTGTTTCGTTGGTCTCACCGGAGACCGTTGAATTCCAACAATTGGAAATTTCGAATTCACCTCCGGAGGTAGATTCGATTTTCGAATTGTTGCAACCGTTGTCAGAAATCTCATCTTCTATCCTCTTTGACTCCTTTCGCCACGATAATTTCGGAAATGACGAACTTTTTGAATAAAAATTTATGTACAGACCATGCGTAAAAGTCATTTGCTTTGAGACAAACATAATTTTAGCTTCGAAAACGCTGGTTTTTTTTTTTTTGTTAAAAATGGCCATGTCATTCAGAGCTGATTTAGAGGTTATGTTATTGAATATTATTATCGAAGTTTTCATTTTCACGAGAATATCATTCAGAAGTTCATTCTCGACTCTCATTGGCTAGCTTTTACACCGATCAGCAGCATCAGTTAGCAATCATCAATTCTTGAAGTGAATGATATTCGATCGCTAAAATTTGCTTTAAATCAGTGAGCTGTTGTTTTGTTGGTGTACCTCGCTGCAGCCATTTGGTGCTGCGCCTTTACATATTTGTCTCTGATGCAAAGAAATGTCCGGATGTAGTGTCTCAGTTCGGGATAAGGGAGGGAACCAATAAATGTTCGGTATACAGACGGTCCCCGAAAGACGTTGGATGGTGAGCGTTTACGTGCGAGGTTATAAATGACGGTATATGCTCACCGATCATCTGCGTGCAGGACCGTCGGTACCGAACATTTATTGGTCCAGGATTGATAACATGGCGTTGCTCCTCCACGTACAGTTATAGCTCGAAGCTCGTAAGTCGATATTGAACGCAAACCTGAATGTGAGCCAGTGGCGGCTCGTGCGATTTGGCGACAGTGTTTTTATCCCATTTGAATACATGGAAAACAATCGAAACTCGAGGAGGCTGCCAGCCTCCGCTTGAATCGATTTTTTACCTAAGTTTAAGTGGGAAAAATCCATGGTTGCCAAATCTCACGGGCCGCTACTGATGTGAGCCGTTGTTGCTCGTTCTATAAGTCTCTCCGTTTTTCTCGAAGAATTTTACGAAATATTTAACGATCCATAAGCTCCTTTGGCAACACTGCAATCACCATTCCCCGTTTAAGATTGCGCTAGGATATTCTATGGCACGCTGTCAATCACAAGAGATCAAGAAGTGGAAAAAAAGAAGCGAGGATGAAAAGAAGGAAAAAAAAAAAAAAAAAAAGTGGACCTTTCGATAAAAAAAAAAAAGTTAGCCTTTCCAAGTCGAGTCGATATAATATGAATTTGATTTCCGATCGACTTAACAGTTCACCCTTAGCAGCCCCCCCCCCCCCCCTCCCCACCCCAAAAAAAAAAATCAGACGGAGGAAACGGAACGAAATATGACGAAGTCAAGCGCAGATAGGATTGACTTGAACACTTGAACCCGCACTCGCGGGATCGTTCAGTTGCCCGCGCTTCGCGACGCGACGCACCGTTGTCAAATTTATCGATTTACGATGACTTATTTCACCACCACCACAAGGCTTGAAAAATCGAAAGAAAAAATAAAATAAAAAAATAATAAAATTTAAAAAAAATAATTATGTAATCAGATCAACGTTACAGGTGTTACCACAAGGCTTGAAAAATCGAAAAAAATAAAAATAAGAAAATATTTTTTTTAAAAAAAAAATATAATTATTTAATCAGATGAAGATACGCTTCTCTGGTGTTAACACAAGGCTTGAAAAATCAGAAAAAAATTAAATTAAAAAAATTAAAAAATAAAATAACTACTCAATCAGATAAAGATACGTTACTGGTGTTACCACAAGGCTTGAAAAATCGAAAAAAATAAAAATAAGAAAATATTTTTTTTTTTTTTTTTTTTTTTTTTAAATATAATTACTTAATCAGATGAAGATACGCTTCTCTGGTGTTACCACAAGGCTTGAAAAATCGAAAAAAAATTAAATTAAAAAATTAAAAAAATTAAAAAGAATTACTCAATCAGACCTTTATACGTTACTGGTGTTACCACAAGGCTTGAAAAATCGAAAAAGAAAAATTAAATTAAAAAATTAAAAAAATTAAAAAGAATTACTCAATCAGATCTTTATACGTTACTGGTGTTACCACAAGGCTTGAAAAATCGGAAAAAATCAAATAACAAAATTTAAAAATGATTTCGGTGTTACATAACAAGTGAATCGATTCTAAGAAAGTTCAGTTCTAGTTCAGATCAAAATTTAGGTCCTTTGATAAAATTAAAACGAACTTTAAGCCTCCAGAAAAACAACAAGCTTTTGACCATTAAAATTATTTGCCAGCAGAGCGGAAGAAAGTATCGAATTGGCAACACCTTCCCCCATTCAAAATTTTATCGTACGGAAGCAGACGAATCTCAGAGCTGCCCTGACCTGACCCTCCTCCCCCCTCTAAACTCCGAGAGAAAAATAGCAAAAGGGTTTACGGAAATAAAACGCCGTTTGGCGATCGAAGATACGTCAACGATGACTGTTGATCGATGGCTGACGTGACGTGAGCATGGCACGGGGATACACAGCAGCGCAGTTACATTCATCCCCTCCTTTCACCACGACCACGCACTGTGGTCCGAGATCGTCAAAATAGTGGCAAAAAATCGGGGGGGGGAGATGATAAAAATCTTCGTTTTCTACCTTTCAAGCTTAACTGTATCTTTCCATTGCCATTATTAAGTTTAAATGGAGCTGTTGGACACTTTTGCTAACAGCGATATAGTGATCGACTCTGGTGTAAAAACCTCCAAAAACAGCGATGGAAGCACTAAAAACTTCCGAAATCCACTCCTAAACTCAATAAACGCTTTTATTTGCGCAAGCGTAATGGTGGCTTAGGGTTAGGGCATAGTAATAATGGGAGATTCCCATCGAACAATACTATAACTCCATCAAGAAGTGACCAATTATACAGGGTGTTGAAAAACTGTTCCCGAATATTTCAGGGGCGGACTTTACAGGTCAAAATAAGACTTTTTCTTCCCATAAACATGGGTCAGAAATTGCAGTCTTTTCGAGTTACAGTGTTGCAAAGTTTTCGAAAAACAAATCGAAAAATTGTCATAACTCCCTCGTGAATTTTTCTTAATGCTCGTAAATAGGTACTCTGGTGTAGTTTTAGGCGTTCTTACCGATTTTGGCCGTGAAAATGCTGTACGCAAAAATTTGAGGGGGGTTATGGGGGTTTTTCTTGATTTTTCTCACTTTTTTTGGCCAAATTATGTGAAAATATGCTTTCGGATTCATTGAGCCCAAAAAGGATTGGCATTACTCAAAAGTTCGTAAAAAAGTATGCAGTTTTAGTCCACACAAGTTTTTCCAATTCGTAAACCATTTCCGAGAAAATCGTCCCTGAAGTTGGAGAAGTCTGCCAAAAATTGACAGAATCAAAGAAAAGGCGATTATTGGCCGACCTCTGCAACTTCAGGGACGATTTTCTCGGAAATGTTTTACGAATTGGAAAAACTTGTGAGGACTAAAAATGCATACTTTTTTACGAACTTTTGAGTAATGCTAATCGTTTTTGGGCTCAATGAATCCGAAAGCATATTTTCACATAATTTGGCCAAAAAAAGTGAGAAAAATCAAGAAAAACCCCCATAACCCCCTCAAATTTTTGCGTACAGCATTTTCACGGCCAAAATCGGTAAGAACGCCTAAAACTACACCAGAGTAACTATTTACGAGGATTAAGAAAAATTCATGAGGAAGTTATGACAATTTTTCGATTTGTTTTTCGAAAACTTTGCAACACTGTAACTCGAAAAGACTGCAACTTCGGACCCATGTTTATAGGAAGAAAAAGTCTTATTTTGACCTGTAAAATCCGCCCCTGAAATATTCGGGAACAGTTTTTCAACACCCTGTAGAAACTACTTTCATTTGACACCGGTGTCACTAGGTGTCATCGGATGAGGATCACAACTCTGATGACTAATTACTCTGTGAATCATCCTTATCAACATAGAGAGAGTGGCAATATTTTATTAAGATAGGATTCTCCCATTATTTCTGCCCTATGCCGCACCATTACGCTCGCGCAAATAAAAGCGTTTATTGAGTTTAGGAGTGGATTTCGGAAGTTTTCAGTGGTGCCATCATTATTTTTCGAGGTTTTTACATCAGAGTCGACCAATATAAAAGCTTAGAGCAAAAGCGTGCAACAGCCACATTACTAGTTATAAGTTATTCTCTGTGGTTAAAATTTGTCTTAAAAATGTATAAACGATAAATTTATGATACACTGGCGCAACCAGGATCTCTCATTTCCCATTTGAATGTATAAGTGGGAAAAGGAGAGAAAGAGGGGGTTTTATCCCGTTGTCCATCTTTGTCTAACATACGTTTTTAATGGAGAAAAGAGAGAGATGAAGAAACTCTCGGTGCACTGGCGCAACCAAGATCTCTTCCATCTCTCTCATTTCCCATTTGAATGTATGAGTAGGAAAAGGACAGAAAGAGGGGGTTTTATCCCCTTGTCCATCCTTGTCTAACATACGTTTCTCAATGGAGAAAAGAGAGAGACGAAGAAACTCTCGGTGCGCTACTATGTTTACTTTCCGATTTTTTGCCACTTTTTGACGATCTCAGGGACCACAGTGCCACGCTCACGGGCTCACGCACCGTCCCTTTTTTTTCTCAAGCTGGAAAATCCCTGTCAATGAGGATTATGCCTCGGATCAAGGAGTATTTTTCTTCCCGACGACAAGACAAGTATCCCCGATTCCCCGCGTCTCTGATCGACTATCCCTCCCCGATCCCCACTTTCCAAGCCACGCACGGTCATTACAGCTGCCAAAGTTGATAGAGAGCTTAAAGCCACTCAAGTTTTCGTCTCGGCAAAGTCGGGCCAATTACTTGGAGACTTGAATTGGAGGGTTAAGTTCAATCGTGAGCCGTCGCGTCGTCGCCTCGTCAATGGTTATCGATGGATTAACGCGTTAAAGACGCGTATCAGCATTTGATGCGATTTAAAGCTGCGGTATGATTTCGATGACTTAGTACAAGGGGGGGGGGAATTACGGTACAATTAACAATACGCATATTAATTGTAAACAAAATGAAAGATATTTTAAAGTGATTCCTTTAGTTAACGAGTGGATTTCAAAAGTTTTTAATACCCCGCACTAACAGACCCATTCGAGGGTTTCGTTGCAAAATCTGGCATCTATGGCTGCATTAAAACGGTTGTTATTTATTATACACAGACATGACTTTTGGAAATATGATCTTGATAATAGAAAATAAACATTAGCAACATGTAGATTAATAAGACGATTGGTCAGTGAAACAGGACGCTCTTTCTGAGATAAGGTGTTGATATGATTCGTTCCAGCATTCCCTTTGCTTACCCAGGCACAAAAGTCCACTGGTCCAGTCGCTCAGTTGCGTTCGAGAGTTGTATCGTGATGGATCCTTACAATACACCATTCTCTATTGAGAATACTCCCGAAAATTGTGAACGGTTAGGGCTCTTGCCACATCATTTTCCACGTAACGGAGGTCCTTTGACAATGGATCTAAAGGTTCATCAGTTTTTGTTATCGCATGGAAACCCGCGGGCGGGACAGCGCTTGTTCGCACAACCGTCAGCACGGCAGTCGGCGAATCCGTCGAATCCGACAAATCCGACGAATCCGACGAATCCGACGAATCCGACGAATCCGGCGAATCCGGCGAATCCGACGAATCCGGCGAGGAAAAAGATGTAAAACGAATTAACACCTTCGATTAAATCTGCTGGTTCATAATACTCGTGATATATTTAGTAATCGACATTTACTGGCGACTTTTTTTTACGAAAAAATCACGGAAGAAAAATTAATACTATTTTTTAAGGTTCTTACTCGATGGTTCTATCTACACTCCACCTTCAATAACCTCTGAGAAGGCACACGATGGACGCCAACTTGGGTAAGTGAATGATAAATGTCGTTACACTGTCTCTTAAAAAAAAACAAAACAAAACAAACAAACAAAAATACAAAAAACAGACAAAAAACGTAAAAAAAGCAATTTTCATACTTTTTTTGACCCCATCAAACGTTTAAGCAACACTCCTGCATGAAGTTTGGATGATTTTCATCAATAGTTAGTGCTGCCGAGATCCACTTGAAGTTTTAGTTTTGAAGATGTTTAAATTACCTGATCGAAACCCTTCATCTTCAAGATTATCAGATATTTTCTCATATTTTTACAATACATTTTTGAGCATGAAATAATGGCTCGAAATGTTTAAAAATTGACAGAAGGGGCACCTCACAAAGTCCTTTGAAGTCCTATCTATCCATTTTCAACTTGCAGTAGACATTATTTAAAAGGTACTTACAAACCCCAAAATGCCAGAAAACGCGAATATGCGACAAGTTCCTTTTTCCAGCCTGAATTTTAACTATATTGGCAAAAAAATCAGAAAGAGGGACTCTTGAAAAATTTAAGAAAAGGGACACGCTTGTAAGGATAACACCCCCTAAATCATAAATGCTGAAAAATAAATTTGACTTTATCCCCATTTTTAAGTGAGGAACTTGATTAGCCTTTAACCCTGCACTCTTTTGAAGAAAAATTATATTTGTTCCCTCTTAATATAAATTAGAAAACGCCTCGTTAATACGAAACAAATGAGCTTTCGTCATTTTTATGATGACATGCGCGATTGAAAATGTGAAGAAAGTCGAACTCAGTTTTTAGAATTTTTCGGGGGTCACTGCAGTGTCACAACGCCCCTTTAAAACAATTTTTCAGCCGAACAAAACTTTACTGCCTCCATTATACGCTTCACAAAAGAGTCATTTTATTTAAATTTTTCAAGAGCTTTGATTCAGTTTTTTGGTTTGTTTTTTGTTTGTTTCATTTTTGTTTTTTTGTTTTTTTGTTTTCCCGTTTCTTCACCCGTTTTATTGAAGAGATAAAGGCTATGAATAAGGAACCTGTAAATAAAGCGTTTTTGGCACCTTATTCGAAGGGGGGGGGCGGTAAACTATATCCTACTACCCTTTAATTTATATTTCTAAGTTTTACAAGGCTTTAAGGACTTTGAAGAACTCAATCACAGACCCTTTTGCAAATAAGATTTGGAGCCAATACTTCATGCTTAAATAAATTTTAAATCACCAAATATATAAATGTATAACAAAACGTTAAATCTATGAATGGAACGGAAAAATATATTATTTCATTAGTTTTAGAGAGCTTGAGGTGGCTTCTCAGTTCTCAGCAATATCACCCGTTCGATGTGTGTGCAATGTCACCTATAGTAATTCAAAATTAAGAAAAGTTGAGTTTGAGCAAAATGTATCATACGGATCAATGACACACCAATCGATCCGCGATTAAACCATTTTATTATTTATGAATTATTTGGGACGAAATTTATCAGAAAAAAGCTTTCTTGAATTTAATTCTTAATTTTTCTTAAGCTTAATTTTTTTTAATATAATTGACTGCTTTCTCAATTTTAATAAGAGATCGAGCTGGTGGAGAAAGGAACGAGAGAGAAACCACCTTATTAACCTCAAAAGTCAATTTTGTCGAAAAGTGTTTAGCGAATACAAATAACTTAAATTCTTCCGTAATTACTATTATAGAAGAATTCCTAGTTTTGTATGGCATGAGTGGCAAATGGCATGGATGGCTTTCTGGTTAACGTGATAAATCCGTCTCCTTGTTTCTGATTGGTCAGCAAATCAGTTTCAAGACCAAACAAAAATGAGGCCGTTAATCGTTATAGCCCTGATTGATTTTCAAGATTAAAGTAAATAAATCAAGTCCTATAAAAATGACGTCAAGGAAAAGGCACCTTTAATATTAATTATTTATCGACGGCTAAAAACGGTATGATGTTTCAATTTTCTATGGTTTGATATAATATCAAACTAATTTGATGTATTTCTTATGTTTTATAGGAAAAGGGCATTCGATTATTCAAAGGTCTTGGCACAATCTCATCAACGCAAAATTGACCTACTATCGTATTGCAAGCTCGCCTGAACCCGCAAGCGAATTTATTTCGACCGGATGATCCTTCGAAGAATCTTAATTTTTTTTTGTACGTATTATATGAAAAATCAAACTTCAAACTATAATTTCCAATAAAATGTCGAGACACGTTGCTAATTTGTATGAATGAACCAGAGATTTTTAATAAGTAAATTTAATTTTCAAACGAAAACACTGCTCTATTTAATCCCATTAATACCAAGATTAAGACAATTGCCTTGCGTGTTATACAGGGTAGAGCAAAAGTCTACCACCCCTTTTAGCTTTTGAACATTTGCAAATAAAAAACGAAGCTTGGAGGATATTTGTAACTTATGTTAGTTAGTGAAACCTACTTTATGGCATACCTACAGTTTCCAAGGGGCACCCCAAAACGAGGGTTTCAACTCCAAACTCAAATTTCAGTTGTACAAATCGTTAAAATTGGCATCAAAACTGAGAATTTTTGCGTAAATTGGAAATTAGTTTTCCGTTTTCGATGAGTTGAGTCGAAGATCAAAATTTAATTTGAACCCAATTTCAACAAATCGTAACATGTTTAAACATTCAAAATGAGTTTTTTTCTTTTTCTTTTTCTTTTTTTCCCCCAAATTCCGGCTTTTTAAAAATGATAGATATATGATTTTTTGACAATGGATTCAAATTGAACCCGTTATGTCACCTCTGCTACATTGAAAACGTAAAACGACATGAATAACCGTGGCTTGCGCCAAACTGCTCGGCTTATATGCCTTTTTTAACAATTGTATCTCGTAAGATCTCATACGTATTGAGGGCTGCTATAACTAACAATTTTGAACTAGGGTCCGGACCTAACTCTTTCTTTGGGGGCCCCCCGGCCCCTGGACATTTTGGATACGCCAAGAAGAAGTTATCATTAAGATTTAAACACCATCCCCAAAAGTTGAAAAGCTGAGGGGGTTCAAAAAACAAAGGGGGAGAGAGGACTCTTGCCACACCCCATATAAATGACCTTCCTCACCTTTCAACCGAATAATTGCGGCGACTTTCGCTGAATAAAACGATCATCGTTGACTGAGTTTACATCATTGCGTGTTTGCTTGTGCATCACTCATCAAAAAATCATTACGTGACTAACTGTCTCTTTGATGCGCAAAAAAGCTGACCATTTACTTTGATAAATTTTATTGATAGTCGAAACAAAAATTTTCGACCAATTAGACCCGATCTATTTTAATGTCTGACGTTGATGCTTACAATAACCGAGAGTGCATAACTCAAAATGGGGAAATTTTTACGCTGGATAAATTTCAGTACTAATGTTTTGTAATGACAGCCATGTAATTTGATTCGTTTTTGGTTGAAATATGAGTCATATAGACTCAACTTTTTAGTTACTTTGGAATTTGTGCGTTAAACAATTATTTAAATCGTATTCCTCAGTGGTGGAGCGCGCAATTTGGCAACGTTGTGTTGTGTCCATATAAAACCATGTAAAAAGTCGAAGGTAAAAGTGCTCACCGAGTACATGATGTTCGATCTTTTTCATGAGTTTAAACGCATGGACACAACAGAACATTGACACATCGCACGCTATGCCACTGGTATTCCTGTGAGCCCCTGACGATGCGATGTTCTTAACATGTAATGTTTTTGCGCCTACTCACAATGGGACAAAGGATGGAATTTCCCGGACATTTTTTCATGGACAAAAACCATGATTATGAGCAATTAATGGCAAGATAACTAAAAACTGAGTTTAATAAACACTTTCACAGCTTAAAATGAGTCAAATAACATGGTTTTTAGACAGAGAATAACGACTTTAATACGATTCTGAAGCAAAAAACGAAAACTTTTTATGTCCCGCAAAAGTCACGTTCTGGACCAGTGTGCTACTGTGCGCCGAGACTACGATAGCGTCGCGAAAAATCTGGCAAGGTTGCATTCCACCTATTCAAACCCGAGCAAAATATTAATCGGAGGGTATTCATCGGAACCTAATACTTCGATCTTTTACATGGGATTAAATGGATAAAATGCAACGTTGCCAAAAAATAACTTGCCGTTCACTGCTCGCTACGAGTTAGAGTGACATAAGCGACAAGCGTATTGAGCCTCTCTCAGAATCTTCGCAACAATCTGTATTCAAATTTTGGTAAGTGCAATTACTTTGGCCGTAACGTCTGTTGTACCTAGCCTTGGGCCCACAATAGGGCCCACATCAGGGGTCAATGACCAAAGCTCGGCCAGAAAACTTACTAGTGCCACCATCTATTCTCTTCCCCTCTTATTCTCTCGACGTATTGGCTGCTCTCTCTCACTCATTTTTACAAAACGCTTAACTACACATGTCTCTCTCTCTCTCTCTCTCTCTCTCTCTCTCTCTCTCTCTCTCTCTCTTCTCTCTCTCTCTCTCTCTCTCTCTCTCTCTCTCTTCTCCTACTTGTATTTATTATATTTCTCCCTCTAACTCTGTTTCACCTACGTAATTCACATTTTCTTTCTCTCTTTCTCTCCTTATTTCCCTCCTCCGGCGCGGCCGGCGCACGGTAGTGACATTGCGCTCTCTCACTCATTATTACAACAAGGCTCAACCGTATGTCACTCTCTCTCTCTCTCTCTCTCTCTCTCTCTCTCTCTCTCTCTCTCTCTCTCTCTCTCTCTCTCTCTCTCTTCTCTCTCTCTCCCTCTCTCTCTCTCTCTCTCTCTCTCTCTCTCTCTCTCTCTCTCTCTCTCTCTCTCTCTCTCTCTCTCTCTCTCTCTCTCTCTCTCTCTCTCTCTCTCTCTCTCCATTATATGTCTCTCTCTAACTCTATTTCACCTACATAATTCACCTTTTGCTTTGTCTCTTTCTCTCTTTACTTCCATTCTCCTGTGCACGCAGTAGTGACATTATGCTCTCTCTCTCACTCATTATGACAGCAACGCTTAACCTGTTTCTCTCTCTCAGTACTGCCAGATTTGACAAGAAATATAATTACGCATTTTACACGAAGTCTTATGGGGAAATTTGCAACGTTTTCACCAAATCTACAATGGCAACCCTGCTTTCTCTCTTTCCCCCTCTCTCTCTTCATTTTATCTTTCTCTCTCCAACTCTATCTCACCTACGTCTTTCTCTCTTCACTTCCCTGCTCCGGTGCACGGTAGTGACATTGCACGTGATCTCGCCTCGATTAGCATGTCAAACGAGAACTGGGAACGGTCAACACACTAGTGTCACGACCCACCGTTAAATCGGAACATGGAAAATCATGAACATACTTTTTACGTATGAAACTCATGATTGCGCACAAAAATTAGCTATAGATTTTCTAAAAAAAAAAAAAAAAAAAAAAAAAAAAAAAAAAAAATGAAATCAATCATTTAAGAGCTTATTTTGAGTCAAATGACAAGGTTTTTGCAAGAAAATATCTGTACTGAAAAGTTTTTAAAGCAACAAAACAAAAATATGTTTACGTCCGAAAAGATCTATGTTTTGATCCAATGTTCGACCGCGACCCCTTGAGATGTATGCAATGGCATATGCAAACCAAAACTTGTTGCAAAAAAAAAATAAAAAAAATAAAATCAATCATTTAAGAGCTTATTTTGAGTCAAATGACAAGGTTTTTGCAAGAAAATATCTGTACTGAAAAGTTTTTAAAGCAACAAAACAAAAATATGTTTACGTCCGAAAATATCTATGTTTTGATCCAATGTTCGACCGCGACCCCTTGAGATGTATGCAATGGCATATGCAAACCAAAACTTGTTGCAAAAAAAAAAAAAATAATGTGAAGAGAAGAAAAACAACGATTGTGTTGATGTTCCAATGGCGTGCGCAGGAATTAGTCTCTCTCGCTCTTTTCCCGTTTGAGTGTGTGTACTAGAAAAGGAAAGAGATAGGGGCTGAAGACACGTTCGAGCCCCCGTTTCCGTCCTTTTCTTTCCCACGTGTTCAAATGGGGAAAGAGAGAGAAAGACAAATTCCTGTGTACGCTACTGTGATGTTCCATAAAGATAGAGCGCTGGTAAAGCTGCAGTATTATACGGGACACGGTGAAACGATGAGCTGCTCCGGTGTCTCATAATAACTTTACTTCATACGCGCAACAAAATCTGGAGAGGAAAATGAAATAGATGAATAATGAAAATGTAAAGTTTTCATGAGAAAAAAAAAAAAAAAAAACCGTCGAGAAGGGATGGGGGTTGGGGTACAAAATTGAAATGCGATGCAAAAGAGCATGATGACGACACAATATGAGATTTTACTTCCATTAGTGAAAAATTGTTGTTCTCTCATTTCAGTCGACGAGCTTAAAAGTTATCTAGAGTGGCAGTCTAACAGGTAACCTCAGCAACCGCAACGTGGAGGAGTTTCAGGTTATAGGTTTAAAAAGTGTCATTTTTCCCAGTATTTTACCTTGCGTAATGTGTCCGAGACATGCACAGTCCATCAGTGTTTAATTTTAATAAAATACTTTCATGTTTTTTATAGCATAATTCCGCGCCTATACAATTTCACTTCATCATTGCACGATAATGTATTTCGAGACGCTGATTTCAGAAATTCTATCAGTTTCCATTAAATGGGGCATTGCAAGGGTCTATTTTTTTTTTTTTTTTTTTTTTTTTTTTTTTTTTTTTTTTTTAGAAAGGAGATGATAGTGTTAGTGTTTGATGAGCTGATAACAATATGGCCTTTGGTTTTTTTCTAAGTGTCCCGGTCTTGGAGATACACACGACTAAAGCTGTAAAAAGTCGTGTGCGTATTGACGTCGATACGCAAAATTCCCATTTAAAACAATGTCTTTTTGGCAAAAATCTCATCTCCGGAACAATGGGACTTAATGAGAAACCAAAGACATATTTATTCTCAGCTCATCAAGTACTTTCATTTTCTTCATAAAAACACAACATAATTCAAACCCTTACAACTGCCCGATTGGCGTAGATTTTACCCGCATGTAAATTCCAATTTTCGTATTTTTCGCGAAAAATTTGAAACTGAGTTCGAGTTTAAAATCAGCGGGTCAAAGTATAAGTACGGGAGAACCGCGGTGATGAGAAAAAGAGGGATCTTATAATGAGAAAACCTGATTGTACGTTCATGGAACGTTTTTACGGATGTTTTTGAGGAGTGAAAATCAATGCTTTTATAATGGGTCTGTTGCAAACTTTTGCTACAGCGCTATAGAGTGTGCAATTTAATGTAAAATCGCCTGAAAAGTCCAATGATGGCATCTGAAAGCAATGAAATGCAACAATAAACTCACAAAATGCGTTTAATGAGATCCAAGATGGCGGCAAAATATCGAGCAACCTTTATGCATGCACCACGAACATCCAAGGATAGCCAACCTCACAATATCCATCACAACCAATCACAACGTAAATAAACACATAACCTCTACCTCCAGTGAGGTTGTCAAAGCTGGCAATCCTTGGATGATCACGGTGCATACATTCAGATTCCTCGATATTTTGCCGCCATCTTGGATTTCGATAAACGCCTCTTGTGAGTTTAATATTGTATTTATTGACTTTATGATGCCACCAATGGACTTTTCAGGCGATTTTACATTGGAGTAAACACTTTTTATCGCTGTAGCAAAAGTTTGCAACAGACCCATTGGTGGAGTGATTGCTGAATTAGAATTTATTCTTGTTCACAATGAAACAGTGGCGGATCAAGCCCTCGCGAACAGGGGGGGGGACTTGGGATTTTCGCCCCTCAATGACCCCTTTTGTTGTTATCACTCTTGCTTCCCCCCTTCCTCTATCCCCTTTTCCCACTTTTCGGGCCGAACGGGGGGGGGGGCATCGCCCCCTTCGCCCCCTTCATCCGCCGATGCAATGAAATT
This sequence comes from Trialeurodes vaporariorum, assembly GCA_011764245.1. NCBI lineage: Eukaryota > Metazoa > Arthropoda > Insecta > Hemiptera > Aleyrodidae > Trialeurodes > Trialeurodes vaporariorum. The sequence goes on along the minus strand of VMOF01000024.1, from coordinate 63,191,442 downwards.
GCGAGCTATGTGGGGAGAATGGAGCTAAATTTTGCGCCTTTGCGCACTGCGTAGTTTTTCATTCCACTGTTTCAAGACGTGTAATCTGGAAGTTGACCCATGAACGAGCTTTTAAAAGCAGACGAAGGTACGTCGGAAGATGCAGTTTGTCAGTTTGTCTCACTTTTCAGTTTGTCTCAAGAGAGATAGTAGAACCGTGCATTGTTAAGGTTACATCCTCGGCATTAGTCGATGACGTGCTTTTCAGCGCGAGAGAACGCCGCACAGTGCGAAGCGAATCTATGAGAAAGGCCGGACATAGCTTGGCAACTTTAAATGCGTTTATCTTTGTTAATACGCAACTTGGAAAGTTTAAAAGTGATTTCATTGGTTTTGTTGTTAAATATTCTACAAGAATCACTCTGTATAGTTTGTTTTTTGTCTGTGAAAACATTCAAATTTGTATTTCGAGTCGTATATTCCATGGCAGATCCATCCTATTGACTCCTGTGCGGCGCCGTGCGTGGTTTAAACAATCCCTCTAGCAAATGAAATCAACGGCCGGTTCCCTCACATCCTCGCAAAAGTATAATATTTTTAACATTGAAACAGAACATTCTTTTTGGAGTCACCCGTTTTCCAATATCTTTCCTACTTCGCTTCGAGGCGTAAATAGCGTATTACGTCTCCGCAAGCTGAAGAGACTCAAGGTTAGAATGAAAAAACAAAAAAACCCTACAGCAACAACACCACCACCAACAACAACAATAACGACAACATTACAAGATTTCTTGTTTTGTTTTATGTTCCACCTGCGAGAATTTTCGGTATACTTTGACTATGAGAGAATTCTTTTTTTAATCCAAGGTGTATTTCGCATTTGTGTTAAAGAAACTGCACTGTGAAATATTGACTATAAGGGGGAATGGGTCTGTTGCAAACTTTTGCTACAGCAATAAAAAGTGTTAATTCCAATGTGAAATCGCCTGAAAAGTCCATTGGTGGCATCATAAAGTCATGAAATACAATATTAAACTCACAAGAGGCGTTTATTGAAATCCAAGATGGCGGCAAAATATCGAGGAATCTGAATGTATGCACCGTGATCATCCAAGGATTGCCAACTTTGACAACCTCACTGGAGGTAGAGGTTATGTGTTTGTTTACGTTGTGATTGGTTGTGATGGCTATTGTGAGGTTGGCTATTCTTGAATGTTCGTGGTGCATGCATACAGATTGCTCAATATTTTGCCGCCATCTTAGATTTCATTAAACGTCTCTTGTGAGTTTATTATTGCATTTCATGGCTTTCTGATGCCACCATTGGACTTTTCAGGCGATTTTACAATAGATTGTACACTCTATAGCATTCTAGCAAAAGTTTGCAACTGACCCATTCCTTTAACCCAAGGAAAATGGCTGCTGCTACAAGTAAAAAATTTCTTGTTGTGACAGTGATTCTTCTTCAAGCAATCTGAATTTGCGTTAAGTATGACTTGACGATAAGTATACTAAAAAATCACGAAATTCACTCTCAGAATAGAGCTCAATGGTGGAGAGACGTAGGTATCATAGGAGATTCCTATCTAATTTGAGATATATCTCTGTGTTTCCGTATAGATAGAATGAAAAAGACAGAAATCTCACATAATACATGCATTGACCGCTAATTGCGATCATGTCATTACAGCGGTTTTGTGAGTTTATTATTGAATTTTGGACTTTTTCAGTGTGTTTTACGTATGCGATTTTCGCTGGATTTTACATCAGATTCGACTATTCATTTGCTCACAGTAAAAGTATGCAAGAGCCCCATTGAAAGTAAGTACTTGTGATTTTCTTTGAACAATATAATGAGGTGATGACAAATTCGGTAACAAAGAGAAGCACAGTTCACAGTAAAACAACAAGCGTATTTTATTTATTTTCTTCCTGCGAGCGAGCGCTAATTTCACGCATTCATCATTGACCAGGCCCGGACTGGCTCACCTGAGGGGGCGCGGGATGGTGGACTAGGGGGGCGCCATTCACCGGGGGGTCTGGGGGGTATGGAATACCCCCAAGGTAGGAAGAGGGGTTCGGGGGTCCTCCCCCGGAAAATTTTTGGGATTTCGAATCCGCCAGAACGCAATTTTAACCCTTCACTGCATGATTTTTTTTTCTCAAGCAAATGTGGATTTTTCAATGTATTAGGTGGTCAAATACATGGGAAAAATAGTGAAAAAAATAATTTGACGGTTTTTCGGTCAAAATTATCTTTTTTCTATTTTTTACTCGTTTTTTACAAGTGATATAACACCATAAGAAATGGCGGGAATTTTTTTTAATTTATTTTTTTTTTTTAAATTTAATTTTTTTTTTTTTTTTACTTTAATTGGATTTTTCAAAAAGTCAATGCCGGAAACGTTATAAAAATAATCAAAATGAGGTCAGTTTGGATACGGGGGCAAATTTCACCCCTGACATGATTTCGATCACGAACCCTTCACTGCATGATGTTTTCTTTCAGCCAATTTTTTTTTTTTGTGTGTGAGCTCAAAACATACCTTCTCCCGCGTTGACACACCATGCGCCGAAGGCATATCTCAAAACCTGTATTTTATATGAGCGTTTGAAGAATTTGTTCCACCGGTGGAACACCATGCAGTGAAGGGTTAAGTCATTTCTAAGCGATCAGATCGGTCATTAAGTCAGCTCATCAATTCTTCGCAAATTTCCAAGAATATATTCGACCTTGTAAGTCGTCAATACGGAATCCCGCGGGGAAAAAAACGAACAGAAAAGTATAATTATGAGCTTAGAAAAACTATGAAAAAAGAGGAGAGAATATGAATGCGTAGTTTCTGGAGATTCGAATTTTCGTTTATAGTTTCCGCCGAACGACTCTATATTAACAGAGGGATCTATTTGATCGAGGAAAAAATAAACTCACATTTTATGTCAGAGTCAGGTGAAAATACTATAATTTTTTTTCTTTTTCAAATTTTAAGGAGCTGCCATCAAAATGATAATGTTTTCTCCAGTATACACCAAAACATTTTAGTCAGTATAGGCGGTGGCGCACCGAGACTTTTGCCTTGGGGGCGGGTGTTGGTACGACTCAAATTCCGGGGGAACTGGGAGGTATGGAATACCCCTCAGGACAAGCGGGGGGTCCGGGGGTCCTCCCCCGGAAAATTTTTCAATTTTCCTGACCTTCAGACTGAATTTTACGGTACTTTCATGTACAGTAAAATTGAAAAGTTCGAATATATTTTCAATTTTGCCCGCATGAAATCGTTGCTCTCGACTCATAATTGGAGGGCGAAGAGTCAAGTGGAAAGTGGAATTGTGGATGAAGGAGCCATGGAATATTTTGGGGGAAAGAGGTTGCTTCATCGCCCATAAGGAATGGGTTGGGAATGAATTGCCTTCATTTTTTCAGGGCTGATAGAACTACATTTACGGGGAGTATACATGGTCTATTTTTTATTTTAGCCCTCTTTGAACCGGGGGGGGTCGAAGGTAAAACGGTTTATCGATCATAACTTTTGAACGGTTAAAGATAACAAAATCAATTTGTTTTTAAATCGAAAGATGTTTTAAAGATCCACATTTTTTTGTTGTGACGTTTCAAAAATATTGAATTTTATAGTTGAGTAATTGCATTTTCAAAATTTTGGAAACTCCAAAAAAATTTGATTTTTGAATTTTTTTCATACGCGGATCGCATTGAGGAAAACAAAAACCGTCTCTAAGAAAGTCCTTTCTTTTCCGGTTAAAATGAGTTAAAGTTCGTTTTCGAGAAATGATTTGTCTTCGAATTATGAATTTCAAAGTGTCAAAAATAGCTATTTTTACGTTCTTAGCGGTTCTTAGTGGGGGGGGGGGGGCGTTCTTGCTCATCTCTTTCACGTAAATTAGGGCGCAAACCATGCCGCCCTGGACTCATCTTATGTGACATATGACGGAGGGCGCTAAGAGGAAGGGGGAAGCGCCCTCTCGTGTCTTATGTTAACTATAATGTGCAAAGCATTCAGCCCTAGAATCGTTTTTAGTGACTTTGGGCATAGCGTTGGGCGGAAAGTGGGGTGTAATGCGTTCCCACTCGTGCCTTTTACGTTAGTTACGACGAAAACCATGCCGCCCTCGGTGCATATGAGTTATAGGACGGGGGGCGCCCTATGACACATGATATTTTGTGGTACTCAAGTTACCGAAAATTAGACTGCCAGAATCGCGGCTTTCCGCTGCTTAAGGTTTTTTTGGGGGGGGGGGCGCCGGGGCGCCACAGACAGAGGGCGCACCGGGCATTTGCCCGGTTGCCCGGTGGGCCAGTCCGGGCCTGTCATTGACACATTACTTTTGTTTGAGAACCAGCGTAATTTAGTCATCTAAATAAAAGGGTCATCAAACTTCATTTCAGCGTAACTTTTTTAAACGCTACCAAACGACTCAGTGTGTAGCTCGCTAATTGGTCTTGGAAATTCACAAAAGCGTTGTGCATTGTTTTCCCGCTTTCCACCATCTATGAACCGCGCGAGCTGTTTGTAAAAGAAAAATGGGGAAAAAAGCTGTCATGCTTTTCATTTCTATTTCATTCTGAGCTTTTTGAAGTAGATTCATCGAAACTTTGTTTCATTTAATTTTATCCTAAAAATGAAATTATATTCTGTTTATTAGGATTATTAACTTTCCTCAATTTCCCTTAATTTTCCCTCCTTTCTTTCCAGTTTTACAGAATTTTCTCAACCTTTTTCGGCAAACAGGATAGTTAAAAAATGTTTTATACGTTTTATACAGTTCTAAAAATCAAGCTGTAAATGGAAAAAATGAAAAGTAGGTGAATTCCAATTGCGTATTCAGGAAGGAAGGGGGCTATTTTGTTTCCCTGAAATTCATTCAACTATTGGATTTTTTATCAGGGCCTGTGCTGGACTGGTCGCAAGTTGGCGCAGTTGCCCTCCCTAGAGACAACGTATACTATAGAGACCACACGGTGGCCAACTTTTTTTTCGAGGACTCAACAAAATAACATTGACGATTATTGTTAACAACATCCAACTATGGATGTTACGTTGGCTGATGACCAACTTCACAAAACCCCGATGCTTCGCTCTCATTGCGGATACTTACCTCAACACAGAGTTGGGCAAATGGGGGTGGTAATCGATTACACGATTACCAAATAATCGTAATCGTCGTTTTTTTCGGAAGATGATTCTATATGGTAATCAAGGCTGCTTTTTTACAAGCCACCCATCATATTAGTTGCAGCAGTATTCGATCTAATGGGTCTGTTGCAAACTTTTGCTACAACAATTAAGAGTGGAAAATTTGAAGTAAAATCGCCTGAAAAGGCAATTGGTGGCATCAGAAAGTCATAAAATGCATTATTAAACTCACAAGAGGCGTTTAATGAAATTCAAGATGGCGGAGAAATATCGAGCAATTTGTATGCATGCACCGCAAACATCCAAGGATAGCCAACCTCACAATATCGATCGCAACCAATTACAACGAAAACAAACACATAACCTCTACCTCCAGTGAAGTTGTCAAAGTTGGCCTTACTTGGATGTTCACGGTGCATGTATACAGATTGCTCGATATTTCTCCGCCATCTTGGATTTCATTAAACGCCTCTTGTGCGTTTAATATTGCATTTTATGACTTTTTGATGCCACCAATAGCCTTTTCAGGTGATTTTACATTAGATTATACACTCTTAATCGTTGTAGCAAAAGTTTGAAACAGACCCATTAAAAATACCCTTGATTTTACTATTTATCTGTGAAAAATGGATTTAATTACCATCCAAAGATTTGACGATTACGATTACTCGGTAATCGTGTGAACGATTACGATTCCCATTTGCCCAACTCTGCCTCAACATAGAAAAAGTAAAAATTGACGAAAAAAAAAAAAAGATAATAAGTTGATGCATTTAGATGCGTTCAGATGCAACCGGTGTACGACCGTTGGACAACCGTTGAGGTTAATTTACTTTTGAACTCACGTAACTCTCTTTTATTTTTTTGTAAAAGTGCAGCTTTGGTCAAATGGAAAGAAGCTTGGGCCCGGATGCTATGCTCGGGACTCGTAAATGATCTCATTACACTTGGTAGTTTTAACGGCCCAGCCAGGGGCGCAACGCAGCGCCACACAGTGGGCCGAATTATAGATTTTTCTGGACATCAGTGCCATGAAAAAAAAAAATTAAAGACTACGAACTCCTGGTAATCAAAGACTTGTATTTTGTTAACGGCACTAAGAAAAAATCCCGGTTACAGACGATCAACAAACAATGACAATGCAAAGAACAAGATGTATTGCATTTAAAAAAAAAAAAAACAAAACAAAAAAACAAAACAAAACAAAACAACAACAAAAAACAAAACAAAAAAAACGAGAAATGATATGAAACTAAATTAAAAAAATGGCCTATCTTGTAATTGAAATTAAATTAAGACTCACCTAAAATCCAAAGGTCTTTCGATCAACATGATCATCACCAGTGGCAAGTAGTTGCTTTACTGTGGCGTCGCGTGCCATCTGGCGACGATGCAACGGCTCCATTTAAACTCATTAAATATATCGAATTTTCCTTGCGCACTGTACACCCTCTGAATTCGATTTTTAACATGCAATTAAATGGATAGAATACATTGTTGCCAAAATGCACGCGATGCCACTGCATAAGCAAGTAAAAGTTAAAAACAATACATATTTTTAAGTCATATAACTTCTTGCCACCGATGATGATCTTGTTGATTGAAAGGCCTTTGGCTTTCACGTGAGTCCTAATTTAATTTTAATTCCAAGATTGGCTATTATTTTGAATTTAATTTTTTTACTTGTATTTCTCGTTTTTTCTTTTCATGATTAAGTCTGGGATGCTAACTGCCAATCCACTTCGATATTCTTGTGCCTCTGGTAATGTGTGCCTTTTTGTCAATGCAGATAAAATCACCAGACTGAAAAATATTTGAAGTACAATGACTTTCAAAAGAAAGTATCCAAGTCGAAATGGAGCTCTTGCAAACTTTTGCTGGGAGCAAATGAATGGTCCAATTAGATGTAAAAAAGCAGCATAAATCAAGAAAATCACACTGAAGGAGTCTGAAATTCAGTAATATACTCACGTAACTGCTATAACGGCTAGATCGTAATGGCGGCTCAACGCAGGTATCATGGAAGAATCCTGTCTAATTTGTCACTTTCTCTATACGAAAACACAGAGATATGTCTCAAAATAGATAGGAATCTCCCATGATACTTGCATCTCTCCGCCGTTAAGCCCGATTTCGAGAGTGTCTTTTCGTGATTTTTTCAATGCACCCATCGTCATTCTTACAGGTCCCCTCAATCCCCTGTAGCAAAAGTTTGCAAGAGTCCCATTGTTCTTGATAAATTTTTCTATAAGTTCCTATCGTTTTAAATTTTTTGAGGCATAACGTCACAAGTAACAATACCTACTGTGCAACTTCGAGAGACCTGAAAACCGTAAACTTTCTCAAATTAGTCGAGAAATGAAATAATGAAGATTTCTATATCAGGATACTTTCTTTTAAAAACCCCAGTACCTAAGAGACTAAAATTTACTTTTGGTCCGAAAAAGATCTCTGTTTGGGTATATTGTGCGCAAGCCGTATGGCTCTCTTAATGATGAAGTTTTCAAAAGGCTCGCTCTTATTTTACCGCTCTATGCCCATATACCCTAACCCATACCGCCTCGGTTCCGCTGCGTTGTCCCTTGAGGTGCGAAGCTGTAACGCTGAAACGACCTTTAGTTTGAAAACATCCGCTAAACTGTTCCTGAATTAGCATTATTTACGCGTTTTACGTATCCCATGTATACCTACCTGAGCATGATCATAATTTCAACCCTTTCATGCACATGCTATAAAGTATGCGAGACGCTCGTAATTAAAAGGCATCAGGTCAGAACGTGTTCGTTCATAACAATCAGCCTAAAACATAGTGCGGTGAGTTTGTCACGTGGATGAAATGGTTTTACAACTAACCCGAAATTGTGGGAGTATTTTGACATTGAAAATGTTTGTCAAAATTACCAGTTTCCTTGTTCTTTTTTTTTATCTGCTGGAATTTCCTGTAAAATTATTTTATTCTGTTTAATCTACGCGGGAAAAAAATTACCCGTTTCCTTGTTTTTATCTGCTTGAATGTCTTGTAAAATCATTTCATGCAGTTAAATCTACACGAAAAATAACTGGTAGAATTTAACATATGCATAGCTGATTTTGGCATCTGCCAGAAAGTATGCGGTTAGTTTCAACATACCTAGTATAGTAAAAGCAACGTAATTCGTGTTAAATTAGATTTATCCCTTGGTACGTTTTACCATCATCTAAAATTGCTACACGGACTTTACGTCCACCTCTTTGACGTCCACAGGCTTTACGTCCACTGTTTTTATGTCCACCACTGTAACGTCCACCGCTATAGACGTCCACAGTAGCGACGTCCACTAACATAAGTCCACTTATGTTACGTCCACCGAGCTTTATGCTCCACAATTCGATAATAGCATAAAATGGGAAATATTCGATAAAAAGGTGCGGGAATAAATTTATTTCTGTGACAGTAACAGGAAAACTTGGTACTTTATCATTCTTGTCCTTTAACGGCGCATAGTTAAAAAATAGTTATACGTAGTTAAAAAAAAAAGCAAGTTCTGGGTTATAATGCTACTTACTCAGGGTTATTTGGAGTTAAGAGAAAATGCCCCAGGAACTCGAATAAATATCTCAGAAATGTCTCAATACATTCCTGGGTAGACTAAGTAAACTTACTGTGAAAGAGAAAAGAAAAAATCATCTCTTAAGAAAGAAGAAAAAACAAGTGGTCCAATTGTGGACATTTAATGTCCACAATTATTACGATGATGGACGTTTGTTTTTGTGGACGTTTAGTTGGGTGGCCGGACAATTTTGTGGACGTAAAGAAGCGGTGGACATAAAACTAGTGGACGTAAAGTCGATGGACGAAAAGTCCTGGAACCCTAAAATTTACTATACTTATACTTTCTGGAATAAGCCAAAATCAGGTATGCGTTTGGTAAATTCTACCAGTGTGGTAAATCTATCGATTTTTAAAAAAATGCAACCCATTTATACATAATTTCAGTTTCACCAGCTCCCCGATCCGATGAATTCTAGAACACTCCCAAGTGTTAGGAGCGAACAAAGTAATATAAAGTCATCGCGAAATTCATTAAACCGAAGCAGGGGCGGTTTGATGTCACGGAAGATGGAATGAGTGGTGAGAAGGAGGGTAAGAGGGGGAGGGGCGGAGTCATTATTTAGAATTTCATCGTCTCACGTCAGCTCCTTATTCTTCTCCCAATTCAGTCCTCCTTCCATAAGGTTTCAGCGGGGTAGGGGTGAACCGACGCGACGATAGACAAACTGAACGGTTGCGTTTAGACTACCACCGAGGAAATTCATCTGGCGAGAAAAGATTACACCAAAGTTGTGCGTTACAGAATCTACATCAATGAGCTATAACTTTAGAGTGGCACATCAAGGAACGTTCCGCTGGTTCATTGTTGTCACCTAGGGCGCCGCCATCTTGCCGTAAAAATCGATTTTGAGGTTAAGTTTTGTAGGTTGTTTCCGGTCGTTTCGTAAACAAACTCGGGCATCGCCGGAAACGGCCTGCAAAATTTAACCTCAAACCTTGGAATCTGCCGTCCAAATTCCCGCCAAATTCCGAACGACCTGCAAAATTTAACCTCAAACCTTGGAATCTGCCGTCCAAATTCCGCTTTTTCCAGGGATTCCTTCTACCCTGTGTGGCACAAGGTGGACCAGCCCGCTGCCACTCTAAAGTTATAGCTCATTGATCTACATACTCTGAATCACTGGAAGTATAGCAATCCGAAATTGCTCACAGAAAAAACAGAAAAAAAACACACTTTGGTAGCGCTGACAAAACCTTTGGTAGAAAAATGACCCAGCAAAAGACTTTAGTTGAGCCAATCAAACGTTCTTTACGCTTAACTAAAGAGATTGTGCTGGGTGAATAAAAAATTTGGTTGGCCTAACTCAAGTCTTTTGCTGGGTCAGTTTTCTACCAAAGGTTTTGTCAGCGCTATCAAATTGTTTTTTTTTCGTTTTTTCTGTGCTCTCAGCACCGAAAAAAATTGGAAGTGTAAATTTTTCCCGTATAATTGATCTTGATCACCGAATTGAAAATGTCTACCTACAGTGCGGATGGGACCGTGGGACAGGCGACAAGACGCATGCAGAGGTCGATTTATCGAACAATGGGGCTCTTGCAGCTACAAGGGATTGAAGCGAGTTGATTATTGCATATACACATAGATACCTGTGAAAATGACGATGAGTACACTGAAAAATCACGAAATTCACTCTCAGAAAAGGGCTTAATGGCGGAGAGACGCAGGTATCACGGGAGATTCCTATCTAATTTGAGACATATCTCTGTGTTTCCATAGAGTAAGTGACAAATTATACAGGAGCCTCCCATGATATCTGAGGAGCTTTGTCATTACTATCTTGCCGTTATAGCACTTTTCTGAGTTTATTACTGAATTTTAGATATTCTAAGTGTGATTTTCGCAATTTGCGCGATTTTTTTTCCCCCATCAGATTTAACTATTCATTGGATTATAGCGAAAGTTTGCAAAATCCCCACTAAGACTTCCTTAAAGTCTCGAGTAATTATCACAGCCTCCTTAATCACAATCGTTTGAACGGCCATGAAAACGGCACTAATATTTTCATTTCAAGTCATGCCGGCCGGAAGGGTCAATAACTATTTCTACAGGAAGGTACGAGTCTTTGCCTACAGCGATGATTGAAGGCGTTTCATCAAGATTTACTCGCATAACTATAACATGACAATGAGACCGGAGAAGGAAATTCAAATAAATTGCGCCTTGAAGCAATCGCCTTATTTTTGTAAACCTACTGCTTGGACAACCTATACGTTAGTCGCTTTTATTTTTAATTTAGAAAATAATAATAATAATATTAAAAAAAAAAAAAAATGAATAAAAAACTGATATTTGTGATAAAGCTAATTAATAGTCTGACGTTGGCATTTTGGCAAGTGTCAAGTGGCAACGTAACTTTCAAGTGTTTTCGCACAAAGCAGATTTTGACCCTATATAGTCTTTACTGCATTATCGGTGCGGGCATCGCGTGAACCCTGACAACATTGCCATTCATCCTCTTAAACGCATGTAAAATAGTGAATCAAGGGGGTGCACTGGTGCACCCCCGAAATTTCGACCTTTTTCAGAACTTTTAATGGGGTGAATTCAAAATTCAACGTTGCCCCGAACCGTCACTGTGCAGTAAAGTAAAAGTTTCCAATAAATGAGTAGACGTAGATTCTCTTCAATGACTGACTTGATGAAGTCTCATGCTTTTCGACAAAAGTAATGAAGAAACATTTCGCCGACTTGACAACGATGGAGGTAAGACATATTTATGCACTTTAAAGCGAATTCACCATTCAGGGTGCCGATAAATTTAATATCCTGCGCTCTCACAAAATACCGCTCGTCTGGCTCCCATGATCCCCCGCGCGCAGGGGTGCTGCATTTGCCACGGAGACAATATGTATATAGAAACAGTGCACAGTTCGATGAATAAACCATAAATCTCGTTCTTCTACGTCGTCACGCATTCGAAAATGCAGCTCATTCATGATTAACTCTACTCACAGTGAGGGCGCAGGGCTAGAGCTTTACTCAATACTGTCTGGTCTTGCGAAAGTGTGATTTCAGTTTATCATTTCGCCTTCGTCCTTAAGGTGATTCTATGGCAAACTCCCGAAAATTTTAATCCGATAGATGGCGTCACTTGTCGCTGGCTCCGAAAAGAGCCGTTTTTTGACGGTTTTCGGCTGTTTTCTCTGAACACACGAATAAGAGACGAAAAATTGGAATGTCAGCACCTGCTTAATTTTTTGCTTGAATTTTTGAGCCATAAATGGGCCAAATTGGTTCTAAAATAAAGGTGAAAGTATGCAAAGAAAAAAGCCTGTGTAATTTGGAGTTGTATCAGTAAAGATTACAGGTGAAACAGAAACCTGTAATCTTTACTGATACAACTCCAAATTACACGTGATTTTTTCTTTGCATACTTTCGCCTTTATTTTAGAACCAATTTGGCCCGTTTATGGCTCAAAAAATCAAGCAAAAAATTAAGCAGGTGCTGACATTACGATTTTTCGTCTCTTATTCGTCTGTTCAGAGAAATCAGCCAAAAACCGTCAAAAAACGGCTATTTTCGGAGCCAGCGACAAGTAACGCCATCTATCGGATTAAAATTTTCGGGAGTTTGCCATAGAATCACCTTAAAAGACAATATTTTTGACCTACTGACGAATCTTTCCTTTGGTTGTTCAGATTATGCGACAAATATTTTTCCATGGCTGGTGACGAAAGCTATATATATATGATAAAAGACACGTCATTTTGGCGATCGCCCCCTCCCACTGGCGCAACCAGGATATCTTCCATCTCTCTCATTTCCCATTTGAATGCATGAGTAGGAAAAGGAAAGAAGGAGGGGGTTTTATCCCCTTGTCCATCCTTTTCTAACATACGTTTCTTAATGGAGAAAAGAGAGAGATGAAGAAACTCTCGGTGCGCTACTGCCCCCTCCCCTCCTCCTCCAGAAGTACCTTCGTTACAAACTTGGCAACGTTGGTAAACTTCCTGCTCGATGATGGGGGGGGGGGAGGGGGGCTGTCATTCGGAGGGAATTTTGAAAACTGTACCAGATATATTTGAATAAAACCATGCATCATCTGATATCCCACGAGAGGAATAAAAAGCAATAAAGTGGTCGATAGGAATTTCATAATATCAAGCCGAACATATTTGTGACGTCAACTTTGCTTCACAGAAAAATAAGGTTCCGGTTGGAGACAGGAAAAATCCTTCATTTTGGAAGCAGGGTAAGACTTACACGACTTTTTAAGCTTCTTGCTTTCAATGATCGTATACGTGTGTAAAGTTACGATGAGTATACACACTTAAATGGTTTAAAAATACGAGATATCGATTCCCATGCAGATTTTAAAGGTATAACTCCATTACGTGTACTTTACTATAGCAAGTATACTTCACTAGAATTATCGAGACTTACTCTTGTCGTTTGGCACTCTAAGTCATAGAATAAATAGAACTTGACTCACCTGGAACAGAAAAAAGGAAAAAATATGAAGAGTTGATGAATCACAATTCAATACATAAGAAATAATTGTCGCTTTCAAAGTCATTCAATGTATGTATGTATAACGTGAAACAAAATATCAAAACTTCATAAAAGTATACTGAAAGGCCTGAAGAATGGTGAACATAAAACCAAGTGAAACTAAAGTATAGAAAAAAGTCATTAGAATAGGGTCATTGTTGAAAGATCGTCTTGATGAAGGTAGTTTGACTTAATAATAAATTTTGTTACGAAGGGTTTTTGGGATATTTTCCTTTGAAGGAATATTTCATAGAGAACCAACGCAACTTTCCAATGCTATACCGTGAAGATCTAAAATATCTTGGACTTCCGCCACAGTTTGATCGATGATATTACTTAAAGGAAAACCATTATCAAATAGGCATGTCAAATAATTCTCAGCAGGAAGAGTCACTTCCCGACCGTTAAAATAATTCAAAATCCACATAAAAATAACAATTTAATTCCAATTAAATACTTTTGAGGAGTCACGTGCAATATGACAACACCGTAATTCGTCCATTTAATCCTGCAGAAAATATCAAACTATTGGGATTTTTGAGTGCTCTCCCTCAAATCAATATCTATAGCACACGGGTTTAAATGGATGAATACAGAGTTCCCAAATTGCACGCAGGACGATCCAGCAAATCAGTCGAAAGTTCCAGCAAAAGGAGATCCACATCCTGTTCCTTTTGATTTCAAAGACAAATCTCAGTCCTAAAACACTTCCCAGAACTCTTGTCTTTCATGATTTTTTTTTTTTTTTTTTTTCGGCGACGACGAAGAAGTTTTCAGCTCTCCAAAACACTTCGATCAACATTCGGAAACACACTTAATTGAGCCGAAGAAAGTTCTCAAGAAACTTATGAGGCTCTTCGGAAGGCACTTTGCTCGACACGACTTAATTTCCTCTCTAATCAACAGTCACAAAGATGTTTATATACAGCTCAGCTTTGGTCTCAGTCTCAACACTCAACAGTTTCGCAAAAGAAGAGCAATTAGTGTGTGCAAGCAACTGAAAATCACACAGAGACAACTTGTTGAAAGGGGAAGCGCGCATTTACACTCCTAGAGCGTGCGACAAGGGGTGGTAGTGGTGAGTGGGGGGAGGGGGAGGGGGTACCCGGTATCGTTCGAGGCGGGCGTGCTAACGAGCGATAGATCAAGATCAAGGGGGGAGGGGGGAGGGGGTCGGGAACACGAAAGCTCGGGGATGCAGGGATGCTGAGGCAAATATTGTCGGGGAAAAACGAAATAAATTATTTACAGGGATGCTCTGGTAAAGAGAAAAAAAAAGGGGAGGTTTGGAATTTCGGATTGAACGCAGACATTCGGAAAGCAGAGCGTCTAAAGAAAGGGAGGGGTGGGGAATGGATGGGGGAGTGAGACGGAGGAGGGGCGGTGGTGGTTGGGGGGGGGGTGATGTAACTGATACAGATTGACACACGCAATCGATCAGAAAGGATGAGGCAGGCGGAAAGGTGTTTATCAAACAAACATAGGTGAGAGGAAAAATAGAGGGGACCGAAAGACTTCAAGTTAAATATTTATCGCACGTACGTACTTTTACGTACACGCAAAAAAGGGGAGGTAGGTGGTTGGGGGGAACAGGGATTGGATGTGGAAAGGAAAAGCGCGCGAAACTTTCGAGATAAACTTCTGAGATCTGCGGAATATGCAATGTACTGTATGGGTTCACAAAGTCTTACAGGGTGTTTCAGGTTCAGCGTTACAAAATTCTAGAGCCGATTTTGCAAGTCACGATAATACCATTTTTTCCAATAAACATAGATCTGAACATGCTTAACATCTCCGCTGAGCCACGTTTTTTTTCAATGTTTGAAAAAAAAAAAAATCTTCTAAAGTAAGGCTAACGTTATTAAATAAAATGTCACTCATAATTTGATCCTGGACGAGTTTGACACCAAAAAGTACGCCTAGTGCCAAAGGGTGAAAAATGGTGGTTATAACTTTGGCCACAATTTTTAAAAAAACAATTTTTTTTTTTTGAAACCTTGAAAAATCGTTGCTCAGAGGGGAAGAATTTGAAGACCCATGACAAGTGTATACAAAAAATAGTCTTATTTTGACTTGGAAGCTCAGTTCCATAATTGTCTAAAGCGAAACCAGAAACACCCTGTATCCTTACAAAACCTCTGAGTCTGAGGATGCAAGATTCGGTTCTCATTTATCCCCTTCAACTCGATTGCTTGCCCGTTCAAGCGCAGCTTCGTGATCGACAGCGAGTGCTGTGTATGTGCTTGGTGGTAAGTAAGTAAGTAAGTAAGTATAAGTAAGTAAGTAAGTAAGTAAGTACAGTATAGTTTGCTAGACGGCGAGAATGTTTTGGCTGAGTAAATATATATGTATACAGATTATACAGGGTAATCGTGAAATTTAGCTTTAATGCGAGCTGTGCGCATACGCGGCGCGAGCACTGTTGACAGCGAAAAACGCCTCCAAACGGAAGGATATGCAATCCGCTCAAACTGTCTGGTAAAGAAGCTAACTGAGGCATTTGATAGGATACACATATTGTGATCCCGAATTTGACCGTCCTCTTGGATTTATCTTAAAATGCCATTCGTGGGTTTATGAAAGGGTTTTGTGACTTTTTGATGCTTCAAATGTGATTTTTTTTTTTTTTTTTTTTTTTTTTTTTTTTTTTTTTTTCATGCGGTTTTACTCAAAACTCAACCCTCCATAACGCTGTAGCAAAAGTTTGCAACAGGCCCATTTCCCCAATTCCTCGTCAGGGCTCAAACAAAAACAGGGTTCATCAGGGTTCAAAAATTACAGGGATAGTGCGAGCACCTCCACTGAAAAAATCAAAGTTTAAGGACAACAGAAGCAGCCTTTTCAAACAGCTTTCCAGAGCAATAAAGCTCGTGCTCTACTGGACCAAGTTGTGGTTGTACCGAAGCACTACTTCGGTCGAGCAAAATCAAGAAAGAAAGCCGTTTCTCTACCGGAACGGTGCTTCGGTACAAATGCATCAATATTCGGTAGAGCTAGAACTTTTAATCTGCGAAGCTATTTTAAAATGTGGCTTCGGTTGTACTTGATTTTTTTGTTTTTTTTTTTGTTTTTGTTTTTACAGGGTTAAACATTCAGAGTAAAGCAACTGCATAAAAATTAAATTTTCTGTGGAACAAGGCATCACCTTCGAAATTAAACATCGTACATAGAGAGAAAATAAGAAATAAAAATAAAAATGAGAAAAAAAAAAACAAAAAACAAACACGGAAAAGCAAGGAAAGCCTTCTAGCTTTAAAAAACCTGCCGGAAAAGTTCGCGTCCGATTCACAAAGCGAGGCGATGTTTTTTGTGATTATGACGAGATTGAGCTGGAGGCAATGTATAGTGGGGGGAGGGGCGGATTTCGCGGGGAAGGAGAGGGGGGGTCGTCAGAATTAAGATCATGACAGTGAATTGCCATTGAGAAAGTAAAAAAGTAAAAAGCGTGTCTCCACGGGCAAGTCATTGAGTCATTCAAAAGAGTATCGAGAATCGAATGGAGCCGATGACCCGAGCGACCTTACTCTTGCTCTTGTTTTGCTCATTCTCATTCTCTTTTCCTAGCCCCCCTCTCTCACTCTCTCACTCTCCATCTCTATCTCTCATTCTCTCTCTCTCTCTCTCTTCTCTCTCTCTCTCTCTCTCTCTGTCTCTCTGTCTCTCTGTCTCTCTGTCTCTCTGTCTCTCTGTCTCTCTGTCTCTCTGTCTCTCTGTCTCTCTGTCTCTCTGTCTCTCTGTCTCTCTGTCTCTCTGTCTCTCTGTCTCTCTGCCTCTCTGTCTCTCTGTCTCTCTGTCTCTCTGTCTCTCTGTCTCTCTGTCTCTCTGTCTCTCTGTCTCTCTCTCTCTCTCTCTCTCTCTCTCTCTCTCTCTCTCTCTCTCTCTCCCTCTCTCTCTCTCTCTCTCTCTCTCTCTCTCTCTCTCTCTCTCTCTCTCTCTCTCTCTCTCTCTCTCTCTCTCTCTCTCTCTCTCTCTCTCTCTCTCTCTCTCTCTCTCCTCCTTCTCCCTGAGAGACTCGAGAACTGTAAGCGCGGACAAGAAATTCGGAACTGGTTTACATACCCAATTAACACGCAATTCGCAGAAATTCAGTATGAATCAAACATTCCGCTTATAAGATCCCTCTCACCGCCTCCACCTTATCTTATGTACAACACATAATGGAGCGGTGATACATTACACATGTAAGTACTAAATGCGCGCGTTCTGCTTTACAATCTCGCTTGACAGTGCACATGCACACTGCACGGTGGTGTATGAGAGCAAAATGCATTGAATGGGTTTTAGTTATACGCCATTCTAAGTAAGTGCGCTCGGAAAGTAAAGACGGTCGAAACACGCACCGGGGCAGTTGCAAGGGTCTGAAATTGCGTGTGTTTTTTATAAATTTTAAAGTACTTGATGAGCTGACTTTGTGGGTGAATGGTGCCTTCAGTTTTGTCATAGTGTCTCAGTTTTGGAGATACGCACGTGTAAAATTGTAAAAAAATCGTGTGCGTATTGACGTCACTACGCGCAATTCCCATTTAAAACAATGTATTTTGAGCCAAAATCTCATCTCCCGGAACAATGGGACCTAATGAGTCTCTTGCAAACTTTTGCTACAACGATTAAGAGTGTTTAATCTAGTATAAAATCGCCTGAAAAGTCCATCGGTGGCATCAGATAGTTATAAAATGCAATAATAGACTCACAAGAGGCGTTTAATGAAATTCAAGATGGCGGAGAAATATCGAGCAATTCGTATGCATGCTCCACGAACATCCAAGGACGGCCAACTTTAGCAACCTCACTGGAGGTAGAGGTTATGTGTTTGTTTACGTTGTGATTGGTTGTGATCGATATTGTGAGGTTGGCTATCCTTGGATGTTCGTGGTGCATACGTACAAATTGCTCGATATTTCTCCGCCATCTTGGATTTCATTAAACCTCTCTTGTGAGTTTATTATTGCATTTTATGACTTTCTGATGCCACCAATGGACTTTTCAGCCGATTTTACATTTTATGAAACTCTTTTAATCGTTGTGGCAAAAGTTTGCAGCAGACCCATTAGAAACCAAAGGCATATTTGTTCTCAGCGCACTCAGCTCATCAAGTACTTTAATTTTCTTTATAAAAAAAAACTTGTCATTTCAGACCCTTGCAACTGCCCCTTTCGAGGCCTTTGTCTGTTGTATTAAAGTACTTTGATTAAAGCTTGAGGACCAAAGTAAGGACCAACATATTAAGATACGATACCAAGAAGATAGAAATGATTGACTCATCATGTAAAGTATCAGAAAAATATTTGATGGATTCTTGACTCCCAAAACGTTTGCTATTGCTAGAGCTCAGATCGTTCGCCGATGTCGCTTTTTCATCCCATGAAGAGGGGGGCGGGTTCGGCATCCGTTAAAAAGACGCCCCAAGCACAGTGGCGTCGCGTGCAATTTGGCAACAATGTATTCTATCCATTTAAACTCATATAAAAGATCGAACGCAGGGGGTGCACAGTGCACAAGGAAAATTCGATATATTTAATGGGTTTAAATGGAGCAGTTGCATTGTTGCCAGATGGCACGCGACGCCACTGCCCATGCAACTCCGTGGATGTGGATCCATTACTTTTGGAGGACCATTGAAACCAGGGCTGCCGTTTTGCGTATAATCACTGTTATTTTTCAATTCACCGATGATTCCACCGGTTGAGAAAAGATTACACAGTTCAGTTCAGAGCATGACTGTGATAAACTAAAATACTCGCATCTGTAATCTCTTCTCAACCGGTAGAGTCGTCGATGACTTTAAAAAACTTGCGGATATTTTAATTAATCAACGGAGTCTCCACCGATTAAGGAAAGATTACAGATCAGAGTATTTTCAACGGAGTCTCCACCGATTAAGGAAAGATTACAGATCAGAGTATTTTCGTGCATTACAGTCATACACTGAACTGAACTGTGTAATCTTTTCTCAACCGGTGAAATCGTCGGTGAATAGAAAAATAGCATTGATTCTACGCAAAACGGCAGCCGTGATTGAAACTGAGAGCAAAATTTATTAGTTAATGCAGGCTCGCGCTCTGAAAAAGGTTTCCAAAAGAACCCCGCCTGGTGATTAATTAACCGAAATTTATTAAAAGCAAAGGGAATTGAAAAAAAAAGGACTAGACGTCTAAAGACTCCACAGTCCACAGAGGGGGGGGGGGAGGGGACAAAAGCCGAAATTTGGAGCAGGCGTTTGATTAGAAACTCGCCTTTTTTGACCGGATGAAGAGGGACAAACGGTGCTTTTAACCCTTATGAGCCTAAGGTATTTCGGTAACACAAAGGACTAAGGGGGGGTATTTTTGTACCCCAAGGATATTTTCATGCAGCACAGTCAGTATCAATAATTTTGAAACTTTAATGGATGGATTATGTACTTAGTACCCTAAGAGAGTAGTTTATGTGAAATTTGAGTAAATTTTTGCTATGTTGCCAAATTTACACCTACTTTAAAAAAAAATGTCAAAATAAAAAAAATGGAAAAAATGAAATGAGGTACCATATTATTTTTCCACTTTTGATAAATTTCCAATTTTTTTTCAATGATCTGACTTAATATTCTTAATCTACATAAAATTTCCGTAAAATTCACTGTAATAGATGGTTCCAAACTTAAAACTGGCAGGACGAAGGGGGGTATATTTGTACCCCCAACACTTTAAATTTCTATAATATCGACAAAAATTCATAAAAATTAATGAAATTTGGTAGACGTGTTCTAAGTATCCTAACTTAAAATGTCATGAAGTCCCAAAAAATTTTGAGCAGTTTTGACAAAATGGCGTCAAAAAAACTGGCCTGGGGTACAAATGTACCCCCCCCCCCCTTAGGCTCACAAGGGTTAACTATCTGCAGAGTTGCCAATTTTCCAGTTTCTTGGGGGAGGGGACCAGGAACCATCATATCGTAGTCGTCTGCATGCCCTCTCTCTTTCTTTCTTTTTTTTTTGTTTTCTCTCTTTTTTTCTCCATCCCTCTAATGCTCTATTTTCTATGGCGGGGGAGTCTCAACTTGATGCTCTAGAGTAAAACCCTTAATTACTATCCGCCCCAAAGCCTAGTAAAATAAAGTAATTTAAAAGTTGGCATAAGTACACCACAACAGGATAAAAAAATTTACGGAACTTAAACGAACTGACTAAGAAGAAATGAAAAAAGTCAAAATTTGAGGCTTTTGAGAGGAGAAAATGCCTCCGTGCCGCCCCCCCCCCCCACCCTTTGAATCCGCCACTGATAAAAAGGTATGTGCCATTACATGTTGCAAAGATTGTGCAGTTGTTTCTTTGTCAAAAATTACTACACAAGGTATCCTCTGAAACGACTTTTTCGAATTGAATCTCTCATGAAATGAAAAAAAAAACCACTTTGGTAAACTCATTCAGTATGTTAGATTATCAAGAAGAAGATTCACAATCCTTGCAACAACTGATGGCGCTACCTCATTACTAATTTTTACTCCTCAGTTGTCTCTCTGAATGGATCTACCTCACACAATTCCAGTTTGATTTTCACGGTAATTGTGACTTCAGTCATGTTAACATTTGAAAAATAATGATTGCTCGGGTGCCTTCAATCTTTTGAGTACGCAAAATCAGCACAGCTGTGTGGCAAAATTTAGCTAGACTCGCTTAGATTGAGCGAGCGAACATTGATTTGTCTTCATAGCGTGGTTAGTAAAAGAATTACAAATAGCATATCCACACGGACAATCTTGTATGAATCATTTGATATAGTTGTATGCAGTGGCGGACCCAGAATTTTTTTTTCTGGGAAAGGGGACACGCCTGTAAAATTTGAAATTTGAGGCGTCACAGGAACGAATTTTGGGATTTCCCCAGACAAGGAAATCAGTTTTGCTGCCAAAAAAAAAAAAAAAGTTTTCATTTCATTTTTTCTTAAGGTCAATGACCCACGGTATTATTGTTTCACTCATCCTGAGACAATTAAAATGTAAAACATTTTTTTTTCCTTCCCCCCGATTTCGCACGGAAATTTGATATCCGAAGATTGGCAACATAGAGTGTTCGTGATCCACACCTCTCAATTTCCTTCCCTCCACGCACGTTCCGATCGTAATAGGTTTGAAAAAAGGACCGCGAAAAAAAAGGAGAAAAATGACAATGACCCTAAATGCCTTTATTCCTGCCAGACTCAGACACCCTCTTTTTTATCCGAAAACATCTGAGCTCTCTCTCTCTCTCTCTCTCTCTCTCTCTCTCTCTCTCTTCTCTCTCCTCTCTCTCTCTCTCTCTCTCTCTCTCTCTCTCTCTCTCTCTCTTCCTTTCCATTTCCTTCACTTCCCCTGGCCTCTTTGAACTCTTTTTTTTTTTTTTTTTTTTTTTCATTTTTTCTCAGAGGCCTCTGGATGATAGTGATACTGTCTAGACGTTGGGGTGAACGGTCATTGTGGAACCAGTTTCAAAGACTCATTAAACGTCTCCCGCCCCTTCGGCCCCTCGCCTACCTTTGCCCCCCCCCTCTCCTTTGTCGATCATGTCTATTTTGCACTGTCAACCCTGCGTATTATGTCAACGACCATAGGATCGCCCAGCGGATCATTCATACCACCGCGCCATCATCAGGTACTTACATACAAACATACCGATCATGAGGGATTCATGCAAGTTCTTCTACCGTGAATACCTTCCAGTAACGAGATGTCGCAGTACGGTGTCTTGTCTGGATGGACTGATGAAGTTCACTTGAACCCCGCCGAGCCACTACCGCACCGGTCTGGTTCATTCATCAAATGGTGATGAACTTGACTTGGCCTCTTTGTGCACGTGAATAGTTCCACGGTTACAGCACTTTTCGCTGACACCAAAAAATGTCATAAAAACGTCTATACTCTGAAGTTACAAAATTAATGAATCCTTCTAATGGGTCTGTAGCAAACTTTTGCTACAGCGCTATAGAGTGTTTTATCTCATGTAAAATCGCGTGAAAAGTCCAATGGTGGCATCAGAAAGTCATAAAATGCAGTATAAAACTCACGAGAGACGCTTAATGAAATCAAAGATGGCGGTAAAATATTGAGCAGCCTGTATGCATGCACCACGAACATCCAAGGATATAGCCAACCTCACAATATCGATCACACCCAATCACAACGTAAACAAACACATAACCTCTGAAGCTGTGAGGTTGTCTACGTTGGCAATCCTTTGGATGTTAAAAGTGCATGCATACAGATTGCTCGATATTTTACCGCCATCTTGGATTTCATTAAACGTCTCTTGTGAGTTTATTATCTCATTTCATGACTTTCTGATGCCACCAATGGACTTTTCACGCGATTTTACATGAGATTGAACACTCTATAGCGCTGTTGCAAAATTTTGCAACAGACCCATTCTCAAGGTGTTTCTTTTTAGCAAGTTCAACAAAAAAAATTTCGAACATTAAATTATGATACATTTAGATCACACTTCACTTTTCGACTATTCCCTGATAAAAATCCTTCTCAAAATCGTAAAAAAAAAAAAAAAAAAAAAAAAAAAAAAAAAAAATCTCAGCATGAGATTTGGAACCTGATTTTATGTTGATCTCATGGTGATTTCATGCTGAGTAGAAATCATCATGAGCTCGGCTTGAGATCACCATGAAATCAGGTTCCATCAAATCTCATGCTGAGATTTTTTTGAGGATTTTTGATGAGGATTTTTACCAGGGTTCGATCCGTTCGAAGATCAACGGAATTAATTTATGAATTTGTTTCCTTAAGATTGCGGAACCAGGATCGGTGAAAAGTCAATTCAACCGCAAACAAAATTTGACGGCTTTGAGCAGGAAGGAGCCGCAGCTATACATAGGAACTACGTAGCTCAGTTATCAGCAAAAAAACCGTTCCATTGATGCGTGACTGTTCACAGATATAGCAAAGTAGAATGTATACCTTCATTTCGATCCTTCTTCTTTTTCTCTCTTTAAATTAACAATGAAGCTTGGTTCATCTTGAAACCTAATTTTTAATTCTGTGGATCATGAGAGAGTGGGTGAGGGGGGGGGGGGTATTCCACCTTCATTCCTCTTTCTGTCTTCTGTCTTTCTTTCCTCTCTTTTTCCGAGGACTACTTTCAACTTTCTTTAAACTTTTCTCGAACGACATGAGACACGGGCACAGACCATATTAAAGTTTCAATGTAAAAGTTTCACGTTGGTGACAAACCAAGACTTTACTTCATCGCATCCTTATCCCTGCGGGGATATACGTCACGGATGTACTTCATCCCTGTCGTTAGTCTTAACGCCTCCTTCCGGAGGCTGATACGAGACAGTTCTGTTTAGCACCTCCAGCGTTTATATAATTTATTCTCCAGGAACAAACAACGTTTGTCTTTCGTACATTCGTGTGTTCGATTCGGCTTTAGGTATATCAGTGGAGCCTGGAGCCATCTGGGAAAGATAAAAGCCCTATCTAGGGGTGAGGAGGGTGGGGTGGGGGGGGGTTCTATTAATACCCGTGTATCATTGTTCTTTGCTTAATGGGGACCAAAAACTAGGACGCGCTCGATCCTCAAAAAGTCAAGATATCTGAGTTCGTATTTTGGATTTACAAAATGGGTATGTAAACAAACTTTTGTTACACAGAAGTAAAGCTAAAGAGGATCAACAACAGCTGGCAAAATCTCTTGAAAATAACTTTGAACTTAGGAAAAATCGAACATTTCCAGCACTAGATCACTTTTTACTACATAGAGAGAGCTACAATAATAAGACGAGGTTCTCCTGTTGTGACAAGCTATACGACAGCCATCTTGGAAGGTTGTTTGAACACATTTTTTGAATTTTTGAGTAAATTTTGGAACAGTTTGATGCTCTCATTTTGAGTTTCAAGTGATTTTACACTGTCCTAGTTTTTTTTCTTTCAGTGGCGTAGCGTACAATTTGGAAACGTTGCAGTTCGTCCCATTAAAACCCATAAAAAAAATCGAACTATCGCGGGTACTCGGTGAACACCTTCGCATACGACCTCTTACATGGGTTTAAATGGACAAACTGCAACGTTGCCAATTTGCACGTTACGCCACTGTTTTCTTTGAAGTTGTAGTAAAAGACTGAAATAGACTCATTAGGGAGTAAAAAAAATATGTAAATTTGGAGGATTTTAGAAGATAATACATCCAAACGTCTGTAATGATGACACCCATAATTTTTTTTGGGGCGAACAGATGCTTCCTCTTCACGGTTTCATTCAAACTCAAATGAAGAAACATGCCAAGGGCAACATTTTCCAAAACGACGGTGGTTCCACGACTTTCTCCTCGCAGGATTTTCGAAATATTTCCTCACAAAAATTTGAGAAGTAATGAGTTTTTTCGTTTGTTTCCATTTTAACACCGTATGTAAGTACGTACACAATATGATCATAAAAATTGGAAATTTCAAGACCATTTTCCTGGAAAAAAGTTATTAATTGCCATTTAAAAAAAAAGGGAAAAAAGATGACACATTTCCTCAGAAAAGTCCCAACAATGTCCTCACTTTCCCAGAAATTACCTCACTAACCTCACTTTCTGGCAATTCGTGGATCTTTAGATCGGGTACATTTTGCACCCCTCTGGAAACATGTTTTAAAGGTTTTTTTTTAAGCCGAAATAGAAAACCCGCACGATAAGCATTGGAGAGGGGACAGAATCAAAAGCTTTGAACAAAATTGTTTCATGATGAATTTACAGGTCGTAAATTGTACTTAAACGCGAATCCCACGATTTTACGAGTTTCGCGTCATTGTCTGGTCGGCTGCATATCTTTCCGTTTGAAGGCGCTCTCCTCCGAATAAAGCTCCTTATTTGTTCTAAAATATAGAGATACCGTGGAGCTTAAAAAGTTTGAATGCTCTAACTTCTGAACAGTAGGCCGCGGAAATCTACGGTTTGCGGTTTAAATAAAAGAAAAAATCTCTCGGCCTGAACTTTAATCAGCCACAAAGATAATTTTACTTACTCTCTGCTATAGCTTTGAGATAAAAATGTAGAGAAAAACTTTGACTCCTCATAACTTTTAAACAGGCGTTCGTAACTACTTTTGGTTTGCGCCAGAATAATCCTCCTATCGAGCCCCTGTATAATTCGTCCTTCAAGATTGCTATTCAACGACTCTTCTATACACCGAGAGAAAGAATTGGAGTATAGCTGTACAATTTATAGGAGTACTAGTGGTTCGTCCGTTGAGGTTTCAACGGTTTTTTTTTATTTTCCCGGTTGCGAGCTGTTCATGAGAGAGGGGGGGGGTTGACATGACTCTCCATGGGCTCCTCATAGGAGCCCATGTGAAACCCATAATTTCCCATGATGGGCTCCCATGATTTCCTATGGGGTCCCGTGCTTTTTCCTTGGATTTCCCATGGGTTCTCATGAGAAATCATGAAAATTTTCGTAGATATACCAGGAAATCACGCAATTTTTCATGGGTTCACATGAGAAACTCATGATTTCCCATGCAAATTTGGTCATGATTTATCATACGTCATTTCTACCAGGGATGCTATTTTTCCATTTAAGGCTGAGCAAACAGATCGATTGTAGGTGAAGCGCAGCGCCCAATCAAAGAATCGATTATTTTACATTGGTTTAAATGGCGGGAATTCATTGTTGCCAAATTACACGAGCTCTCACTGAATGTAAGTCATATTAGAAGTGCCAAATTTGAGGAGCGCTTCGAGAAATTTTAGGGAAGGAGGGGTTTGTGGAGAGGTGAGGAGGGGGAGAATGGATGGGAGGAAGGGAGGGGGAGTGGAGGGGGAGGAGGAGGATATGAAGAAAGAGAAGAAAAATAAAAGAATTACTTTAAACCAGCCATCAAATATTCAGTGAGTTTGATTCGAAGCGTTAAAGGGTACATATTAAAGTCATCATTCTTCATTACCTGAAATGAGCGGAGAAAGATACTTTTTATGATTGAACAAACGGTTGAGGAGATAATAGTGGTAATTTGATAGGAATGGAGGAGAAGAAGTAACTGGAAATAGGGGAGAATCGTATCCTCGGATGCGTCATTCCAGAACAGAAAAACGGAGTGAAAATGGGGCGACTGCTGATGATTGAAAAAAATGCACCCGAGTCGCCGCGGAGTAATTTGATGGGACAGGGGGCTACTTTACTTCGTGGGAAGGGAAGTCAACTTACACGTGGGCCCGGGCGGTGTTATAGGCGAACAATAAGTTTTTGCTTCCAGCTCCTTGGAACTGATATAAAAAAAAAAAAAAAAAAAAAAAAAAAAAAAAAAAAAAAAAAAAAAAAATCTCAACTTCCTCTTAGAAAGAAAAGAAAAAAGCCGCGAGAAAGAGGGTTTGTTTTTCCGTTTGTTGCGTTATGATTTTGTCCCTTTCTTCCAAAAATTGGATACTTTGTCCAAGATCGGAAGGCCTCATAAAACGTTATAGGCGCGCATCCATCTCGTTTTATGTATGTCCTCTCCTCAACAAAAACTGCGTTTCTTTCTAGACATCCTACATTTTAGACGAAAATGCAAACCAGCAATTTAAGGAAGATCGCACTTCCATTCTCGGGCCCTTCATGCCACCCTGCCACCCTGCCGCCTGCGGTATCTATTTAGGTCAATGGGCATCTTCCTTCGCCTCTTTTCCAGTACACCTTGGGAAAAGTCTTGGGGAAAATTTTAGAGTACGTTCTATAGGAGTCTGTTCTCTCTTAAACATTTCGAAATTATTATGCTAAAAGGGACAGTTTGAAGCTATTTTTACTATTGAATAAAGTACGGAGTTTACTCTTTCTCTCTTCCTTCTATGCCCCTAAAGCTTGTGGTTTTAAAATGTATGCAAATCCTCCCTTCACCAAACGCACACACAATCACAAATACACCACACTCGCGAACTCTCAGCAGTGCGGGCAGTAACGTAGTGTGTAGTTTGGCAACGTTGCGGTATGTCCATTTAGATTATTGTTAAAGATCGAATGCGCAAATATTCACCAAACACCCAACAGTTCGATCTTTTTAATGGGTTTGAATGGACGAACTGCAATGTTGCCAAATTGCACGCTACGCTACTGGCGGAGGGCCTACTAAAGATTGTCTCTAAAGAAAGTGTTACAAAAATGGATTTTGAAGCATCAACAAATCAACAATTTATGATTGCGAAACATATGGAAACAAGAGTTATAGTTCATTTAAGTTTCCACAAAGGAATATAGTTATGGATGCTCAAATCAAATCGATGTTAATGCAAATTTCGCATAGGTCTTTCTTGGTGTATTTAGGCAAACGTCCAAATTATGATTAAACTTTAAATATAAATCTTGGAGAACAAAAGAAAACGAAAAAGGATATTTTTTATGGTATCAACCAAAACATTTGGCAAAAATTGGGGGAGGGGGACGAAGGAAAGTATTTTGTTCGTTAAACACCCCCTCCCCCACCCACCACTTTCCTAAACTCTCTCTCTCGTGTTATATTATTTGAATTTTAATTTAATTTACCTTTTTGAAGGTAACCTCCAAAACAGGCTTGCCTATGAGGAGGTGCCGAATTTTCAGTCTTAAATTGTTTTGTTAATCTTTACGTTATACATATAGTGACTACTCGTCTATAATTGTATAGTTTACCTAATTGAATTAATTCGATTTTTATGAAAATTGTGTTTGTAGACTGAAAATGAATTATCATTATCATCATAATATGGGGAAGTTGTAAGGGTCTGAAATGTTGGGGGTTTTTATAAAGAAATTAAAAGTACTTGATGATGAGCTGAGAAATAAGATGCCTTTGGTTTCTAATTAAGTCCCCTTGTTCCATAGATGAGATGTTAGCCCAAAACACATTGTTTTAAAAGAGGATCCCGCATAGTGACGTCACAACGCACACGATTTTTTACAACTCTACACGTGTGTATCTCCAAAACCAGGACACTTAGGGAAAGAAGGCACCATTGTTCTCAGCTCATCAAGTGCTATAATTTTTTTTTTTCTTTTCTTTTTCTTTTTAATAAAAATACACAACATTTCAGACCCTTACAACTGTCCCATTACAGTGTCGTAAGGTTTTTGGTAACAGCGATAAACAAATATTCCAAAAAGCAATCTTGAACGAAATTACACAATCCTGAGATTATTCCTTTACTATATACAGGGTGTAACAGATGTACCCCCCCACCTGTCTAACTTTTGAACGAGTTGAGATAAGTTGTTGCGGTTTGGACCATTCTTCATAATTTTAGTTGAACTTTATTTTTTTGGGGGTCAAAACCCCCACCCCCCCTAGGGGGTCCCCAGAGGGGCTATCTCAAAAATTTCAAATGGCAACCCCTAACTTGTGATACATCGTTTGAAAGGGCGTAAAATTCTAAGACTTTTGGCGCAAACCGAAGGTCAATATTGTTTTTTGTTTTCGATACATCGAAAGTCGAACTTTGACTTTCGATTTATCGGAAACGAAAAACGATATCGACCTTCGGTTTGCGCCAAAAGTCTTAGAATTTTACGCCCTTTCAAACGATGTATCACAAGATAGGGGTTGCCATTTGAAATTTTTGAGATAGCCCCCCTGGGGGGGCCCCTAGGGGAAGTGGGGGGGGTTTGACCCCCAAAAAAATAAAGTTCAACTAAAATTATGAAGAATGGTCCAAACCGCAACAATTTAACGCAACTCGTTCAAAAGTTAGACAGGGGGGGGGGATACATCTGTTACACCCTGTATGATTCGTTGCCTTTCTGTAGATATTTTACCGATGTGGTTTTGCAAGTACGAAAGGGAGCGTAGCGAGTATTTTCATCGACGCCTTTCCCCCGAAATATCGGGATTAAAATCCCAAGCCACCTGTGGCACTTGTAACATTGCGCCACATACAATTTTCGACGCATACATATAGTCTTAAACTCATGCACACAGGGAACAAATCAGGGCTGCCGTTTTGCGTATCGTATAATCAATGCTATTTTTCTGTTCACGGATGATTCCACCGGTTGAGAAAAGATTACACAGTTCAGTTCAGTGTATGACTGTAATGCACGAAAATACTCTGATCTGTAATCTTTCCTTAATCGGTGGAAACTCCGTTGATTAATTAAAATATCCGCAAGTTTTTTAAAGTCATCGACGACTCCACCGTTTCAGAGAAGATTACAGATGCGAGTATTTCAGCTTATCATAGTCATGCACTGAACTGAACTGTGTAATCTTTTCTCAACCGGTGGAATTATCGGTGAATTGAAAAATATCATTGATTCTACTCAAAACGGCAGCCCTGGAACAAATGGATACATTTTCGAACCGTGCGTCCGTGTTCGCAGAGCTCCCGTTTTGTGTACATACAATGACATTTTTCAATTCACCGATGATTCCACCGGTTGAATAAAGATTACACAGCTCAGTTCAATTAATGACCGTAACGCTCGTAAATACTCTGATATGTAATCTTTTCTTACTCAATGGAACCGCCGTTAAATTATTAAAATATCCGCAAGTTTTTTAAAGTCAGTGATGACTCGACCAGTTTAGAAAGAGTTACAGTTCAAAGTATATTTGCGTGCTTTGATAGACGGTTTTAAGTGCGAAATCAACGGTTAGCCAATAAATCACAACAATTCACTCATAGGTCGCAATCAATTGTGACAAAGCTCGCATAGCGTTCCAAACTATCTCACTCACTCTCCCGTAACTCCCATGTACGAGGGGCGTCTCAAAAGTAAGTTCCGCGGTCGTATATCTCCAAAACTAATAACGAAAAATAAATTTCGTAAAAAATGTTTTGTTAGGCATACTCTCAGCTTTCCAACGAGCTAAAAAAATTGAAAGGGAACCCGTTTTCAAATTGGGTTTTTTTCCAATCCTTTCGCCCTCCCCCTCCCCAGTAGGTTCTTTTTTTGGGGGGAAAAACGGGGGGGGGCAGGGGGGGGGGGGGTTTTTCCAAAAAAAATAATTTTTGGACTTAAATTATTTTCCCCCCCTTTAACCCCTTTAAAAATTAGAAAAGGGGGGGGGGGGTACCTTTTCAAAATTTATTGTGTTTTTCTGTAATTTTTCCTGTTTTGAAGAACCAAGGGACGCGGTTATTTTCTCATTTCAAATTTGGGGTTTTCCCAAACCCAGGGATTGAACTTTAAAATTTTTCCGAAATAATTTAGTCAAACTTTGCAAGGGGCTGGAAATTTTTGGGGGTGGGGAAGTCCCGTTTTGTCCAACAAATTTTCAATTTCCCCGAGATTCCCCCAATAGCCAAAACGTTTTGCCAACGGTAATCCATGGTAACCCCCAAATAAAACCGGGCGGGTTTTCGTATTCAATCATTTTTTCAAAATTTTTCCCAAATTAAAAAATTAAAAGCATTCGGGTTTTGCGTAAGAAAAGGAATTTTCCTAAGTACCTTTTTAAAAAATACCGGTTTTTTAAAGAAAATCGAGATCCCCCGAGAAAGCAGAGGATTAGCGCGGGCCTAATAACTTGTTTTTTCCACGGGGCCGGGAAGGGCAAAAACCAAAAAGGAGCCCGGTAAAAACGCCAAATTATTGGAAAAACGGTTCAAAAATTTCTTTCTTTAAGCTTTTTGGAAACAAGGTTGCCAAAAAACAAAAAAATTAAAAATTTTAGTTCGAATTTTTTTGGGAAAAACCGCGGAAACTTTACTTTTGAACCCCTGTATACTCATCTCTTTCCAAATTCGTATATACAGGGCCTTGTTTTACGACGTATTATTATCATAATCGCATTAAAATGCCTCGAGGTATACATTTCTGCCAAAAAATTTCACAAGATATGTCTTTATCTACGATTTTAATGTACGATTTTTGTATCTGAGATCATTTTTGAGATGAGAGTGAGATAGCAGTACACGGTGCGGTGGTTAATGTGAGAGCGAGAGACACAGTTTGTCTTTGTTTGGAATGCTCATCACCAAGTCATCACTGAAACCGTACATAGTTGTAAATTGAACCGTGTAATCTTTTCTCAACCGGTGGAGCCATCGGTGAATTGAAAAATGCCATAAAGTACCTTTGCGCTAAATGGCAGCTATGCCCGTGTCATTATACAGAGTGTTTCACCTAACCTGCTTACTATGATTTTCTTGAACGGGTGACCATAATAGGGAAAAATCGTTTACATACTAATTCGGACCTGATAAGTTTCATTTAATAATACTGTCACAACCCAAAATTTGGTTTTTGGGGGGAGTACCGGGTACCCCCCAAATCTCGACATTTTCAAAAGACAAACCCTGTCTTGTTTTGGAAGGGCGTAAATTTTAAGACTTTTGACTTAAACCGGAAGTCGATATCTTTTTTCGTGTTCGAGATATCGAAGGTCGAAGTTCGATTTAGGACCAACTTTCGAAAATTTTTAACACCTACAAAAATGGTCGTAAAAAAAGAGCTGCTCATGTAAAATGCTCTCATTTATGAGGACTTTAAAAAAAAAAAAAAATTTAGAATCGAATCAACCGGAAGTCGACTTTGCGAGGCACCTTCACATTTTTGGCGGAAAAACCCCCATTCATCAAATTTTTCAAATGGCAACCCCTATCTTTGAATATCTCATTCGAAAAGGCGTAAAAAGTTGTGCATTTCGGCGCAACCCGTTCAAGAAAACCATAGTGAGCAGGTTAAGTGAAACACCCTGTATAGGTTGGCAACGTGGAAGCTAGATGAGTTTTGCAAAGTGTTTGCAAAGTGTTTTGTTGCACGAAGGTTGAGGTTGAACCGAGAGCGTGAGCAGTGAACACTGAACACACCGTTAACATCCCTCAGTTAAGACATTAGATGTATTACGAAAACATTAACGCGCTCTCCACTTGAGGGAGCTTGCAGTGCCTTCCCTACCTTTCATTGGAATTGCACACTTTTCACTACTAACTCCATCATTACACCAAAGTTGCCAAACTTTGAGATGAAAATACTTGATTTGCCACTAACTCAATGGATCTTCCGCAATGCAGCACATAAAACTACCTGAAAACAAATAATGGGTCTGTTGCACACTTCGGCTACAGCGTTTTAAAGTATCAATTCCTTTGTAAAATGCCGAGAAAATAACAATGGCAGCATCAGAAAACACAAAAACTCAATATTAGTAGACTCACATGTTTATGTTTAACTTAAATAAATAAAATGCTGGATTCAAACATTCCAATAAGTAACTGGTGTCATGCAAATTGCATAACTCGACCTTTAACGGCACTTTATGTGAAATACTAAATTTAACTCAATATTTGTAGTCTCACATATTTGAATTGTTTAGCTTAAAATAAATGAAATTCTGGATTCAAACATTTCAATTAGTAACTTGTGTCATGTAAATTGCATAACTCGAACTTTAACGGCGCTTTGTGTAAAAGGCTAAATTTAACTCAATATTAGTAGACTCACATGTTTGAATTGTTTAACTTAAATAAATGAAATGCTGGATTCAATAATTTCAATTAGTAACTGGTGTCATGCAAATTGCATGTCTCGACCTTTAACGGCGCTTTATGTGAAAGGCTAAATTTAACTCAATATTAGTAGACTCACATGTTTGAATTGTTTAACTTAAATAAATGAAATGCTGGATTCAAACATTTCAATTAGTAACTGGTGTCATGCAAATTGCATAACTCGACATTTTACGGCGCTTCTTACTAAATAGTAAATCAAACTATTTCGAATTCTTAATGCAACTAATTATTTTCTTAAAACAACATTACAATTAGTAAAAATAAGAAGATAGACGGTTAGTTGATATAACTCATTTTTGGATACTTAAAAGAACCCAATAATATTGGTTAATTTAACACGCTCCTGCTTTGAAATTACTAATTCCAACTTACTAATTGCAATTAGTTGATTTTAGCAGTGGTTTTTTTTCAGTGCGACATTTGTGTCGAAAACTTATCAAAATGAAACAATAACACACAGGAGTTTCAAGCATGATGATCGAAGTTGGAATCATCCTTGGAACTCCTGTGAGTTATTGTTTCATTTTGATAAGTTTTCGACACAAATATCGGTTTCCGTATACCTTTCACAACCTTTTGTGAGGAATTGAGGATATTGAAACGTAGGAATTCGAGCAGACGCCGTCAGTGTTTACTGTTTGTTTGTTTATATGAAGTCAGCTGTGATGACCGTCGGCCGTGATTATTTGAATGTGCCGCGCTAATTTCGCGAAATATCGCGCATGTGGTGGAAAGATACAGGGGTGAATAGTGTCTAGTGTTTTTCGCAATTTGTGAGTTTAATACTGAATTTTAGTGTTTTCTGATGCTGCCATTGTTATTTTCTCGGCTTTTTCCATAGGAATTGATATTTTAAAACGCTGTAGCCGAAGTGTGCAACAGACCCATTCCTAAATTCTAGTTATATTACTACACTGCACAATGATATGTGAGAAGGCTGTAAAGAAAGAAAGATAGCCGGCTTAGTAAACTTTTACCTGCAAATTCTAGTGATACTATCCGAATATAGTCACAGCACCAGAATTTCGTCTAAATTTTCAGGAAGTATATGGTAAAGACACTAGAATTTTGTGCGGTAAAAGTACCGACTATCCCTTAACCCCATGGCCGGAGCTAGCAATTTGGCAACTGTGGATTCTATCCATTTGAATGTATGAGAAACAATCGATTCTTGAGAAGGCCGTGGCCCCATTTCTAATCGATTGTTTCTCACACATTCAAATAGGAAGAATGGACAGTTGCCAAATTGCTGGCTCCGCCTATGCTTAACCCGGCACACACATCGTTGTGCTTCTGGTAAAAAAAAAAAAAAAAAAAACTGTAGGGGGTATGGGGCCCCCAGATTAAGTTTGATAAGAGAAAGCGTTCTTGGGGTATTCCCGACAATTTCTTTTTTTAAATTTTCAAAATAGTGCGACGCGTCGGCTCCATCCTGACATCAGGGAGCAGCTCCGTACTATAGCATCGGTGCGGGTTCCGGTGAATAAAAAAAAAACAAACCACACACCACACCGCACCCTGACTCAACAACACAAATCAAGTCACATGATCAAGTCTAGACTACGTCTACACTTCTCTCGCGTTAAGTAAGTCCCCCGCTACCGGCGGACCGCTCCGCGCCGCTCCTGCGCGAAATGATGCAACGAGAGAAGACGCTGGCAAGGTCACTCAATCGAACCGAGCGGTGAGTCGACGCACAGTGGAGCGATCTAACGGGAGAGTTATCAAACATAGAATAAATGACTAAACATGCAAATTTAAATGTTTCTACAGTCAAAAAACGAACGACAAAGGGTAGTTTTTTAGAGAAATTTGAAAATAAAACCAGTGAAAACTTCGAAACTTCTACGTTGTGTATTATTACCCAAGCTAACCGCATTTAAAATCGACACGTCATGTCCGGGCCTCTTCCATTGAATCGTTCCCATTGTGCGGCGGGCGGACGCGTGAGTCATGACATCATGACATGAACTCGCGAACTCACCTCCCCCTATTCGCGCCTACTCAGATGATCCATATGCACTGGTCACCGACCATTCTGCAAATCAGTATCTCCAATTACAGTGACTCGGTGCAACACCCTCTCTCTCTTCCAGGCTGCAGGAGAGCTGTGTTGGGGAGAGAGAGAGAGAGGGAGGGAGAGAGAGAGAGAGATAGAGAGGGAGAGAGAGAGAGAGAGAGAGTGAGAGAGAGGGGGAGGATTAGCTTAGCCTTAGCCCCTACCGCAATCAAGGCGTCAGACGCAACACTAAAACGGAGCGAGCGCCGGCCGATTCCGAGAGGTGGCGGAAGTCCCTCAAATTCCTACACAACAGCGGTACGGCGCACACTGCGGTGAAAATAAAGGATTTTCCAAAGAGGAAACGGTTTCATATTTTGCCGGGTATTACCGGGGATAACATAACTTCACACTTGCCACGCGCCGTTTTGTTTACGGACATTGGGGCAGTTGCAAGAGTTTGAAATGTGGTGTTTTGAATTAAGAAAATGAAAGTACTTGATGAGCTGAGAACAAAGATGCCTTTGGTTTCTAATTAAGTTCCGTTATTCCGGAGATGAGAATCTAAATATCTAAATAATCTAAATATATTGTTTTAAATGGGAATTCTGTGTAGAGACGTCACTATAAACACACGATTTTTTACGACTTCACCCGTGTGTATCTCCAAAACCGGGACACTTGTAAAAAAACCGATGACAACATTGTTCTCGTAGCTCATCGAGTACTCTATCATATTCTTTATGAAAAACACACAACTTCAGACCCTTGCAACTGCCCTATTGCATTATTTGATTCTTCGACTAACTAAATGATTACTCACTTCAGTTCATTGCATGACTACATAATTTTTTTTTTTTTTTTTTTTTATTTATTTTTTATTATTATTATTTGCACATGTTTATACGGGCTACATATTGACACTGATGCTTACACACACACTATCTTACAATTTTTTCCTATAATAATCTGAACTATTGCATACTGCTTTCGGCAGTTAATTTCTATTTGACTAGGTCCTAAATATTTACATCATATAGTACATTTATTTGGTATGAGATTAAAGGTCTCATCCTTTATTCTACATAAAATGCACAAAAATACTCGCATCTGTACTATTTTCTCAATCCTTACAATCAACGTTTTAAAAAATCAAAATGTCAGCAAAAATTTAAAGTCAGTATCGACTCCGCCAGCTGAGAAATGATTATAGACCTGATTACTTTCGTGCATTACAGTCATGAATATACTGAACTGAACAGTGTAATCTTTTGATCAGCCGGCGAAATCAATCATCGGAGAATAAGAAAATTCCATTACTGCATTACAGGTATAAAAACCAAAAGCTCTGAATAATTAATCTCTCGCTACCGGGGGGGGGGGAGGAGGGAGGGGGTTGGGTGGTGATGTCTGTCATAGTCATGTGATTGCGCGAATGTACCCTTTTCACCCCTTTTTTGGGTGTTTAGGATTGCGCGAATTTTTCAGGTATTGGAATTGAACTTGTATGCGTGAATAATTAGCACTCAAAAGCGAAAGCGATGACTTGGCAACACATGCACCCATTTCCTATCTGTCTAGCTCCTTCTCCATCTGTGATATACATACGGTCATTGAAAATTTACGACAGGTGGCAGTAAATGACTTATTACTTAAATGGGGCTCTTGTGAACTTTTGCTACACGAGATTGAAGAGTTGATTCTTGCATAAAAACTTGTAAAATGACGATGAGTACACTAAAAAATTACGAAATTCACTCTCAAAATAGAGCTTAATGGCGGTTCGACGCAGTAATCATGGGAGATTCCTATCTAAATTAGACATACCTACCTCTGTGTTTCCAAAGATTTTTTTTTTTTTTTTTTCAACAGTACTATTACATTACTTAGTACTAAAACTTACACCTACTATACATTTGAGTATATCTATGTGCTATTTATAACTTACATTTAATTTTAATTTTTAACTTTTCCTGCTAGTCCAGCAACAGAATATCTTTGCTGGAATAGCAAGTAACACAAAATAAATATAGCTCTACTCCCGTTGGGTGTAGACTGTGTCTGATCCATTAAATTCCAAAGATAAAGTGGCATATTAGATAAGAATCTCCCATGATATACCTGCGTCAAACCGCCATTATACCATCTTGTCGTTCAGTTTTGTGATTTTATTACTGACATTCAGACTTTCTTAGTGCGATTTTCCTGATTTTTTGTGGTTTTTACATTAGAAAACGGACTATTCATTTGCCCACAGCAAAAGTTTGCAAGAGCCCCATTGAAAAATTAAGATCCGCGTAACAATGACGATTTCGAAAGTAAATATTTCTACATCATAGCCACATTTGGCGCATATAATCCTTCTCTGATGATGTAAATGTCATGTGGTTCCTCTGAATGAAGTCAAATATCAATGTTTGCCAAACGTATTCTGATGAAGTTCATTAGTCAATCAATTTTACTTCTTGACAGGGGCCATCTACACCCAAGAACTTGTATACTCTCCATTCAATTTTCATTAAAAGGTAGGAAGTTTATAATTTTCCATTCAACATTATTATATTTCATAAACTACCTTTCTACGCAGCCAAACTTATTGGTCAAGTCACAGTAATTTTGAATTCGCACAATCCTGTCCCAAATATACGGGCTTTCCATTCGCGCTATCCTGGCATCTTTTTCGCGCAATCCTAGCTTTTTTTTTTTTTTTTTTTTTTTTTTTTTTTTTAGGACCATTCGCGCAATCCTGGATCACCGATGGTGATAATCAAAGATTTGAAAATAGGAATCTAAAAAGGAAATGATAACGACCGCCAGTAGCGGCCCGTGAGATTTGGCAACCATGCATCTTTCCCACTTAAACTTAGGTAAAAAATCGATTCAAGCGGAGGCTGGCAGCCTCCTCGAGTTTCGATTGTTTTCCATGTATTTAAATGGGATAAAAACACTGTTGCCAAATCGCACGAGCCGCCACTGACGACCGCGGAACTGGCGGCACCGGCGAAAACATCACATTGACCAGAGCATTCATTTAATCAAAGCATTGCAAAATTAAATCGGTCAACTTTTACCGCTCATTCAAATCGAGCGAGTAGATAAATATTCCTACTCCGCTGTACATGTTTTTGCCTGCATCACCCATTCAAGGCGCTTAACGAAGAATTCCGTCGAAAATTTTACCATTCAAGCCATGTAAAATATATTTAAGTAAGTAAACGAATATGCGTTCGGGCCGCTTGGTTCTTAAATGGTTTAAAGGCTTAAAGCTTAAGCACAGATTCACTACACCAACTCTGCCGCTTGAAATTGGTTGGTACTGGTGCGAGCGTACCGTTGTTTACACGGAAAAAAAAGACTGGTAGAATTTACCATCTGCACAGCTGATTTTGGTGTCTGCTAGCAAGTAGGGAGAATTTCACCCTAACCCTTAACTGCAGATGAGCCCAGATCTGGAACAATTAGTTTGAAGCCTTACATAAAAGCAGGGGACTTGAGTTGTACTGTCGCTGCATGGTGGGTCACATGTGGAACAGATACTAAACGAGTAAGAATTGTCAATTTTGTCCTAGAGCGCGCAGCACAGGATAGAGAACGTGCAGAGTGGTTGAAAATAGCTCACTGAAAATTTGATAGAGATTTTCCGATTTTCATTGTTATGTTTGGGAGTAACGCAGGAGTACCATATACAAAAAAAAACAACTATTGAAACTTACTAAATTATTTTTTACTACTTTAATTTTTTTTTTTTTTTAGCCTGAAAACTTTATTTTCAGTTGCATGGATACCTAAATGTGGGTAAGGCCATATTTGGAACAATTAATATTCAGGCTCTTTACCATTGAAATATAATGGAAAGAATTTTTTCACTATTTTTCCCTGTCTCAAGAATCAAAATTGTACTGAAAAAATTTTTTTTTTATTGGAAAAAAAAAATCATGCAGTTAAGGGCTAATATGGTAAATGCAACGTATATACCTTGTAGTAAATTAAGGTAATAATGTAGTAAAATTTACCATACTTTCTAGCAGACTTTAATATCAGTTGTGCAGGCGGTAAATTCTACCAGTCTTTTTTTTTTCCCGTGTAATGATGGAGCAATAATTAAGTTCTCGAATGCTCCCGCCCCGCGATCACACAAGCAGAACCGTCTAATAATAATATGCCGTCACTACCGGTAAAATAACAAGTGATCCTAAAGGCTTGTGTGGTACCCGATTGCTCTCTATGAAAATCACATCGTATTCAGGTCGGTATTATACAGGGTGACTAGAAAAAAATTCCCTCTCAGAAGTTTGAATGGTTATACCTAGAGTCCCTATATATGAAAGAGTCAAGACACGTGAACAGAAGTGAGGAAGAAGAAGGTGTCTGAGGAGCCTGGAGGCGCGCCTCTTGTTTACATTTTTATCCAACGATCTTCCCGCCAAAGATTACTTATACATGTATTCGTGTGGAAGTAATCTTTGTTAGGTCAACCTAACCTCCAATACCCGTTGGCTTCACTACCTGTTTTATAAGTAATGCGTGAATTTTATTCTGTTCTGAACACATTTTCATCAATTGCTAATTCAACTTTCATCAGTACAAGCTAAAAATTCCGAAAGTTTCCTCAAAGCTGGGCAGCAGTGAAGATGGTTCCATGAAGATGTAAACAAGAGGCGCGCCTCCAGGCTTCATAGACCCCTTCTTCTTCTTCACTTTTTAGCAGCCAATCAGAGATGGAACCTCGTATGGCGAGACTCTTTCATATACAGGGTGTGGCAGACCACCCGTCCACTATCTTTATCTCAAAAACGGCCGAAAATTGAGCTTCGGGGGCAAAACTTTCATAGGGTATATCGACCCCAAGGAATCCAATGAAAATATTTTCAGCCCCCCAAAACCACCCCTTGGGGGTTATTTAGGGGGGTGGGTACCCGTATCTCGAAAAAATCAAATGCAAAGGGTATGTTTTGACATTGGAATCTAATACGGCATAAAAAAATAAAACTTTTTTATCCCTAAGTTTTTTTTCTAAAAACCACCCTTTTTTGAGTTAGGGGTGGTTTTCAAAAAATTTAGGGGTAATCTTTGATTGACCGCTGTGACCCTCCAAATCATTGGATTTCAAAAAACTAAGAAGTTTCTGAAAGGGCAGACCAAGGGCTTTCTTTTGATGTATCACATGCCTATTTTTTGTGAAAAAGGGTACAAGGCCCCCTCACCCCAAAATTTTGGGGCTTCGGGGGGCCCTACGTAAAAATTTTCAAATGTAAAGGTATGGCTTGTGATACATCATTTGAAAGGTCTTTCAGAGACGAAAAAAGTGATACCCTCCAAAAGTCGTAAAAACAACCCCCTTCCAAAATGGCGGCCGTTTTAAGGTTAGGGGGCTCAAGGGGGGACCTTCAGAAAAATGATCCAAAATTGAACGATACATGGCTAAAAGGGTCTTAAAAAGAGAAAAATAATGGTTCAAACCGCGAGTCAAACCGACTTTTCAATCCAAAGTTACGGCCGATTGAAATTTAGGGGTGCCTTTTTGGGAAACCCAACTACCCCTAAATTTCAATCGGCCGTAACTTTGGATTGAAAAGTCGGTTTGACTCGCGGTTTGAACCATTATTTTTCTCTTTTTAAGACCCTTTTAGCCATGTATCGTTCAATTTTGGATCATTTTTCTGAAGGTCCCCCCTTGAGCCCCCTAACCTTAAAACGGCCGCCATTTTGGAAGGGGGTTGTTTTTACGACTTTTGGAGGGTATCACTTTTTTCGTCTCTGAAAGACCTTTCAAATGATGTATCACAAGCCATACCTTTACATTTGAAAATTTTTACGTAGGGCCCCCCGAAGCCCCAAAATTTTGGGGTGAGGGGGCCTTGTACCCTTTTTCACAAAAAATAGGCATGTGATACATCAAAAGAAAGCCCTTGGTCTGCCCTTTCAGAAACTTCTTAGTTTTTTGAAATCCAATGATTTGGAGGGTCACAGCGGTCAATCAAAGATTACCCCTAAATTTTTTGAAAACCACCCCTAACTCAAAAAAGGGTGGTTTTTAGAAAA
Source organism: Trialeurodes vaporariorum (assembly GCA_011764245.1). Lineage (NCBI taxonomy): Eukaryota > Metazoa > Arthropoda > Insecta > Hemiptera > Aleyrodidae > Trialeurodes > Trialeurodes vaporariorum. The sequence continues at coordinate 63,150,777 of VMOF01000024.1, read as the reverse complement.
AAAACTTAGGGATAAAAAAGTTTTATTTTTTTATGCCGTATTAGATTCCAATGTCAAAACATACCCTTTGCATTTGATTTTTTCGAGATACGAGTACCCACCCCCCTAAATAACCCCCAAGGGGTGGTTTTGGGGGGCTGAAAATATTTTCATTGGATTCCTTGGGGTCGATATACCCTATGAAAGTTTTGCCCCCGAAGCTCAATTTTCGGCCGTTTTTGAGATAAAGATAGTGGACGGGTGGTCTGCCACACCCTGTATAGGGACTCTAATTTGAGGGACATTTCCTACACAAACCTGTGATTAAGTGTACTAAGATTACATGCAAACGAGGTGGTTACAATAATAACATCAATCTTGAGGCTTTTGTTGAAAATTGAAAATTTAATGTGAATGAATTAAGAAGCTCTTTCAATTTTTCTAGCGGCAACCACCCCAACTTCTGGGTGGGAACTTTTTTCATAGTCACCCTGTAGAAAATGACAATGTATATATGAGATGCGCACTGTCCAAAAACTTCAAAATAGAACAAACTATTCCAACGCTTGCGAATCGCCCGATAGATTTAATTCCATTGAGCGGAGAGGGAATCGTGGAAAATAATTCACCGAAGACCGTCGCATTTTTATTGCCTATGGACAAAAAGCTGGAAGCGCAGTTGTGTTATGTGGAGACGGGGATGTTGAGAATTTCAGTTCCTGGAACTCGCCGCGTGAAGAGGAGGTTTCGTGGCTCGTGGCTGGGGAATTCCCGGTTTTAAAAATAGCTCCAACGACAATTGTAAAGCCGGAAATGTCTCAGATCATCGCCAAAAGCCCTCGCGTTGTGAAATTGTTTGTTTCCAACCTTGAATAATTTATGGACAACACTTTTTCAACTGAATCCGTGACTCGATGAGAAAGCCAGTCATTCCTTGCATCGCGAGTGTGAATCCATTTTAAGGCAATCGACGTTTTCAGTTGTTCAAGATGTTCAGCTACGTTTGACATCTTCTACGAATTGAGTCGAAATATTTAGTTTTCACTTACAATCAGTCACAACTCACAATATGAAATAAGTACAATATTTGACATGCGAGGCAACTCGAAAGTTTTGGAGACAGCAATTTTCTGAGACCAACGATCCGTGCACAAATTTTGAATCTAAATACTATTTGTGCTAAAAACATCATTTGGTTCATGAAAAGCTGAACAGTGAACAATGGGTCTGTTGCAAACTTTTGCTACAACGATTAAGAGTGTGTAATCTACGGTAAAATCGCGTGAAAAGTCCATTGGTGGCATCAGAAAGTCATAAATTGCATTAATAAACTCACTAGAGGCGTTTAATGAAATCCAAGATGGCACAGAAATATCGAGCGATTTGCATGCATGCACCACGAACATCCAAGGATAGCCAACCTCACATTATTGATCACAACCAATCACAACGTAAACAAACACTTAACCTCTACCTCCAGTGAGGTTGTCAAAGTTAAGTAGGCCTCTTTAACGACATAACTGTCCGCGAAAGCACCAAACATCAGTGTTTTTTTAAACTAAATTTCAATGTATTTCAATGAATTTTCTTGTTACATACATTAATAGTGTGCTAGTCAATAGTATTTGGGACGCTGATTTCAAAAATGATATCATTTTCTACTTAACTCGTCCCGATTTTACGCATATTCTACTTTTAAAAAATGTTCGTGATAAAGTTTAAATTGTGGAAAATCTAGAATATTTCGATCAAAACTAAGGCCAAATTCGAACTCGGCAGGCAATTACCATCCCTTTAGACATCATCTATGCGATTTGAGGTCCAATTATAAGAAAAAAGCCCATGTTTGTCTCTAGGGACCGTTGTTTTGTATTCATTGGGGGCGGACACCTATGTCGTTAAAGCGTAAAAATCGTCAAAGTTATAGCCATCCTTGGATTTTCGTGGTGCATATCATACATACAAATTGCTCGATAATTCTCCGCCATCTTGGATTTCATTAAACGCCTCTATTTAGTTTATTAATGCCTTTTATGACTTTCTGATGCCACCAATGGACTTTTCAGGCGAGTTTACCGTAGATTACACACCCTAAATCGTTGTAGCAAAAGTTTGCAACAGACCCGCATTGATTGCAAGGATTTTGGACAGCAAAATTGTGTGCCAGTTTCAAGGAACATAACCCGAAAAATTACTACGTGTTAATTTCCATAAGGCCGAACATAATCTGGACATTCTGGACACAGCCTTATGAGGCCAACCAGAGATCATCTCTTGTTTCCGATTTAATTAAAAATGACACTTTCCACTTTGCATTTATGAAAGCATTAAGTATAAGAGTTTATGAGTGGATTTGCCGAGTTTTTAGTGCCACCATCGTTATTTTAGGAGGTTTTTACTTCTGAATCAACCCTTGAATCGCTTGTAGCAAAACAGGAAAAGTGTGTGATAGCCCCTTATCGATGAATATCATGGATCATCGTTTTTATTTATATTAAATGTTATATCAATAATATGTTTTTATTAAATGTTCAATACACAACAGTTTTAGCTTCACGTTTCATTATTTCTTCACTGACCAGTGGCGTAGCGTGCAGTTCGGCAACGTTGCAGTTCGTCCATTTGAACCCATTATAAATATCGAACCATTGGGTGTTTGGTGAACACCTTCGCATTCGATCTTTAGCATGGGTTTAAATGAACTTAAAGCAATGTTGCCATATTGCACGCTACGCCACTGACACTGACCTTTCTCGAAAATACTCAAATAATCGAACATTTTTTCTGACTCAATCCGATGATTGGTCAGAGAGCCGGGCATAAAAAAGGAATGACTTAAATCGCCTTAAATAAAGAGGGGGCTCTTCATTTAAACACGCGTTGTATGACACGTACCGGTTTCTATGTGAGTTGTTCCGGCAAACCCGAGTTGGAGTACGTTCTTTGACATCGGAATGAATTCTCATCCACACCCCTTGGGGCTTGAACGTGGGATTTTAATTAACTCCTCGTTGCGGCTAAACCGGGTCAATGCCCTTTTTATTCGAATAAAACTGACATATATACATATATATACAAGCCTTGCTTGGTGCCATGGAAAAGCGTCTCGCAATTCGAGGGCCAAGCCAAGCGGCCATGGCCGTGGCCGTGGTATGGAGCGCACCGAACAATACGGCCGGTGACTGGTGAGACTGGTGAGGTGATGTAAAGTGACTCCGAAAAACGTGTTTGCGATTTCGGCAAGCAATATTCGGCACTTCATTACATGTATATACACCGCAGCTGCCGTTTTGCGTATGGTTTAAATAGTTTTTATCATTGGATCCAACGTGAGTTGTTTTGAATTTCCCGCTCAAATCGGCAACACTGGTACACCACGAGCGGAGCAAGTTTAGTTACCGCATAATGATATCACAAAGCGGGATGTGTTCGTATAGTTTGTTAGGTCTTTGCATTTGATGTCTATATAGATACGATTATATGACTTCAGGGACTGGTGACCGAACTCAGGGTCGCGTCTCAACAGTGGTGGATATATCGCTTGCAGTGGCGCGGCGGCGTAGCGTGCAATTTGGTAACGTTTGCAGTTCGTCCATTTGAACCCATCAAAAAGATCGAAGTATTGAGTGTTCGGTGAACACCTTCGCATTCAACCTTTTACATGAGTTTAAATGGACGCAGTACAACGTTGCCAAATGGCACGCTACGCCACTGATCGCTTGAGCAATCTGACAACCATACTTTCTGCCATTTGAATCCACGTGAAAAATCGATTCTTGCAGTAAGAAAGGCTCGATTATTTAACATGGGTTTCCATGGAGAAAATGTGAGTTCGGCTGTTGCCATAACATGGACCGTGCGCTTCTCAAGCTCCTCGACGTAGAGGAACACTGTACAGAGTGACCAGGGATGAGAACCGATTCGGAATTTGGTTCCGGTTCCGGTTCTGGTTCCAACAGGCCAGAGATTTAGGTTCCGATTCCGGTTCCGGTTCCGGCAGACCAGATGATTCAGGTTCTGGTTCCGGTTCCGGTCGGCAGGTTCCGGTTCCGGTAAAATTCGAAAAATTCAAAACTTCATTGAAAGTAAACGATTGATGTTTACCTGTGAGCTGATTTGTTAAGCTCAAAAGTTTCCGGATATAATTTCCACAGTAGATAGACAGACAGGAAAATAAATTTAAACAGATCGAAGCAACAAAAGGCTGTATAGGAGGTCAGATGACAATGAAAATAGATTTACTTCATGCCAAAAATTTTGCCACAGATAAAATATCACAGCTGACACGGAACCGATTCAGAACCGATTAGAAACCGGTTCCGGGCTGCGTCATTTCGGTTCTGGTTCCGGTTCCGGTTTTGTTTGAAATTTTCATATAGGTTCCGGTTCCGGTTCTGGTTTCCCTAAAATCAACCGGTTCCTCGGGTTCCGGTTCCGGGTTCCGAATCGGTTCCCATCCCTGAGAGTGACTGGGTCTAGGAAAAGAGAACTTACTTTCTAGAGCGGTTTTTATAGGAAGTTATTATAGGTCGGAAAATAGCCTCATTGTTACTATCATTTATTTCTTATGATCTGTTTTTGTTTAATTCTATTTATGTGTCATTGTTGTTGTGGTTGGTTGTTGGTCGTTGGTCGTTGGTCGTTGGTCGTTGGTCGTTGTTGTTGTTGTTGTTGTTGTTGTTGTTGTTGTTGTTGTTGTTGTTGTTGTTGTTGTTTTATTTATTTATAACGGCAAAAGCTCCACTTTTGTCTTTTCAAAAACAAGTTTCGAAAGTCTCAACTCATTTATAAAACTAGTCCGATTTTTTATACCGGTTTTTTTCTTCTCTCACGGTTTCTGCTCATTGACTTCAAAAAAGAAAGGCAAAAAGTAAAGTAAAGTAAATTTTTGAAGAAAGAACTTAGCCAAGTGCAAAATCAGCGTACAATTTTATGTTTTGGTAAACGCCATTCGTAAAGCCATCTTTTCGAGGTTTGTGTCGGCCTCTCCCGACACTTATTTTGAAAACTCTAAATCGACATTCCTTGATATTTTCAGTCCTTTCAAATTTCTTAGACGCATGCACATGGGCGTAGCTAGAACATTTTTCTTGAAGGGGCCAAGTTTGCAAACCCCATTGCACTGCATGGTGGTGTGGGGGGACATTCACCGGCTTTGGTGGGAAGGGGGGGAGGATTTTGCAGATATCGCCTTTCTTCAGACATGACTTTTAGCCTATCATTACCTCGCGAAGCTTAATTTTAGGTTCCGTTGCCAAAAAAACAAAAAACAAAGAAAAACGAAAAAAAAACAAACAAAAAAACAATCTAACAATTTTATGTTTTGCTACTCGTATTCAAATCATAACAAACCGTAGAGTATGAAAAAATGCCTTGACAGAATTTTTTATTTTGTTATTCGTTACATATTTAAAATTTTGTTTAATTATAATACTGTGTTTTTTCTATAAAAGATCGAATTTTCTGGGGTCGGCTAGGCCCTCCTGACCTAGGCACCATGGACCATGGTCCATGGTAGCTATACGCCCATGGCATGCATTTTTCCGAGTTATATCAAGAACTTGCAGGCCATATTATAATACAGATATTTTCAAAAATAAATCTATAAGTTTCCTTTAAGCCATACATCGATAGTTATCGATTACTCAAGAAGAATCGGATTTTTTTCTCTGTTTTTTTCTATTTCCCCCCCTCTCTCATCACAGGTTCGGATAATCGAAAAAAAAAAATCCTTCCGGAAAAAAATCACTTTCTTCACCCTTTCGAGTGACAAGAGCATTTTCACATTTTTTTTAAGAGCAGCGGTTGACAAATTCCGGTTGATATAACCTAAACGTGCGGTAACAGTTGATTACGCGCTGAAATCTCGACTTTAGGGATTTGCTATAGCATATAGTCCGCGGCCCACGTCAAGTCGTTCCCTGTTGATAACGGATTTTCAATTTCGGAAGAATCCCTTTCGCTTCGTCTTGCCTCTACTCCCCTCACCTCACCTTACCACTCACCAGGGCTGTGTGTGTGAGTGTGTGTTTTCTTTGATCCCCGTCAAAAACGCGCACGTATTTAGACGCAATCTCTCACTCACACACTCACACAAAAGACACACGCCGACTAACGTTCACGAATCCATCAACTCTCGTGATTGATAATTCACCCCCCGTTCTTGACTTGTATGAGTATGCCTTGCGTAGTGCGTATGGTGTTACGATCTTGCAGTTCGAGTGCATGGTTGTCAGATGATGTGAGATATTCAGGAAAAATCCGCCTTATTTACGTTGAAATCAGTGGCGTAGCGTGCTATTGCGTGGCAACACATTGTAATGTGTACATTTAAGCCCATGTAAAAGGTCGAATGCGAAGGTGTTCCCCGAACACCCAATAGTCCGATAGTCAATTTGGGCAACCACGTTTCAGTATGAGCATCCCCTGCATTGTGTCGGTGCAATTTGTCACCGCTCCTCTTACTGTAACTATTCTCTCCTCACCTAATTGACCGACTGCGTAACTTATCAGTCTGTGCTCCGAAAATACGAAAAAGTTAACGAATATTATTCAACTTATCGCCTGCAAGGAAAGTCCGGGCGTTTTGACTTTGTTGAAAAAATTCATATTTTAACGCCTGTACAAAAGCCAAAGGGAAACCAGAAGTATAGTAATGTTTTGTGTTTTTTGTTTTTTTTTAAATACTATTTGACGGGGTATTTTTCAACCTAAATAGTATCTATTATTGACGCCTCAGAGGACGTTTAATAACCATTCATTAATCAAACTTGGATTACGCTGATTACAACAAATGTCGATGGAAATTTGGCAACCCTGCCTGCGAAAATCATGGATTTATGGAGGAGTTTACACAGGTTAGTTACGTTTTTACCTGCCTTGTCTAGGAGTTTGTTTTCGAAAATTGCTCGTCTAGGAATTTTTATGGTCAGTCTAGGAATTTACCGAGCCCCGTCCGATCTTTTCCATGGTTTTCAATGGCAACACTGTGATGTTGCCAAATTGCACGCTACGCCACTGCAAAACCTCCGTGTCCAGAAAAATCCATGTTCCAAGTTCGTGTGCGCTAAGTGCAGCCTTGCCACCTGGCGAAATCATATTCATTCCGCAAGGGATTATTTGTCAACCGGCGCGCAAGACGCTCGCTCGTTCGTGCATCTGAGCTCTGCGCGCGCTTTAAGCGAAGTCCCGCCGAATGCCGCACCGTCACGTCATCTTAAATCGAAACATAGAATGCATTGCACAGTTGTCGCTTCGAACAAAAGAGGTTCAAATTACGACTGAAGTATAAACGCGAGTCCCTAGGGATGCGTGTGCGAAGTGTCGAGAATAACCGAGTAGCTTTTTCACACAGAAAAGAAAGAGCAATGCAGGGTGAAAGCAAATTTAGCTACAAAATGGGTCTGTTGCAAACTTTTGCGACGATTGAGAGTGTTTAATCTAATGTAAAATCGCCTGAAAAGTCCAATGGTGGCATCAGAAAGCCACGAAATGAGATAATAAACTCACAAGAAGCGTTTAATGAAATCCAAGATGGCGGCAAAATATTGAGCAAACCGTATGCATGCACCACGAACATTCAAGGATAGCCAACCTCACAACATCGATCACAACCAATCACAACGTAAACAAACACATAACCTCTACCTCCAATGAGGTTGTAAACGTTGGCAATCCTTGGATGATCACGGTGCATACATTCAGATTCCTCGATATTTTGCCTCTTGTGAGTTTATTATTGTATTTCATGACTTAATGATGCCATCAATGGACTTTTCAGGCTTGGAATTCTTATTTTTTATTTCTTTTACATTGGAATAATAACTTTTTATCGTTGTAGCACAAGTTTGCAACAGACCCATTATCTACCAGAGGTTTTGTCAGCGCTACCAAACGTGTCTCTCCTGTTTTTTTCTTTACAGCGAAAGACTTTAGTTGGGCCAACCAAATCTTCGGTTCACCTAGCAAAATCTTTTTAGTTAGGTACACACAATCATCTTTGCGTGATCCACTAATATCTTTTGTCAAGTCATTTTTATACCAAAGACGGGTTTTATCAATTATCAGTGCTCCCATAAAGCGATTTTTTTCTACTTTTTTCTATGCGGGCCATATTCCTGTCAAAGGTTTTGTCACTGCTACCATAGGTGTTTTTCTTTTGAGCCACCTCTCTGGCGCCTAAGATCGTAACCAAATTATCATTGTACTCAAAGTCAAATAAAAATCAGAAAACATGGACTTCAAATTTCAAAATCACAGTGAACTTTGTAAACCCAAAAATGAGGAAGCCAAGCGAGACGCATGACCTAGCTCGCACACTCAAGCATCCTAAGCGTATTACTTTAGTTGTCACCGCACGCTCACTAGTTTAGTGGTTCGAGCAGGACCCGTGGCCGCATCGCGCTGCCTTGTCACAATATATAACGCGAGCATGAATATTGGATATTGAGTGCCCGCCCGCGAGTCGCGACTCGCGCGCCGCCCAGAGCCGCGCGACTCTCTAGACGCAATTTTCTGCTCCGCGAAACACTCACAATCGCAAAACGCAAACGCGTTTTCTCGCTCGACTGAAATCGGATCGAAGCGCCACCGCTGAACTGAACGCTAACGCAGAACCCGCGGATCTGAGACACGCGACTGTGACTGGCTGGTCGCGATTCTCTTTGCCCCACAGCTAGATACAAACATAAACAGATATACACAAAGGGAGAGGATACACGAATAAACGTATAGATATCCGAGAACAACAAACTAAAATCCAGTCTCGTGACTGAATTTCTTCTCAAAAATACAAGAAAGAACGAACTACTTCTTGGCACCCAATGAGGAGCGTACTAGAATTCATTGGACACTGGAGGGGGAAAAAAACGATAGCCATAATACCAGAGATTCAGAGGCGTAGCGTGCAATTTGGCAACGTTGCAGTTCCTCCTTTTAAACCAATGAAAAATATCTAAGTACTGGGTGTTTGGTAAACACCTTCTTATTCGACCTTTCACATGGATTTAAATAGAAACCGTACAATGTTGCCAAATTGCACCCTACGCCACTGCAGAGATTCTGCTCATATTACCAGAAGCACAAAGATATGCACTGAGAGAATTCTTTTTTTAATCCAAGATGTATTTTCGTTTGTGTTAAAGAAACTGCACAGTGAAATTTTGACGAAGGGGAAATTCAGCTTTACCGGAAGGCAAATGTCTGCTGCTACAAGTAAAATATTCCATGTTGTGACAGTGATTCTCCTTCATGCAACTGAACTTTACTTTGCGCAAGGAAAACTGTCACAAATAAGCGTGTTTCCTTGTTTTTAATGTAGTGATTTCTCTGTGTTTCTACGACGGTTTGGATGGAATTACTCCTTTATAAATTAAAATCGGTCCTCAAATCTTTGTGGTTGACGCATATTCGATCACTATACTCTTCAGGGAAATGATATCATTAATTTGCGACAAGTTATTACGGGTAAAAAGAAAGAAGCGCCTTCAATCCAACAAAATACCACAAGAGATCGGGAAAGTAGGAACAGTTATCTCATATCGTCGCTCCTTATTATATACTCGATATCATTCAGCGGATGCATGATTGCACGTGCCGAGTGACTATATGCATTGCATTGGAGGTGCCGTTTTCGAAGATAGTCGGAGTTCAGAGGTGGTCCCGATGCAAGAGTTTCAGCAAGTTGGGACTGTATCAATAGTTAGGGAGCTTCCATTCATTCTACAACCTTAATAATGATTAATGAACGTAACATGACGAGCTCTTACTTAAGGAATCTTAGAATTTCGGTTTTATTATATTACGATCCTACAACCGTACTCCAGTCACTCCGGATTACAAACGAAAGATACGTAAAGACGTAAAGATTCACAAACAGCCTTATAGAATCAACCAATATCATTCTCTCCTCCGCTCCGGCAGGAATGAATGGTAAAATATCTAGTTAGAAGCACCAATCGATCTTGTTCAAAATTCTTCTTAAATCAGATCTGGAGTGCGCCCAGGCGCCCCCTCCCCCTCTCCACTCAATCCTGTCACCAAACACCCTCCTATCCCCCGGCTCCTGCCAAGTCGGTCGCGTCTGCCAATAAAGACGACTCCTCAAAGCTGAAGAGAAGAAAAACGAATTCAGCGACAAGTGAGAGAAAGAAGACATCTTTCTGCAAACTATCAAACAGATGCTTGCACTTCACACACAATAGAAAAGAGGAGACAAGAGTTTTGTTGAGAGGGAACAGACGAAACACCAATACACACACGCTCACTCAATCGAACAAGAAACACACACTGCCTCATCATTATTGGAATCGATAGCTATATTCTGCACTAATAACATTATTCAAACGCGCGAGCTCTAAAGCGATTCCGCTCAGGATCGGCTCGGGCTCCTCGCCTCGGTCGAGCTAAGCTCACAGGTCTCCTCATTTTCAAGCAGATGAGCGCAAAAGGAAAGTGATCGTAGAGAGAGAAAAACAGGGTTGCCATTGATTCCAAATTTTAAATCGAGAAAAAATCTTTGCATTCAATGAACATTTGACGATTCGATATATGCCAGCCGTGTTTAAGATGATTCCAGGGTCGCGATTAGTTCGAACCGTGGACACCTCGTCGCACCAGCGGTTGCTCGTGCTATTTGGCAACAGTGGTTTCCCTCCATTTAAATCTATGCAAAACAATCGATTGCAGGTGAAGCGCTGCTTCACTGTCAAATCGATTGTTTAACATAGAGTCAAATGGAGGGAAAACATTGTTGCCAAATCGCACGAGTCACCCCTGCGTCGCACTGCTCAAAAAGTCAAACAGTTTTTGGCTGAAATTGATAGATATATCATCACTCGCACACTCAACTCTCACTCACTAAGCTAATGGCGAAATGAATTTCATAATTTACGGCTTTAATTCTAAACCAATTTTGCTCATTTTGGGCTTAAAAAATAAAGGTGCTGACGTTATTGGAATTTGCGTTTTTTCTTTGGTTTCAATTTAAAATGCCAAAAACACGACTCCCAAAAGCGACTCGTGGCGCTATCCATCGGATTGAAATCTGGAAAAGTTTCGTCTAAAATCACCTTAACCCTTGTAAGCTCAAGCTAATAGACTAAAATATGGTATCAATAGGGGGTCTGATGAAAAGACCCCGAACAGATTTTCACCCTAGAGGCTTATAGTTTCTTTTTATTTAAATTTCAGTATTTCAAGTAATTATAGGTACATCCTACTAAATGTTTTGAACCCATTTTTTCATCATAAATAAAATTATCACTTTCACACATTTATTGCTAGTTTTCGAAAAAAAAAAATACGGTTCCACAAAATTGCAACAAATTGGATTATTTTGTTTTTTGTTTTTTTCCTTTTTTCCTGCTGCTGTTACACATTAAAATATGAAGAATGGAACTACTGGTCATAAAAAGACACGTCATTTCCTCATAATGATTTTATTAAATCGGTTTCTATCCAAACGTGAAAGTTGGCATGAATGCTGGCTTCTATATATAGTAAGTAAATTTAAATTCATGAAGCCCTAAAATTCAATCTAACAAAAAGTTAAAGTTTTGCGCCAAAAAAAAAAAAAAAAAAAAAAAAAAACAACTCCCTCCTCTTGCGGACTCACATTCGTTAAACTTCTACTGAACGTCATTGTATGCTACTCAACTTTACGGCGAAAGTTTTTTACTCTCAGAAATGACGCTTGTTCGTTAATGTTGACAACAATGATGCAGTGCGCGCCTTCATTTTGCTCGAATGCAACTCAGCCAGGCATCGGGGACGAAGGAAAAGTATCGCTCCACGTCGCAGTCGATTATTACTATTATTCTAGAGGAGAGAAAAGTTGCTACATATGCAAGTGGTGTGACATTACACTTCAATAAGAAAATTTCATAAAAATACGACTCAGTTTAGAATGCACACTGAATGCTCTTTTACCGATGAATTAAAGGAATCAGAAAATAAAAGAAAATGACGTTAACTGGCGGATCCAGGAATTTGTCCTTCTCTCTCTCCTCTCATTAGAATGCGTGTGTTAGAAAAGGATAGGTCAGGGGCAGTCACGTGATTCTCGCCCCCCCCAGGGGCGGCTCGTGCAATTTGGCAACAATGTCATCCCTCCATTTGATTGTATGTGAAACAATCGATTCAAAAGTGAAGCAGCGCTTCACCAGCAATCAATTGTCATACATACATTCAAATGGAGCGAAGACATTGTTGCCAAATAGCACGAGCCGCCACTGTCGCCCCCTCTTCTATCCTTTGTTAACACGTGCGTTCGAATGGGAAAGGAGGGAGAAGGCCAATATCTTGGATCCGCTAGTCAGACGTTACACGTGAGAGATTCTTCTGAAGGTGGACGCTGGCTCAGTTTTGTTCCATGGGACTTCGGGTTGATCTTATACACGAAGAAAAAAAAAAACAGTTGAGAGAATAGAACTACAGTTCATATGGAACGCGCAGAAGTGGTCCGTTGCAGTAACCGAAGTTTTCGGCTGAGTATCTACCAATTTACCGAACTTCAGTTGAGAGTACTAAAGAGTTCGGTGAGTAAAGACCAATACTGTGACCCAAATGTCGACCCTACTGAAGACTTCAGTATCAGTACTACTAACTGAGTTCGGTACTCAGAACTGAATACTTCGGTTACTGAAACCGAGCACTTCGGCGTTCCATTCGAACCTAGGTTTTTTTCTCCGTGTTTATTTAACTCTTCTATTACTCTACTCACATCGGTTTTTCCCCGGCTAAAACTGCCCTTGATTTTATTTCCCCGACCTTTGCGATACAGATAGGATTGCAATCCGTCGAGTATTAACCTATATACCATTGCTTTTTAATATAAAACGAAATTTCTTCAAATCAACCCCCTTCTGTTCTATGCTGACGATGAGAAAAAGGCTGGTAACAATATTCAAAGGTTTGCGCCCTGCGCCGGCAATAGTTGGAAAAGTACAATGAGCTATAACTTTAGAGTGGCACATCAAGGAACGTTCCGCTGGTTCATTGTTATCACCTAGGGCGCCGCCATCTTGCCGTAAAAATCGATTTTGAGGTTAAATTTTGTAGGTTGTTTCCGGTCGTTTCGTAAACAAACTCGGGCATCGCCGGAAACGACCTACGAATCTGCCGTCCAAATTCCCGCCAAATTCCGAACGACCTACAAAATTTAACCTCAAACCTCGGAATCTGCCGTCCAAATTCCGCTTTTTCCCGGGATTCCTTCTGACCTGTGTGGCACAAGGTGGACCAGCCCGCTGCCACTCTAAAGTTATAGCTCATTGGAAAAGGATCGTTAACTTTGGGGAAATTTAGTCCAAAAATTATAGGGGAATATTCGACTGTAATATTGAGTCTTCTCCGATTTTCAGTCTGAATTTCTTCAAAGTTGGCAACACTTTCCCCAAAGTTGATACTCAAAATTATCGACGTTATTCCAACTTTAGCAACACTGTGTGCATAGGGTGCATACTTTAGAGCAAGAGCGCTTCTCCAGCGCATTATCAAAAACAGTAAAGCACGATACTTATAACTTTGATTATTAATATTTGCATTTTACACTTGCAACTCAACTCAATGACCCCTTTTCAATTACGATACAATCCCGCAAAGACTATTTCAGTCGCACGTCCGCGTCGCATCGCATCGCGTCGACTGGCTTGCGAATTGTGGTACGCAATCCGATCGTTAAATAGGCAAATTAGTCCTTGGTTCACAACTCACAAGGGACTTCCGAAGCGCGGTCTCGGGTCTCGCGCTGCTGTCCTGCTTTTGATCCATTTTTCATCCGAAATTGTCGCCGGCCCGACATTTCGACCAGGGTTGCCACTTGTCGCAACGGAAAATCCGCCTGCCTTCCATATACTCCAATGCGAAGAGAGCGAATTTCATCTCTAAGAGCAACCGGCAACTGATATTTCAATGTTTCCGAGTAGTTAATTTTTCACTGAAATTCACTTCGAAACCGAGTTCACGGGAAGGAGGGGAGGGGGTGGGGGTGGCAAGCACTCGTAGGAAGCGAGCACATGTGTGACTATGAAGGCGTTACGATAGAAATAGAGGAGGCACTCCTCTAACTACACCCCCCTCCCCCCCTCATTCAGACCAGCAGCCCCAGAAGGGAGGAACAGTGCGGGGAGCTTTGAGTTCTCAAACAACCGCGCGATAATAGAAATGCGAGGTTGCCAATTTTGTACATCGTTTAATTATTGTAGAGCCCACGGTTAATATTTTAGAAAAGAATGCTGACTTGACCTGTAATACACGTAGAGCAAAATATGCGAATTTAATTTGTTGAATTTTTACAACACATCAGGGCTCATCAAGGCTTCTACTTGAAATTATTGAACACGTCAGTACCAAACATTTACTATGGTGAAAAGTTTTACTGTTTTAAAGAAGGAAGGGTTGAATGGGGGATTGAATGGGTCTGTAGCATAAATTTTGCTACGGTTATCAAATGAGGGTCTGTTCTGGTGAAAAATTACTTAAAACTTACGTTTGAAGCTCAAAAATTTCCTACAATGACTCACAAACTCAAAAATCACGATTTAATGGTTATTTTTTATTAATCCGAATCGCTACACAATAGAGAAAGTCATAAAGACCATCTTGGGGAAGAATTTATTTATAAACCCGCGAGTTGTCAGCGTCCCAAGGCCTGATTAAAACAACAGCCAAAACACTGAGAAATCTATGATTGAAAATTTCTATGGTAAAAATTTACAATCAACCAGCTTCCAAGAGCAATCAGCGAGGCTTATTCCGATATTATATTGTACTAATCTCAAAACTGAAAAGAGTTCGTACTAGTTGGTGAAAATAAAAACTTCACTTGAGTAGGAGTGCCTGTTGCAAATGAAGAGTGGTTGTCAATCAATATTAACATTTAAATGTAATGTCATTTTTGTGCGTGAGATGTCACTTGAAACCCATCGAAGCAAGTAAGTACTCAATACACTTAACAACAAAATGAAGCTTAATTATTCCAGATTTTTAAGATTTATGGTTTTGATCAAGAACACTCGATTAAAAATTCTTGAGTCGAGAGAGATAATGTTGATATATTTTTGCGCCGAGCTAAACGGATATCTTAAGAAGTAGAGATTTTCAGATTTAACAGTCGGTGAATTAATTAATGTCAGACGACGCCTTCAATGTTGCAGTGGCAGCTCGTGCGATTTAGTAACCATGCACTTTTTCCATTTAAACTTAGATAAAAGAATCGATTATTGGGGAGACTGACAGATTCCGGGGGAATCGATTGTTTTACATTGGTTTAATGAGAGGAGGACATTTTTGCCAAATTTTACGATCCGCCACTGCAATGTTGGCTCACGTCAGTGGCGTCGCGTGCAATTTGCCAACAATGTATTCTATCCATTTAAACACATATGTAAACTATCGAATTCAGGGGGTTCACAGTGCACAAGGAAAATTCGATATATTAAATGAGTTTAAATGGAGCAGTTGCATTGTTGCCAGATGGCACGCGACGCCACTGGCTCACGTAGACTACGTAGAGCGCTGACCACCTATGATACTTATAGTAATTAATTTAAGCATTGCCAGACGCCCTAACCTAGGCCAAAATTTATCGAGTCGACTGATTATTTATTTCGCCCAGTGACCTATAGTTTGCTCCGACTTCGGTTTTGATTCCGTTTCATTTCTTAGCCACATTCCTTGACTTTTTTCAACTTTTTAGGACTTTGAGCATCGTAATGGTCTATCAACGGGAATAAAATGATGTTCCACGTCTAAAACCCGAACATCAAAAAACTGTTTTTTAGATTTTGGTGTAGTAAATTTTGACTTTGGTAAATTTTTGTTTTGTTTTATTGTTTTTCGTTTTTTGTTGTTTTTTTTTTAACTTTTGTCTCTTGTTCAAACGCAAGGATAGCTCAACACAATGGAAGACTCTTGAAGACTGTGCTATTCAAAACCAAATCGTCGCAAAGATGAGATACAAAGAATAATTAATTAATATTTCAAAAGGCTGAGCACGGAGGCTTAATACTCAGCCGCTTTTGACGTCAGGGTTTTTAGATTCCTCCATGGAGACGTAAAAAGGAAATGGCTTTACGAACGACCCCCTCCCCAATCTCTACTCCCTAGCTCTGGGGGTGCGAAGTCGATCGTAGAATCAGTCAATGTAGAGTAGCAGCATGCAGCAAGCGCACTCTGGTCGAATGTCACACCATTTGGCGGCTCCAGGAATTTGTTTAATCATATAATAATGTTATATGTGTGCATTATGCGTATATATTATTTAATATTATTAATATCATTTTATATATGAAATATAATATTTATTTAAATAAATTTAAAATAATATCGGATTTGAGCCACTTGCTGGAGCCACAAAATGTCAATGTCACCAACCTATATATACTGAAAGGTTTGAGCGTGTTTAGGTGCAATAAAAACAAAGAGACGTTTTGACTCGATGACCTGAATACAGGGCCAGTAAATAGGTCTATACAGGAGAACCTGTCACATTGGACAATCCGTAGATTGCGAGTATTTTCGTGCATTAGTCATACATTGAACTGAACTGAGTAATCTTTTGGATAACCGGTGGAATCCACGGGGCATTAAAAAAACGTTTAGATCTATTTATAAATTAATCAAAATATATAAAAAATAATTAAAATAATTAAAATAATTAAAAATAATTTAAATAATTCCATTTATAAATATACCTACCTACTGAAAGCGGCAGCTCCGGCTCTAACGACAGATTTCAACTCAAAGCAGTAGCGCACCGAGAGTTTCTTCATCTCTCTCTTTTCTCCATTGAGAAACGTATGTTAGACAAGGATGGACAAGGGGATAAAACCCCCTCCTTCTGTCCTTTTCCTACTCATACATTCAAATGGGAAATGAGAGAGATGGAAGATATCCTGGTTGCGCCAGTGACTCAAAGATTACACAGCTCAGTTCTGCAGTTTCTGAATTTAATGCACGAAAATACCAGAGCTGCTTCTTTACGTAATTAATGCCTCTTTTGATTCACCGACGCACTATGGTCTGAGATCAGAAAAAAGTGGCCAAAACTCGGTGAAAAAAGGCATCAAAAATAAAAATTGTCTAGTTTTTACGCTTATTCTTAAAACCTGTCTATGTCATTTTCAAGTTTAAATTACGTGTTCAAAGTGTTCTCTGGTGCATAAAATTGAAGCTGAAAGTTTATAAGTGACGAATTTATGAGAAATTTACTTCTGACTTCTGGCCAATTTTTGATGATTTCAAACCATAGTGCGATGATTCCACCGATTAAGAAAACATAAATTACACAGTTTAGTTTAGTTAGTTCAGTTCAGCGTATGACTGCGCTACACGAATTTACAGGATGTAACAAAACTATATACTATGGATCCTCGACAAGCAAGATTTTTGACTTTTTCTAAGACTCTCTCCGTCCTGTCGTGCGGCAACACGATTATAAGTCGACTACACGCGTATACATTAAAAACAATCAGATAAAAAGCTCTTAAATTATTCAGTGTGTCCTACCCCCCGAAAACAATGTGCACTCGCACACGAAAGCTCGTCACAAGGATTCTCAATTGAGCTTTGCCTTGTTGCGTTGCGTCGTTGAAGAAGTTAACTTGATTTATTTGATGGAAGCTTCACAACACAAGGCAGGAATGCTCGCTCGACGGCGACGGGCGGCGCACAATGGTCTCATATCGTCAAAAAGTGGCAAAAAAACAGAAACTAAATTCTCATCAATTTATCATTTATAAAATGACTTGAACAACTTAAATCACAGAGAGCACTTTTTAACAAGTAATTAAACCTAAATAGATATCACTATAGAAATTAAGTTTTAAGTTCAGCTTGAAAGCGATCGAAACCGATGATTTTTTATTACATTTTTTCACAGATATTTAGCCACTTTTTTTCGTTCTCAGACTATTGTGCGGCAGCCCCCCTCCCGGAAAATAAGGAAACCGTCTCTTTATTAAGAAACACTTTGACCCACTTGTTTCCTCAGAATCATTCACGAGTGACATCTCTCTGAGACTAAAAAAGCTAGCAGCTAGGTCTTTTGACGATAAATATTGTCTCTTTACAGAAAGGGGTAGAACAAAGACTATCAGGGACTTGAGATTTTTCTAGAGAGCAACGCTTTTGAGGTAGAGGGGGTGGGGAGACCTGGGAGCTTCGAAAGCTTTGTCAGCTCAACAGCACTGTTTTGAAAGATGAATGCAAATGCTTGGTCATGATGTAAGCCTTAAGGGTGAACTTTGAACTTTTTTGAGCGGTGAATACTAGACGTGTGAGGAATGATCGCGTTTGAGTTAAAATTAATACAAATAAATAATAAAAAATAAATAAATTAATTAATACTTGGGAGGCAATTAGTTTTCTTTAAGTTGCGGCAGGAAAGGGATGGAAGAATCACTAAAATGCGGGTATGTTACGTACTTTTCTTACAAAAGTATAGGACCTTATTGATTGTTAACCCCTTATGGACCAAGCCCGAATATACTCGGTTTTCTATTCTAGCCCATATTTCAAATTGTTCCAGTATCAGGATTCCGAATAAATACGATTCTCGATGTAGTATAAAATGATTAGATTTCGTCTGGCGCCTTCAATCCGCCGTATATGCAATTCCAACTCCCCCGAGTACGAACAGTTAACTACCTTCCCTATACAAACGGAAAAGTGACGTTCATGTGAACTAACCTAGTCTTTAAAGGGTTAAGCAAATTTCGGCGAAAATAACGATGTTCACATTAAAAACTTTCAAAATCAACTCATTAACTGAGGAAGTCACTGCTACTTCAAACAGCCTGAGCGACACTAGACACAATTTGCAACTATATAGTACACGGAAAAAAGACTGGTAGAATTTACCATCTGCATAGCTGATTTTGGAGTCTGCTATCAAGTATGGTAAATGCAACGTACCTTAATGTGGTTAAATTAAGATAACCTGTTGGTACATTTCACCACAAGGTACGTTGCATTTACAATATGATGGTAAAATTTACCATACTTGATAGCAGACTCCAAAATCAGCTATGCAGATGGTAAATTCTACTAGTCTTTTTTTTCCGTCCACTGCATATATAGACGGAACCATACCATGTAAGTAAATGTAAACAACATCGTTACAACAAAATGATGGAACTTCCTTCTGAATAAATGAGATACTGGCTGCATTTGTTGTCTAGTCTTTCCTCACGGAAAAAAAGATTAGTGAAAATAACCATACGGATACCTGATTTTGGCACCTGCTAGATGTTATGGTAAACTTGACCAGAAGTATCGTACATTTACCGATACTTGAGTAAATTCGACATGCAATTAGGTAACATCACCCCAGTACCTAGTCAAACATAGTCAGAGCTGCCGATTTGCGTAGATTCAATGACATTTTGAAATTCACCGAAGATTCCGCCGGTTGAGAAAAGATTACAGAGTTTAGTTCAGTATATGACTGTAATGCACACAAAAATACTAGCGTCTTTTATCTTTTCTCAACTGGTATATTTTAATTAATTGACGACGTTTCCACCGATCAAGAAAATGTTACAGATCAGAGTATTTTCGTGCATTACAGTCATACACTGAGTTGAACTATGTAATCTTTTCTCAACCGGTGAAAACATCGGTGAATTTAAAAATGTCATTAAATCTACGGAAATTGGCAGCTCTGAACATAGTATACTTCTGGTTAACATTACCATAACATCTAGCAGGTGCCAAAATCAGGTATCCGTATGGTTATTTTCACCGTAGTTTTTTTTCCGAGGTGGCTTTCCAAAGATTACAAAAGAATACTGACTTCCAAGCACTTGTCAGTGGCGTAGCGTGTAATTTGGCAACTTTGTAATGTGTCAATTTAAACCTTTGTAAAAGGTCGAATACGAAGGTGTTCACCGAACACCTAATAGTTCGACCTTTTGAACGAGTCTGAATGGACACATAACAAGATTGCCAAATTGCAAGCTACGCCACTGGCACTTGTGTCTCTTTTGTAAATCCAAGGCTCTGATTTGAAAATATAGTTACCAACACATTTTCGACGAAAACAAAATTAGAAACTTTAATGTCGAGAAAGGTCTATTTTTCAATCCACTGGGTGGCAAGTATTCAAATCACGAATTGCGAACTTATACCAGGCCTCGTTCCCATTGTTCAGATTTTTCGGCAGAGAGTTGATGTTAGAACAATGTTACTTTAACTTGTAGAAGGGGAATGGGAAATTACGATAGGGCTTCTGAAAGAATCGAAATCGCTCTCAGAATTAAGTATTTCGAAACTTTGTTCATAAGTGGCACGGAAATTGGTTGATTTTACCGAGACAATCCGAGAAAACAATACATAGGAAAGGATTAGAGACAGGAAAATAGAGAACAACTTGAAAGAAAAAAAATATGAATTTTTCAAAAAAGAAAATTAAATGATTGGTCTGCACACTTACATGTATGACGGGGGTGATAACAGAGAAAATCGTCTATTCAAAAATGAATGAAAAGAAAGATGTCACACTCACCTAAAACAAAATAAACGAAAAATGTCAGGAAAATTATGCAAACTATAGGTACGAGTAAATTCATGTGGTAGCATTGATTGTTAATTTTATCGAAAGAGACCACGAAGAAGGTGCTGAAGCAATTTTTCCTAATTTGGCGATTTATTGTTTTTCGGTTGCCGAAAATTCCGGCAAATATATAGTATCCTGTCCCACAAATGAATTTTGAGCGCAATTTTGTGTCAAATCTATTATACCTTTGAACGAGTGATACCGATTTAGATCAATTCATAACTAGAATAATAGTAAATATTCGATTTTTTTTCATCTCCAATATTTGAAAATTCGATACATTTCATGGGTTTAATTGAATAGACAACGTGCGATGAAGCCATTTCACCGCTCGCTCCTCCTCCGTTGAACGACCGATGCATCAATGATGCAAAACACACAGATTTGACACAACAGTTATAAAAATTGCAGTTCCAAAAAAAAAAAAAAAAAAAAAAGTTGAAAAACCCTTGCACACTATTATAAAGCAGGATCACGAGTCAGTCAGAGAGTGTAAACTATGTGCGATGGGGTTGGAATACTCGGGCGTATACAGGGTGAGTAAAAACAGAAGAACTTGTGAATATTCCGAGAACTGCTTCAATTTCCGAGAAACGCCGGAATATACTTCCCACTATTTCAATAAAAACATCGTGTTATGGGGTGTTTCTCGAATTCAAATACCCCTTGAAAAGATGTCTCCATCGAAATAATGGAATACGTACGCCAACATTCGAAGCCGTTCTCGAATTATTCACAAGTCTTCTTTTCTTTTTTACACACCCTGTATCGCAACAAATCGAGGAAACGTAAACCGTAAAAACAAAGAGACAAGGGTGTATGCCGCAGTGCGGCCCGGGTCAACTTTCGACAGCGGATTCGTCTTACATAACAGTTTTTGGTAATAGAATAACACCATCGGAAAATAAAACATGGGTTGACTGTGTAGTAGCCGGGTATACATATCGCACATGATTTTAAGGCTTCGTCCTTGTTTTGTAGATGGAGCGTAAAGCACTGAGGGAGAAAAAGAGGTGCATCAAAAAATTTCGGGAAAACATAAAAAAGAGAGCAAAAGCGGTACCTATGTATTATTTTGTTCGCACACCATCGCGCCGCGCCGCTGTGTCGTGTCGGTACATATTCTTCTTTTCCACTGAATCATTGATTATTGTAACCATGTAAATTATTCACTATGCAGCATGGCGTCATCCGAAGCCTGGTCTTGAGGGAAGGATAATCACGCGAGTATGTGCGTGTGGGGGAGGAGGCCGAGGGGCAATATTTGCACCCCCCTCTCCCAAAAAATATCAGTGAAACAATGGGCTCTCAAATTATGGGGGGATTGGTGCCCTTGATTGGTCCTGCATATGTACACGGAAAAAACGAACTGGTATGATTCACCATCTGCATAGCTGATTTTGGAGTCAGCTAGATCAAGTATGGTAAATTTTACTCAAATATGGTAAAATGTAGCAACAAACTAACTCAATTTACCATAGTGTACGTTGAATTTACCATCTACGTGATAGCTAACTCCAAGATGGTAGATTTTACCAGTCTTTTTTTCCATGTATTTACTAGCAGCGCTTGAAATTGGATTTTCCAAAATGGCCTCGAAAAAGTCTTGGTCTTCATCTTGACTATCTTGACTATTGAAATGTTCTTGGATTTCCCTTCACCAAAAAATGAAAAAAAAGGGAAAAATGAATAGAGCTTGTTTTTTTGTTTTTTGTTTTTTGTTTTTTCTTTGAAAAACAACGGACTTTTTGGTATTTACCTATCCTCAGACAGATACTTTTGAAATAGGTTAGAAATCATCCAAAAAAAAAAAAAAAAAAAAAAAAACTGCAACCGTTCGATGGATTTTTTGAAACAAACAATTATCAGTATCGTTCAAAATGACAAGAAGGACCATCAGGGACTACAATAGGCAAGCAGCGACAAGCACAAATCTAGGATAGAGAGGGATACAGACCAAGGCTGCCGTTTGGCGTATAATTAATAGCATTTTTCAATTCACGGATGATTCCACCGGTCGAGAAAAGATTGCACAGTTCAATTCAATGTATGACTGTAATGCACGAAAATGCTCGCATCTGTAATCTTTTCTAAATCGGTGGAGTCGTCGATGACTTTAAAAAACTTGCGGATATTTTAATTAATTAACAGAGTTTTCACCGATTGAGAAGAGATTACAGAACAGCGTATTTTCGTGCATTTCAGTCATACATAGAATTGAAGTGTGTAATCTTTTCTCAACCGCTGGAATCATCGGTGAATTGAAAAATACGATTGATTATACGCAAAACGGCAGCCCTGATACAGACCGATGATTGAAAAAAGGCACGATAAGCGATTACTACTCAGAATCGAGAGAAGCAAATAATCCTTCGAAGAAACCTATTTCAGTTTGAAATCAGTTCCGCTGTCTCGGAGAAAGGAATAAGAGAAAAGCTATTAAGTTCGCGACGTACAGTTCGTATATCGCGCTCCTGCGGAAAAAGAAGAGAAAGAATTAGATATTCAATGAAGACAATTTCTCGCAACGCACATAGGCTAGAGGCACATTAGAATGACAAGAGTTCGAGCGTGAAAGAGAAAGAGATGAGAAAGAGAAAGAAAAAGGGGAAGAGAAAAGAAAAAAAATTATGCGAAAAATATATTGGATTGAAACATCGGTAGAAATTTATTACGCGTTCGATAGGCAATATTTTTCACCGCGAAAATAAGATGTCTGAAAAAAAAAGAAGAAAAAAAGGCCGTCGTGTTCTCACGCAAAGCCCGAAGAAGTTCAAATAAATAACCTGATCGGGGCGGTATCGGAGCGGTAGAGAAAGTAGGAGGAGAGGGGAGGAGAGGCGCGACCTGGGTTCGGTAGACTTCCGCGATAAATTCGGATTAGTCAACTACCGCCGGATAAAATATGGTGACTGTTGAGCTAAATCGTCCGAACGGATTTATTGGAAAAATGATCAAACAATACTAATCAACGTAAGTGTGAAGTTGACGAACAACAAAAGATTGCAGAGCTACTTGCAGAGCGCCAGTGAGCCGGAACTGCGGGTTCTGTAGCCCCAGGATTCCCGGCAAAACGTGAATCGCCCAGTTTGGTTCTAAAAACGTTTTGAAGACCAAACTGGGCTATTCATTTTTTGCCGGGTTTGATTGTAGCCGAGCGGGAGTCGTTTGTGAATTACTGAAAACGTAAAAAAAAAAAAAAAAAAAAAAAATGCTTTTTCAGATTCAGAAAAAGATTTTAGATCCTTGCAACTGCCCCATTAAGTGTATAAATTGAGGAGAACAACACTATACATCTGCTTATGCATGGGTCTGTTGCAAACTTTTGCTACAACGATTAAGAGAGTTTAGACTAATGTAAAATCGCCTGAAAAGTCCAATGGTGGCATCAGAAAGTCATAAAATGCAATAATAAACTCACAAGAGGCGTTTAATGAAATCCAAGATGGCGGAGAAATATCGAGCAATTTGTATGCATGCACCACGAACATCCAAGGATAGCCAACCTCACAATATCGATCACAACCTATCACAACGTAAACAAACACATAACCTCTACCTCCAGCGAGGTTGTCAAAGTTGGCCATTCTTGGATGTTAGTGGTGCATGCATAAAAATTGCTCGATATTTTTCAGCCATCTTGGATTTCATGAAACGCCTCTTGTGAGTTTATTATTGCATTTTATGACTTTCTGATGCCACCAATTGCCTTTTCAGGCGATTTTACATTAGATTAGACACTCTTAATTGTTGTAGCGAAAGTTTGCAACAGACCCATTTCAAGTGCTACCCAGAGGTAACTTTTGCAACTTGTGCAACTTTTTTGCGTTAAATTTTTCCATATTTGTGAATAAGTGCATAAATTGAAAAGAACAACACTATACATCGGCTTATATGAATTTCAAGTGCTACCCAGAGGTAACTTTTGCAACTTGTGTAACTTTTTCGCGTTAAATTTTGCAACATTGATGAATACTAAAGGGTGGTACAAAAGAAAACTAGACTGCGAAGTTTCAAAAACGAGTTTTTCCAACGTTACAAATTGGTCCTATCACTTTTGTCATTTCACATTTCCTCTCCCGCATTAGGCTAGCAAGGAGAACACTGGCGCAACCAGGATCTCTTCCATCTCTCTCATTCCCCATTTGAATGTTTAAATAGGAAAAGGACAGAAAGAGGGGGTTTTATCCCGTTGTCCATCCTTGTCTAACATACGTTTCTTAATGGAGAAGAGAGAGAGATGAAGAAACTCTCGGTGCGCTGCTGAAGGAGAATGTATTACAGCCGCATTCTCGCAGTCGCAAAATAAGTGTAATTGCTCTTCTCAAACGTGAAAAGTCACGACTGGGGACCGCTTTCAGTGCATGAGGAAAATATGAGAAACTCCACGCACAATAAGTGTATAAGCAGACATTGGCGGATCCAGGAATCTGTCTTTCTCTCTCTCTTCCCCCATTAGAACGCGCGTGTTAGAAAAAGACGGATTAGAGGCAGTCACGTGACTTTCGCCCCCCTTCTATCCTTTTCTAACACATGCGTTCTTATGGGAAGTGAGAGAGAAAGGACGATTTCCTGGACCCGCCATATAGTGAGTGCAAGCGTTATAGCACAGAATAATACAATCAGAACGGAAACTCTGTCGGATTTTGAAGCAAATTCATTTCGCGTCCGCCATGTTGGGATATAGGATGTTTACATCTGGATTCGCACGCGAAACAAAAAAATATAGGACATGATCCGCGAAATACCACTTTTATTCTAAAATGCATTTAGAATAAAAGTGAGGCTGGAAACTTAAGATTTCTTTCCAGAATTTACAGAAATAAATGAGTTTCAACACAAATCACACTCGTCCGCCATGTTGGGATATAGGACCACAGCGTTGTCTATTGGTGCCGTTAAATTCCAAACTTGCTTCCATTGGCTCTTATGGGAGTTTTCGTTCTGATTGTATTATTCTGTGGTTATAGAGTTGCCGGAACTTTAACGAACTAGAATGTACGGTTTTGTCAGCAGGGAGGAATGGAATCCTTGACACATGAAACAGTGCTCCCAAATTAGGCGTAAAATATAGGAATTTCTCACGTGATTTAGTGTATTTTTTGCGACGAATCTGGCAACACTGGTTTGAGGCATGTTTCCAGTGTTGCTGGTTTGCGGAGATTCCCCCCAATTTTTCCCCCATTCAACTCAATGTAAAATTATCGAATTTCATGCCAAATTTTGCAACACTGTATGTTTCTAACAACAGGATGAGGGAAACCGAGCTATAGAGCAACCTCCACGTCAGCTTTCAAGAGCCCGTCCCAACCTCTTGAACAATCCCTGAGAGTCTCCAAGTTCATTTCATTTCGGTTTTTTTTTTTTTTTTTTTTTAAACTTTACACTTTCATTATACTTTTGAAAAGTTACGATTGATTGGAAGCCAGAATGAAAATAGGGGCGTCCAAAAATTCCAAAAACCATTTTGTTTGGAGATAAACACGTTGAGTTCGAACGCGAATGTAGGGTGTATACAGCTGAAAGAGGAAGTGATGGTGGGGGGGGGATGTGTGGTTCTCACATTATTTGAGACCCTTGAAGCATAATGGATACCCTCAGTCCCTCAAAGCTCAAACTAATCGGAAATATTGCAAGAACGGTTGAAATAGCTGCATGGGCTCTAAAAACTTCACGGCAGTTCAAAAGCAAACAATAAGAAAAGTGGAATCAATTTGTGATGATTATTTAGTATGTAGGTATATACTATATAGAGCTTTGAAAGTATCGCGGGCGCGTTTGTAAAACAGTCGGATAGCGTTCTAATCCTTATCCGGAGTATCGGTCGTGAACCCCTGGTTTCAAATATGCAAAGCAAAATAACGCGAAATCGGGCTTTCTCAGATTTTATAGCGAAATCGGCGTTTACCAGCGAAATAACAGTAAAACTCCGCGTAGATAAAGGAAATTCGCAAAAATTGCCGCAAAATCGTGGGGCTTCAAAAGCGCGGGATTCAGTCGAAAAACAAAATCCTCAAACAAAAATCTAAGGAGTAAACTGTTATTATTGAATTCGTTGACTGCGTACCTATAATTTTCCTTTCTAATTTATTTCGTCCAATTTTCAATTCTCAAATTATTTCAAATTAAATTAAAATATATTTTCCTCGTTGTGCTGTATCTTTAAGAGCATGAAAATGCTGAGAAAAAAAGCATTATTATTAATAATATCATATTATTATTGTAAAGGGTATGTCCCAAAATGCTTCAGATAAATTTTATAATTATTTATAATGAGCTTTTGCGAGGACAAAGCTATAGGACTATGTTCCTCTATTTTATGTTTAGTTTTTCTTGTGAAGAAAATAGCCCTGAGGAGATTTTCCGGCGCACCTTTGGCGATGCGGTGACGTGTAGTGAATGCGGTTGAGGATCAGGGATTAACACTCAGCGGGGCAGTTTCCCGTAAAATAGCCCCCTACGATTAGGGTCGAAAGATTTTAAGCTTTAAAACATTCGTCCCTCAGCTTATAGACTTGACGAGGTGAATCCTTTGTTGTTTCACATTACATAAGCGGACTGAGGCCACACACCATTTCCGTACCCGAAAAAGGATCAACGTCAAAAGTTTACTCAAAGTGTGAAACTTGAGAGGGGTAGAAGTGGAATGGAATTGAGCCGCGTGAGTGCGGTAAGAAAGAAAAGAAAATGCCACGATAGTGTCCTAGAATTTAAGAGTTCAAGACGTAAAGTCTTTAAAACAAAACAAAACAAAAAACAAAAAAATAAAAAACATCAAATAAAAATTACTCGAGTGCATATACGCGATTGGGAATTGTATCAAGACTCAAAACTTGAAACTTTGGACGAAACTCTCAAAAATATATTCGAAACTTTCTAGGACCCACGAAAAATTCACGAAGGATTGCAATGACTATATTCAAGCTCACTGATGTTGCCAAGCACTTTTCCCGCTTGTTTCATCACATGTCATTGTACGTACGGTGTAGTACACAGATCTTTAGCATGGAAAAAAAACATAAAAACAAAAAACAAAAAAAAACAAACGATGAAAATAGAAACAAAAAAAGAAAAGATAGAAAAAAAGGAAAAAAATCTGCTGACATACTTTTTTCTTTTTGCGTAGTCGGTTTTTCCAGCGTCTCTCCAGCGACAGGTGCAGCATTTTGGAGGCGATGCGAGTAGGATCGAAAATAACTGGAGGCTCCATCATGACCTATTTCAATCAGCAGAGGTGTATCAAGGTCATAACCGACCTCTAGGTCACGGACGGACGAGGAGCTTGAACTCACTTGGGCGAAAGACAGCCGATAGCTAAAGCGTCACTGTTGCACTTGAACCGAAAAAGAGCGATAAAGAACGCTAATTTACTTTAACAGCAAACTCGCATCTGCCTTTGAGGAAGAGAAATTTTTTTCGACACCACGGTAAAACACAATCACAGATTCGCGCATGTAATACATACTAAATAATTAGATTCAACGATTAACGATTTGATGGTTTTAAGAATCACATCTCGGTAAATTTGATGATCGATGAGAGAAGAATGGATCATCAAATGATTCGATCATTCGGTGCGCACTATGCCTCATTTTTCCCGCCATTTAACTTTTTATCCATCCCGAGATGCGATAGACTCAAAAGCACTCATCTTTATTTTATATTATCAATTTACTTATCTATTGATTATTTTTTTTTCAACACAATTTTTATTAATTTGTCTCAACGATTTAAAACTTCGTTTCCTCAGTCACTATTTTCGCCGAATTCATAATATATTTGAAAACGATTATTTCGCTACACCTTCTTTATAGATTTCAATTAATGCTATTTAATAAAAACTTTAACCAAGATGCGATAGACTCAAAAGCACTCATTTTTATTTTATTTATTTATTTATCTATTTTTTTATTTTTTTTGCCAACACAATTTTTATAAATTGGTCTCAACTATTCATACATTCATCTTCTCAGTCGCTATTGTCGCCGAATTCATAAAATACGATTAACTCACTACACCCTACTTAAATACGTTTTAATTAATGCTATCTAAAAAGAACTTTAACCGATAAATTAATGTCACCTTGTTGCATCACGCACATTCACAAGGTTCGGTAGATTTAAAGCCACAGATGCCCACTACCAACTAATTACAAATATTTTAAACTGACCGCATTGTATTCACTTATTAATTACTTAATTAATTTGATTGGTCCTTTATTTATGCGATTTCATTTGATTACAGATTTGATGATTGTTTCGCAGGAATTTTCGATTTGTTGACCATTTGAGTAATACACTACACGACCGCAGTTTATTACTTGATTTAACTTTGTAAGCGATGACTGATTCGAACAATGTTCCGTTTTTTTTTTTTTTTTTTTTTTTTTTTTTTTTTTTTTTTTTTTTTTTTTTTTAAAGTCCCTGTTTTGGTTTCGAAGCAAGAGATTAAATTTTAATAAAACACTTTTTTCTATTTGATGAGCGCACGCACAAATATTCGATTTCACTGGTAGTTTGTCTGACAATTTCCGTGTCAAAGAACGAGACGAGTTGCCCGAGAGATGTCACTGGACTGAAGAACTATTTCGCGGAAAATTGAAGAAAAAAATTATTCAAAAAATAGGAGGGTTCCAGCTGTAGCGACCGTGGTGTTAATAAAACAATAGCTATCTAATCAAAAATGAATTGACAAGCTAGCACTAATTCACACAATGAGAAAAAAGGGAATTGATAGAGAATAGGGTGATGGGAAGGGGGTTAAGGCATTTATTGCGCAATCGGATTACCCTCTTGGAAGTGGTAAGCTGTATTGTTTAAAATTTTAACCAGCTAATGCACTCAAGACAATGATGAGAAAGCCACGTTGAGCAACAGTATACCTACTAGAAAATTCATAAAATTCTGCGGTTGATAAGGTGAAGCTTAAAATCCAACGCTTTATTTGTACAAAAGCGAATAATAACAGGGTTACCGTAAAAGTTTATAAGCAGATTTAGCTTGGAGGCAGCCTTTCTTTTTATTTTCTGATCATTTTTGTTTCATATATTATTATTTTTTCCATCAGTCCTAATCAAGAATGTTTATAATGAGAGGCAACAAGTTTCACAGCGCCTGATTCATTATTTTCCTTAGCTACACCTTAAGTTCTATTTTTTTCATTATTTTCCATTCGGTCGAATCAATGGAGCTGTTGCAAACTTTTGCTACAGGCTTATGAATAGTTGAGTAGAGGGAAAACCCTGTAAAAATAACGATTAGCGCACTAAAAAATCACAAAATCCACTCCTAAACTCACAAAATGCATTTAAATGCGAGACCGTAATGGCGGCAGAGGCCGCGGTTTTCTTATGGCAATTGTATGCTTCTTCTTCTTCTTCTTCTCCTTCTTCTTCTTCTTGTGTGGTGTTGCGAGAACACCTCGTGTAGGTGGCGCTGATTGAAGATAGGGAACCCCAATGAGAACCGCGGCCCCGGCCGCCATTACGGTCTCTCGTTAAAAAGCATTTTGTGAGTTTAGGAGTGGATTTCATGATTTTTTAGTGCGCTAATCGTTATTTTTACAGGGTAATACCCCATAATCAACTATTAATAAGCCTGTAGCAAAAGTTTGCAACAGCTCCATAGGTGTGTTTCCGAGGATTGCTCAATGCTCATGATCGAATCTATCTTTATCAACTAATAATAAGAACGGGGACGAAACGAAAAAATACTTCAGTTTGTGTGAAGAAGTTGAACCATCTCATCTCATGTATAGAAACTTTTTAAACACACAAAAAACAAATTTTAAGAGACTCTAATTACGACTAGGTATAACCTGGAAGCTAGGGAGCTACAAAATGCGTATTGAAAATAGATAAATAATATCTTACTAAAATTAATTCTCTATGCTAACTGTCAGCCCCAAGTCTTACGAACAAAATAATTTCAGGAGTGGCCTCTTTACTTGGGGATTATTAATATGACTTCTATAATTATTTTTTTATTTTTTTTTCTTTTTCAAATAACGACTGGCTTAATTATATTTTCACATTTGTGAGGCATCGATGGTTACGCGGCTTCAATTCTAGAATGAATCCTGAATTTGCAGGAAAAAGAAAAAAAAAGTATTTTATTTGCTCTAGCATTTGTTCACTAGCTCAACCCCCCCCCCCCCATTGGTTTTAACGTAAAATAGAAAGAATTCCAACTCAACTGGTGCATTAATGAATATTAATTAATCTTGCTAATATTTCCTGTCCGATTTCATACAATCGAGAAGCTATCAAAGCGTCGCTAATGAGCACTTTAAGAGTTTTTGATAATGCAACTAGTGTATAATGATTTGAACTCAAACAAACAAACGACGGAAAAGATAAGGGAAATGAATCAAAGCAAAGAATTTATGCGTCACACTCGATTCGATACGACACTAAAATAAATAAATAAAAAAAGGGCGCGAAAGCTTCCATAATAGGAATCGTACATTCTATGCAATCTTCATATACACGTAGTTTATGAAAGGAATAACAATTTACTTAAATAGAGCACTTCAACCGTTTTATGACTTTAACCCTTTCAATACCACTCCCGGTTTATTTGATTTCGTATCTCTCCTTCTATCTCATTGACAGTAAAAGCTATACTCCAAACTTTCAACACTTGCGAAATATTTTTTCATTAGGCGCCTTCAATTTCTGGGATAGGCAAAATAAACACCGCAGAGTACGAATATTTAACTACCCACTGAATTTGAGCAAGTTACAACTTTGAATTATTCTCGGAAACTGAACCTGGCGGTGGCGAAGCGTGCAATTTGGCAACGTTGCAGTTCGTCCAATTAAACCCATATCGAATGATAGGGTGTTCGGTGAACACCTTCGCATTCGACCTTTTATACGGGTTTAAATGGACACAATATACAACGTTGCCAAGTTGGACGCTACGCCACTGGAACCTTGTAGAGAAAGGGTTAAAATAAAAAAAAGTGTAAGAAGATAAACAAAAACTATGTCGATTGGACATTGATTCTTCCAAATTATAACAATAATTGATCATAAGTTTGACAAAAAGTTGAAATTCTACGGCTTTTAAGAGTTAAAACTTAAATCTGCCATGCACCAGGTCATTTCTACCAAGGCAGAATGACTTTTTGACGCTTAAAAAGCTATAATATTATTTGTACTATTTGTTAAGTTTAAGTTACATTATTGTTTTCTGCAGTGAACAATGTCTTGCTTGTTTGGTAGGTTTGATTGGTCAACAATTCTGGCGTCCCACTGAGAGAAATTTCTTTTTACCGTGACAAGAATTCTGTTTCATACTTTCTTGACTGGAATGTCTGTATATGTAACTAATTCCAGCATTATATCAAAACGGAGTTTTTGTAAACGTAAGTGGAATTTTGGTTATAGGAAATCATTGGCCAGAATTCTCGTTACGGCATCAAGACATTTTTCTCAATGCAACAAAAATTTCTAAAACTAAGGAATTGCCTTGAGCTGAGAAGTCGATTTTCGACTGATATCGATTGATTTAACTCTTTCAATAACAAGCCCGAGTATACTCGTTTCTGTGACTGAAATCTACTTCACACAATTTCAGTTTTTATCAACAATAATTGCGACTCCTAAATGTTAACATTTAAAAAATAATGTCCCCCTCGAGCGCCTTCAATCCATTGTGTATGCAAAATCAGCACCCGGTGACGGAATATTTACCTACTCACTTAAATTGAGCCAGTGAAAATTGATGAGTAATTCGTAATCTGATAGTAAACGGGTTAAGAGGCGGGAATTTTTCAGACAAGTCTAAGTAAAATCACCTTAGCAGACGAAGTTAAGTATTGCGGTTATTTATAGCAATAAACATACTTTTATCTTGGATCAGGGTCAATCAATGTAAAATGCAAAAGATGTCGCTGGCTCTGACATATAAGTGTTTAGGTATGAAACGGATTGAGTATAAGTATAGGACAAGTGTAAGAGCGGAGAGCAAATATCCTGCACAGTGTATATAGCTTTGACATTCAACCGATTAATCAATTCAATAAGGAAGCTGGGATGAGAAATTATGAAATCAGGATCTTATATGCATATTCCACTGACATAATAACTGATAACCTGACCCAGCTTTTAATCATTCGCGTTCGCGCACGCGCACGCGCTGATCAAAAATTATGAAACGAGTTTGAAGTTCAACGAAGGGAATTATACACTAGACAGTAGACAGGCCGGCGGCCTTAATTTATTTAAGCATTGTTGAAAGCCCAAGGAAGGATTAAAAAAGTAATCATATTTACATTTTTAATTTTGATATAAAAATAAAATCGGATGTCAGGTGGAGTATTATGTTCAAGAGAACGGTCAGAATTTGCGCGGGCGTGACGCACTATGGTCTGAGATGGTAAAAAAGTGGCCAAAACTCAGAGCAAGTGAATTTCTCATTAATTTATCATTCATAAACTTTCAAGACCAATGGGTCTGTTACAAAATTTTGCTACAGCGATATAGAGTGTAAAATTTTAAGTAAAATCACGTGAAAAGTCCAGTGGTGGAATCAGAAAGTCATAAAATGCAGTATTAAACTCACAAGAGGCGTGTAACTGAAACCCAAGATGGCGGTAAAATATCGAGTAAACTGTGTGCACGCACCGTGATCATCCATGATGGCCAACGTGAACATTGAACAACCTCACAGCATTGCAGGTTATGCGTTTGTTTGCGTTGTGATTGGTTGTGATCGATGTTGTGAGGTGGCCATCTTGGATATTAACGGTGCTTGCATACAGGTTGCTAGATATTTTACCGCCATCTTGGATTTCGGTTAAATGCCTCTTGTGAGTTTGTTATTGCATTTTATGCCTTTCTACTGTCACTTATGTACTTTTCACGCGATTTTACATGAGATTGATCGCTCTATAGCGCTGTTGCAAAAGTTTGCAACAGACCCATTTCATTTACAGAGAGCACATTTAACGAGTAATTATTGAACCCTAAAACTGTCATTGGAACGTTTTAAATTAAGCTTAAAAGGTGGAATGATGATTTTTTATGATTTTTGACCCCTAATTTTTTGTCACTTTTTCCGATCTCAGTCCATAGAGCGGCGGTTTTCACTTCGAGGTAATACCAAGGTCAATTTAAACAGGTCAGTCCGATGTCTCCAAGACCAATTTTATTGGTCCATTATTTTTGATACAATGACAATTCACCGCAATTTTTTGGTCCTACTTGTTATAATCCAGCCAGATGTTCAGCCCGAGCGTATTATTTTTCCAGTATAATTACTATAATTTTGCAACCAAATTTCTAGAAGAATGGGGCTCTTGCAAACTTTTGCGACAGGGGATTGAAGAGTTGATTCGTACATAAAAACCTTAAAAAATGACGATGAGTGCACTAAAAAAATCACGAAATTCATTCTTAGAATCGGGCTTAGTGGCGGTTGAACGCAGGTACCATGGGAGATTCCTATTTATATTGAGACATATCTCTTGTGTTTTCGCAGAGAAAGTGACATATTAGACAGGAATCTCCCATGATACCTGCGTTGAATCACCATTACGAACTTGCCGTTATAGCAGTTATGTGCTGAGTTCTAGACTTTCTCGGAACGATTTTCGTGATTTTCGCTGGTTTTTACATCTAATTGGACTAATTATTTGCTCACAGCAAAAGTCTGCAAGAGCCCCATTGGATCTAATCAAAATTATTCGAAAGTTCGTTTTAAATTGGTGAAAATATTATTTAAGTACCGTTCAAAGGTTTGACGATTACCGATTGATCAAGATTGATGTCATCGATTACAGCCATATTTGCCAAACTATAACTAATCACTGCACGTGACGTTCTAATCCATGGCTGATCTGTGAATATGCTCGAGGAAAGAGTGAGGTGTAGAAAAAAAAATTGTCACCTATAGTAACTTTCGCAGCTTCCACGTTCGAATAACTATTAACCCTTTAAACCCGAAACTTTTACAAACCCTTCTCACAAATTCTTTATCAATCTCAATGTATAGAATAAACTTTTCTGGTTTAGTTTCAGTGGCGGATCCAGCCCTCGCGAACGGGGGGGGGCGAATTGTGGATTTTTGCCCCTATATAAATGACCCCTTTTTCTTGTTTTCGCTCTTGCTTTTCCCATTCCTCTCCCCTCTTTTCCCACTTTTCGGGCCGAACGGGGGGGAGGGGGGTCGCCCCCTTCGCCCCCCCCCCTGTATCCGCCAATGTTTAGTTTGATGTGCATAGTGCCTTTTTTTTTTTTTTTTTTTTTTTTTTTTTTTTTTTTTTTTTAAATACATTTAAAACCAAGTTAATTTGATGGTACAAATTTGTACCGTCAGAATACAAAGGGTTAATCTGGGCCTGGAAATAGGGGGACAATTGCCTTTTTGCCCCCCTCCCCCCCACAACCTCCAAATAACATCATAGGTGGACCATTCAGAGGAATGAATGGAGCTGATGAGTAATGCGATAAACGGAGTCAAAGTTGGGAAAAGAGGGGAAAAAAGTCAACTTATTTTTATATTCATGGCACCCAAGTTGAAAGGTTGTCATGATTCAAAAGTTTCCATCCTTTATTCCCTCTCAATTTTTTTTCCCCGAGTGGAAATACTTCAAGCCTTCACAGGCATCTGTTGCTCTCGTCGGCGCGGCGCGAGCGTCGCATCTCGTCGGGACGATAATCAACACTTGCCTTAGTAGAGCACAGTTATAGTCCCCCCCCCAAGTCTCCCCCGCTTTTGAATTAAGTATAGAGTCCATTTGCAAAACCTGTTGACTGTTGCTCAGCTGCGAGTCCATAGACTGTTTTAGTAGAGAGCGGGCAATTTGAAATTAATTGACCGAATCAAAGGCTGGTTTCGCGTTAGCTTATACAACTTGAGTAAACCACGTGTTGGTTCCCATAGCCGTAGCCAGGATATTTTCTTTCTCTCTCTTAGCCCATTTGAAAGCATGTGCTAGAAAAGGACAGAAAGAGGGGCTGAAGTCACGTGACAGCCCCTATATCCATCCTTTTCTAACAAATGCATTTAAATTGGCTAAGAGAGAGATAGACAATATCCTGGCTACGGCCAAGGTTATAGATTAAAGAGGTATGCTCATCTGTCTTCGCGCCACAAATTCAGTGGCGCGCAGTTCAAAATCACTGCAGGCAAGATGGCCGACAAAAGCAGAAAACGTATTCTCATTGCAGAAAACATTGGGTTGTTTTCTGCTTTCCTGCAGAGGGCAGCCCGATGTTTCCTGCAAAGAGTATACGTTTTCTGCTTTTGTCGGCCATCTTGCCTGCAGTGATTTTGAACTGCGCGCCACTGAATTTGTGGCGCGAAGACAGATGAGCATACCTTTTTAATCTATAACCTTGGGCTACGGCTATGTTGGTTCCTATCGATATAAATCGAACTACTAGATCATTTCAATCCAACGATTCAACATTTTCTCTAATTGTAAAGTAAAACTAAAAATTATTATAAAGTTAAAGTAGTTTGAAGTATTTTCACCCTTAACTGCAGATGAGCCCAGATCTGGAACAATTACTTTGAAGCCTTATCTAAAAGTAGAGGAGACTTGAGTTGTTCTGTCGCTGCATGGTGGGTCACATGTGGAACAGATACTAAAGGAGTAAGAATTGTCGATTTTGTCCTAGAGAGCGCAGCACAGGATAGAGAACGTGCAGAGTGGTTGAAAATAGCTCACTGAAAATCTGATAGAGATTTTCCGATTTTCATTGTTATGTTTGGGAGTAACGCAGGGGTACCATATACAAAAAAAAAAACAACTATTGAAACTTACTAACTTATTTTTTACTACTTTAATTTTTTTTTTTTTTTTTTTAGCCTGAAAACTTTATTTTCAGTTGCATGGATACCTAAATGCGGGTAAGGCCATAATTGGAAAAATTAATATTCAGGCTCTTTACCATAGAAATATAATGGAAAGAATTTTTTCACTATTTTTCCCTGTCTCAAGGATCAAAATCTCAAAATCGTACTGAAAAAAAAATTATTTTATTGAAAAAAAAAAAAAAAAAAAAATCATGCAGTAAAGGGTTAATTGACTTTTCATAGTCATTTCACGAAAAGAAGTAACTGTCAGTAAACGGACTCCGGAGTCCAGATTATCCGAACTTTCCGTTATCCGAACTGGCCGACCACCACATTAGTTCGGATAACCCGAGGTTTACTGCATACACTATACAGAAAGATAATGGGTCAGAATTTTACGTTACAAAAGCTCAAAAAAAAAAAAACGAAAACTTCCCCCATTGCATTTCAAGAAAATTCGAATAAGGTAAAGGGATTCCAAGTAAAACAGCTGCCGAGGACATGAGCTGCTACACAAAAGCTACATGTCTGCTTCTACAAATAAAATCGGTTTTAACTCAAAGAGAAATGAAAATAAAACAAGAGAGAAAAGAGATAACAACATTTCAAAAAAAAGAAAAAAAGATTTATAAGGCGGCGCCAAAAAGTAAACGCTAGGGATGACAAAAGCCTCGCATAACGTGTTATAGAGAAACCTTTGAAGTAGATGTTCAAGAGATAAATGATGAGAATGTCTCGCTGAGTGTACACCTACTATCCGAGTTTCTCAGGGATTTATGTATACATATCGCATCAATGGCGTAAAATTCTTCATTTCTCACGAAAATATGAATCCCACTACACGGAGAAAAAAACTTCGGTTCATATGGAACACCGAGGGTGTTTGGTTCCAGTAACCGAAGTTTTCAGTTGTGTGTACCAAACTTCAGTTAGGAGTACCGAAGTGGTTCAGTATAGGGACGAAATGAGAGTCATAGTATTAGTCACACTTGCCGAAACCTTCGGTACTCCTAACTGAAGTTCGATACTCACAACCGAAAACTTTAATTACTGCAACCGAACACCTCGGTGTTCCATATGAGCCGAATTTCAGTTCTCATAACCGATTTTTTTTTTTCTCCGAGTATATACATGCTAGCGTTAACGAGTCCTCCACAAAGTTTAGTTTCAAGTATGGATAAAATTTTGAGGTGAGTCCAGGTTCGATTAGTTCTAACCGTAGGCACT
The DNA here is from genome assembly GCA_011764245.1 of Trialeurodes vaporariorum. NCBI lineage: Eukaryota > Metazoa > Arthropoda > Insecta > Hemiptera > Aleyrodidae > Trialeurodes > Trialeurodes vaporariorum. The sequence continues at coordinate 63,113,205 of VMOF01000024.1, read as the reverse complement.
AATCAAAATGTCAACCGTGAACCTGGAAAATGTTCGTCTGGAATCACCTTAATATAGAACCACTGATTGTGAGTCAGAATTGAGTAAGAAATATAGTCCGGCGACCTCAGTGCTCTAGTGTAGCGCCGACCGGTTCATTTTACATTTACGTTCTAAGCAAATGATGCAAATAAATGAAGAAAGAAAACTCTATAGGACCACATCTTTTTCTTTGAGATAAAAAGGAGGTACAAAATTGTTGTTACTTAATTCAATTTTTATAACTAAAAAACAAACAAAATAAAAAAATGGCAGAGGCTAGAGTAGAAAAAAATTCGATTTTTTCCGGACCAATTTTCCTTCTAACAGTTTCAGTCAGAAGAATGACAAAAGCCGCGATAGAATCTACGACAGTTCTCACAAAAGACCACGATTCAATTTTCAAATGTAAGATATTTTTCTTGGTTGGGATCTTTCAAGTTTCACTCTTAAACTTCAACATCTCGTCATTTGTGTTAGTGAAGGTCACGAGGAATGTACTCTCTTTCTCCGTGAGAAAGAAAATTACCAGTTTCCCGCTTAATCAGCCACTCAGGCTACGCCGCACAGTGGCGCGAGTCAAGGTTATAGATTAAAGAGGTACGCTCATCGGACTTTTCGCGCCACAAATTCAGTGGCGCGCAGTTCAAAATCACTGCAGGCAAAATGGCCGAAAAAGCAGAAAACGTATACTCTTCGCAGAAAACATTGGGGTTTTTTTCTGCATTCCTGCAGAGGGCAGCCCAATGTTTTCTGCAAAGAGTTTTCTGCTTTTGTCGGCCATCTTGCCTGCAGTGATTTTGAACTGCGCGCCACTGAATTTTTGGCGCGAAGTCAGATGAGCATACATCTTTAATCTATAACCTTATTGGGCGTGTGTCAATGGAAGAGGAAAGACATAGCGTGGAGACTTTTAAAAGCGTATACCTTTGATAGTACACTAAATAAGAAAGTTTGAATATGGTTTCATTGACTTCATTTTAAAATTTCCTTCAAGAGGCACCCTTTAAAGTTTGTTTTTTTGACCGGTAAAAACATTCAAAATTTGCATTTATAGTCATACAACCCATGGCCAATCCCTCCCATTAACTAGCTCCACTGTGCGCTGTTACCACAATTAATTAAGTTGCGTCGGAAGCATTTCTTGGCGACCAAAGCGCCATCTAGATAGAGGAAAAATGCGGGCGACATCACATAATTGCTACGGTTATGACTTTGTATAAAAAGTGTGACGCAGTAAGAATGCCAATCGAGCAGCGCTGTAATTGAAATGTATGGATATTAAGCAAATTGAGAGGGCACGCAGAGAGAGCTGGAAAGGGTGGGAGTTTTGATTGGTTCATCTCGACGCGCAATTTTTGTAAGGCTATTTCTGGAAATCTGTTCGCGAGAAAACAGGCGCTGGAAAGGGGACCAAGGCCCCCCCCCCCATATGAAGAAAAAAAAAGGAGAAAAGGAAAGGAAAAAAAGAGAAAAGGGAAGGAAAAAATGAGGAAAAGAGAAAGAGAGGAGAGGAAAAGAGGAAGAGAGAAAAAGAAAATATGGGAAAGGGAATGAGTTCAAAAAAAGTATCAATGTCATTAAACATCGTTTTCCTTGGAAGAACACATCTTTCCCGACAGCAATGTCCTTAATTGTTAATTTCGTTCGACCTTCTTCTGAAATCTAGATTTCCTGAAGACTCCGTCTTTCTATCAGCATGATGAAGATATTTCCGTAATATCAGCATGATGAAGATATTTCCATAATACCAGCTTAGTCTCGGAAAAAAGTCATTTCTCTCGAGAGTTAATTCAATATAGTTTTTGAATAGAAGTAGCCTAATTTTGCATCTGAGAAGAGCTAAATTTTCAAAATTTTCCGGGGGAGGACCCCCACACCCCCCCATACAGAAATCCTGGGTGCGCCCATGGGCGCTGGTTCAGCACGTAAGCTTTAAGAAAACTTGGGCGCTCTGATTTTCCTTACTTCAAACTTCCAATTTTTTTTTTTTTTTTTTTTTTTTTTTTTTTTTTTTTTTTTTATATAGGTTTTCGTCTTAAAAAACTGCCGACGCCAACCCGGCCAGTTACTCTCCAGTCTCTAATCAGCTTAATCCGTACTTGCCACTGAAATCCCATCTCGCCCGATCATTTCACGCGCTCTAATCGTGTCGAGAAGATTTTTATAACCTCGCTTGTAATGCTAGTTAAGTCGTACATAAAGAATTCTGTCGCGGCATCCTCTTAAGACTTCTCATGTTCCTATCTCATTTTCCGAGTTTTACATTTGTATGTCAAGTGTGTAGTTTGAGCAATCTGACGTCTTTCATAGTGTTTCTGATGGAGTTAACAGCGCTTTACCCTATTTAACGCATGTTCTCTCTGAAAGTGTCTGAAGTAGTAACATCTCATTCATTAATCAGTATCCAATTAATTGTTACGTACATACAAATGTTTATCTGCATCTGTGATGAGCCCCTTTTTATAAGAGCCATTCATCATTTTTAAATCCACCTTCTGTATCTTGCAAAAGATACAGATTTCGCAAGTTGTCTACGGACTTCAACATCAAGGAAAGTGAAAAGTAATTTTTTTTTTTAAGTTGAAAGAGTTTCTCTCAGCCCCACTAAATACGGCTGGTGTAGCTTTGCAATACTGGCCAATGGTTTTTTCATTCACTGTATGTCCACAAAATTCCACAATTAGTTGCATACGATTGCGAAATATAAACCATGGGAAAGTTGCATTAAGTTCATGAAAACCCATGAAAAAGATCGATATGAGGGTGAAAGTGAACATTCTCGATTTAACTCAACCTTTTGCCAATATGGTTTAAGGGTTTTCAACTCAACCTTTTGCCAACGGTTTAAGGGTTTTGCTTGATTACACGCTTTGCCACACTAATTACACGAACTGGCAACGCGGTGCTCACTGTGCTTCTTCGATCTCATCAGAAAAGAAGTGTCAAATTTCGAAACTAAGGACGCGCCTGAGAGCTGTGGCGAGTCAAGAATGGATCGAGAGTAAGGAGAGAACGTAATGTAACGAGGAAAACATTAGGTCCAACTGATTATTTTGGCACGAATGGGTGTGTAAAGGGGGGAGGGGGGTGACCTTGAGATGCTGGAAGTTTTCTTTGCAAAGAGTGAGTTTTAATCCTCTTAAAGGTATAGTGTCAGATCTCAATTTTTGCCGAATGGGGCAGTTGCAAGGGTCTGAAATATTGTTTTTTGTATACAGAAAATGATAGTACTTACTTGTTGTGCTGAGAACATTGGTGCCTTTGGTTTTTTTCCCCAAGTGCCCCGGTTTTTGAGATACACAGGTGTAAAGTTGTAAAAAAAACGTGTGCGTATAGTGACATCACTACGCGGAATTTCCATTTATAACAATGTATTTTGGGCCAAAATCTCATCGCCGGAACAACGGGACTTACTTAGAAACCAAAGGCATCTTTGTTCTCAGCTCATCAAGTACGTTCATTTTCTTTATAAAAAAAACAAAACATTTCGGACCCTTGCAACTGCCCCATTGTAAATGAAAAATGTTAGTCAAGTTACCTACAGCAAAACCTTGCAAGAGCTTCATTATTCCAGCTTATTTCGTACTCCACCTTTAAATTAATCCCGAGAAATAAGAGTTTTGTTGGGTGGTAACTGTTACAAGTTAGTCCTCATCAGATCAGCAGAATGGGTCTGTTGCAAACTTTTGCTACAACGATAAAAAGTTATTATTCCAACGTAAAATCGCCTGAAAAGTCCATTGGTGGGTATCATTAAGTCATGAAATACAATAACAAACTCACAAGAGGCGTTTATTGAAATCCAAGATGGCGGCAAAATATCGAGGAATCTGAATGTATGCACCGTGATCATCCAAGGATTGCCAACGTTTACAACCTCATTGGAGGTAGAGGTTATGTGTTTGTTTACGTTGTGATTGGTTGTGATCGATGTTGTGAGGTTGGCTATCCTTGAATGTTCGTGGTGCATGCATACGGATTGCTCGATATTTTGCCGCCATCTTGGATTTCATTAAACGCTTCTTGTGAGTTTATTATCTCATATCGTGGCTTTCTGATGCCACCATTGGACTTTTCAGGCGATTTTACATTAGATTAAACACTCTCAATCGTTGTAGCAAAAGTTTGCAACAGACCCATTGCATGAACTTTTAGAAAACACAATAAAAAAATCGCCAAATTTGCTAGAATAATACCGGTCGGTTGCCACAGCCTTCTGGCCCTACGACGAAGAGATGTAAAAGGAGGTGGCTGTGTGGGGGGGGGGGCATAAATATAATAATTAGATCATATTATAAATGTTTAGACAATGATCCTACGGATCCTGTACCTTTTCCTACGTAGGTTGGTTACAGTGTTACACGGAAACCCTCAACTGCAAAATCTCAGAAACACTTCATAGGAAACACAATCGACAGATTCGCCGAAGTTTCTGGAAATATAACAGCTACTACAGCCTTCAGGCCGACAGAGGTTGAAACAAGAATGAAGGGGGGAGCCGTCGGCATACACAGAGAACAATTAGAACATATATTATTTATTCCTACATTGCATCATGGTCTATTGGTCAACGACCAAAAGTGGCAAAAATTCAGAATGTAAAATTCTCAGCAATTATAATCATTTATAAACTTTCAAGAACAACTCCAATCACCAGAGAACACTTTTAACAAGTAATTTGAATCTAGAAAACGTCATCGGAAAGTTCTAAATCAAACGTTGAAATGTTAAAACGATGATTCTTTATGACTATCTTTCACTTATTTTTTGCCACTTTTTTTTTTTCGATCTGAGACCATATTGCGTTGGGTGATCATTGATGTTACTTTAATCCTCATCTGCAGAATTTCATAGATTGGAACAAAAAACAACAACAAAAAAACAAAAAACAAAAAATAAAAAAAACAAACATGATAGAAAAATTCGCCGACGTTTCAGAAAAATATCGGCCGCTACAGCCTCCTGGCCCTACCTCTTGATGTTTGAAGGATGGAGGGATATCGACAGACACATTAAAATTAAAATATGATTTTATGATGATACAAAATATATTTATTCCTTCGTTGGGTTACTGTGTTACACTTTAATACGATCTTGTGTAAATTTTCAGAAACACTTAGGAAACAAAATAGGTTATTCGTCGAACTTTCTGGAACAACACCGGCCGCTACAGCCTCCAGGCCCTATACCACGTGAGATGTGAAGGGAAGAAGGGTGCTGGCATACTCACAACAATGGAGCTGTTGCAAACTTTTGCTACAGGCTTATTAATAGTTAATAATGAGGTAATACCCAGTAAAACTAACGATAAGCGCACTAAAAAATCATGAAATCCACTTCCAAACTCACAAAATGCTTTTAAACGCGAGACCGTAATGGCGGCCGGGGCCGCGGTTTTCATTGGGGTTCCCTATCTTCAATCAGCGCCATCTACACGAGGTGTTCTCGCAACACCACACAAGAAGAAGAAGAAGCATACGATTGCCATAAGAAAACCACGGCCTCGGCCGCCATTACGGTCTCGCATATAAAAGCATTTTGTGAGTTTAGGAGTGGATTTCGTGATTTTTTAGTGCGCTAATCGTTAATTTTACAGGGTATTACCTCATAATCAACTATCATTAAGCCTGTAGCAAAAGTTTGCAACAGCTCCATTAGAACATGATATGCACGCGGAAAAAAAGACTGGTAGCATTTACCATCTGCACAGCTGATTTTGGAGTCTGCTATCAAGTATGGTAAATGCGCATTGTGGGAAATTAAGATAACCTGTTGGTACTTACATATCACCACAAGGTACGTTGCATTTACCATATGATGGTAAAATTTACCCTACTTGATAGCAGACTGAAAAATCAGCTTTGCGGATGGTAAATTCTACCAAGTCTTCTTTTTCCGTGAGATGATACAACATATATTTATTCCTACTTTGGGTGGTTATTACAGTGTTACACTTTAATCCTCCTATATGTAGATTTTTAGAAACACTTAGGAAACACAATAAAAAAAAAATTCGTCGAACTTTCTGGAAGAACACCGGCCGCTATACAGCCTCCTCTAACCCTGCAACGTGTAGAGAGGAGGAATGATAAACGGTGGGAGGGGGGGGGGACACCGACCGCGGCATGGGCACAGGCACACGCTTGGCGCACGCCGCACAAAAACGGGAACGAAAACAACTCGCGAAAAAAAAAAACAACAAAACAACATAAACACACCAGCACTGATTTGGCACGCTGCTTTTCACGTTCACGCTCGCGACAGGCAAATCGGTGTGAACTACCGAATGCGACCGGGTCGACTGGCAATCGGCAACGTGCTTGCTTGCTGCTAGATGCTCGACACCAGGCAGTTGACTTTTCATTGAGAAGAGCACTTATAAAAAAACACTGTTGCCAATCAGAACAATTTTAAGTAAACA
>VMOF01000024.1:63068210-63106263 GCA_011764245.1 Trialeurodes vaporariorum | reverse complement strand
TACCAAAAATATCGTTGACTACCTTTTACAAAAGGGGGGTTAAAAATTGTTTTAGAGTATTTGATTTTTTATTACGTGCGTTTAGTGATGTGCAGTGGGAAATTCGAAGGATTTGTTCTATGATTGTCCGTAGGGGTCCCACCCCCCCCCCCCCCCACCACACGACGCCACAGGTTCAGACCCAAATTTTTGTAGATAGGGTGGAAAATCTGAGGGGAGGGTTTTAAGATTGTCCGTAGTGGTCCAAACATCCCCCCCCCCCAATCGCCACACCCGGTTCGGACCCAAAACTTTTGCCGGACAATTTTTTTTAGATGATTTTTTGAGAATCCAAGGGATTGTTCTAAGATTGCCCGAAGTGGTTCTACCCCCCCCCCCCACTCGCCGCGCACAGGTTCGGACCTTAACTTTTGCTGGACAATTTTTTTGAGATTTTGGGAAAAATTTCGAAGGGTTTGAGATTGTCCGTAGTGGTCCCCCCCCCCACTCGCCGCTTACAGGTTCGAACTTGGATTTTTGCTGTACAATTTTTTTGAGTTGGTGGAAAATTCGGAGGTATTGTTCTAAGATTGTCCGTAGTGGTCCTAACCCCCCCCCCCCCAAATCGCCACACCCCGGGTTCGGACCCAAACTTTGCCGGACAATTTTTTTTAGATTTTTTTTGAGAATCCAAGGGATTGTTCTAAGTTGTCCGAAGTGGTTCTACCCCCCCCCCCCCCCCCCACCCGCACACAGGTTCGGACCCTCACTTTTGTGGAAAATTTTTCTGAGGGGTGGAATATTCAAAGGGTTTGCCCCATATAGATGTATGTAGTGGTCCTAACCCTACCCACTCGCCGCATCCAGGTTCGGACCCGGTTTTTTGCTGGACACATTTTTTTTGAGATGGGGGAAATGGAATTGATCATGAGGACCAAATTTGCTCAAGGTGCGCCTTCTCTGACACTGTAGTGTCAGAACTATCTGCTTGTTTTATATTGTTGTCATAATTCGGGAAAGAAAGGGTTGGACACGGACTAAATTGCAACAGAAAGGTTTTCGGATGATTCAAACGTGAAATTTTTCAAAAAAATCCGAATTTGCTATGCTTGTCAAATTGTCTGCCCCCTTTCCCACCCAAAAACTGGAATTTCCTGTAATTTTTACAAAACACCCTGTAGCGCCTTAACGACTTGTCTGAGCAAGAAAATGATTCAGCCCGAATTTGAAGAGGATAAAACTTTACATCCGACGTTGTTAATGAGCTACTGAAAACTTTAAAATTAAGTCCAAAAATGAGCCACTTAAAAAATGGTAATTTTTACAAAATTGAAAAAATACCGAAAGATCACACGAAAGCTTCCTACCGAAAACCCAACCGCGCATGCGTTCAACGATTTTATTTTCTGTGCGTATTTACACTATATGAATCCACAATGCCTCTTATCTGCTCAACGCCCTGTACAATCAAAAATGCTTATGGCTTATGGCGCCAGTCTTGTCTTTGCGTGTCTATTGATAAAGCTCCACGAATTGCGAACATCGCGTTTGAAAAGTTCTCGAATAAATGAAAGCTGGATTTCGACGAAAATAAGCTCACATGAGAAGTACTTCCAACGACTCTCATATTTGTTTCGATCTGTCTGAATTGACTCTCAGTTCCACATTGTTTCAGGGTTTTGAATTTGAGGCACGGAGCGAGTGATCCAAAGACAAAACGTTAATTGGAGTTGTGAGTCGAAAAAATTGAAGAAAAAGTCTCCATTACACAGTCACGATATGGAATGGAATACAAGTGTCATGCAGAGGAGGGTAGATTCCCTATATGCTATGAGAGTTGCGCAATGGCACATTTTTTTTTTTTTTCTTCAAAAATGAAGAAAAAGAAACTGTTCACAGAGGCAAATTGCAAATGGAGGACGGCCATTTGCATCTGCGCTGTTGCCAGCATTTCGCTCGTTATAATAGGTTGGGTTCCGATTCTTGATAACATAACGGTCTTTATTGAATTGATTGAAAGATATAATGTCCTCCAGAATAACATTTAAGCAGTAGAAAAATCAACATTCATTATACCGCGGTCACCGGTGCAGTAAATGTGTATAGCTTGTCCCAGAAAAGATTCGATTTGACACTTCTATGGTTTTCATGAAAACATCAGCTTCTTACGGCTCCTAACCAATCAGGTTGCTCTATCTGAGGATGGAAGCTGATGTTTTCATTTAAAGCTACAGTTGGCAAGTCCAATCATTCTTGGGACAACCTATAGCAGGGCTGCCGTTTTGTGTAGAATCAATGCTATTTTTCTAGTCACCGATGATTCCACCGGTTGAGAAAAGATTACACAGTTCAGTTCAGAGCATGACTATGATAAACTGAAATACTCGCATCTGTAATCTTTTCTCAACCGGTGGAGTCGTCGATGACTTTAAAAAACTTGCGGATATTTTAATTAATCAACGGAGTTTCCACCGATTAAGTAAAGATTACAGATCAGAGTATTTTCGTGCATTACAGTCATACACTGAACTGAACTGTGTAATCTTTTCTCAACCGGTGGAATCATCGGTGAGTTGAAAAATAGCGTTGATTCTACGCAAAACGGCAGCCCTGGTGTGTAGTAAAAGCAAGTGCGCGCAAAGTAAACAAACCCTCCACCATTTCAATTTTGCCTCTTGGGGCTTCCGTATGCAGTAGCGTACACAGGAATTTGTCTTTCTCTCTCTTTCCCCATTTGAACACGTGTGTAAGAAAAGGACGGAAACAGGGGCTCGAACGAGACTTCAGCTCCTATTTCTTTCCTTTTCTAGTACATACACTCAAACGGGAAAAGAGCGAGAGAGACTAATCCCTGCGTACGCCATTGCGTATGAGCCTAAATATGAGAGCCAATCCTAAACGGATTCATGCATGCATGGTGCAACTCTCATAGTACATTTATGCGTATACATATGTATAGGGACTTTAGAGGAGGGAAGTGTCACTATTCACAAGAATTTACATTGGCAACAACCCCTCATGAGTTTTATTCGAAAAACCATAAAAGTAGGTAAGATTTGATTTTTAGGGAAATAGTAACAATAAAATAAATTAAATATGAGGTATTATAAAATTTTGGAATTGACTATACCGCTATTTTGATACTCAAAGATGGAATTTCAACGCCTACTTTTATTTGTTAGAGCTGACATAATATTTGATGATATCAGATCAACTTCAGAACTTTTGTCGAAAAAACTTCTACAGGATAACGGTTTCCTTTCACGACCGAAATAATACGAGCCCATTTTACTCTCACACTATCACTCAGATTCTAAAATGCATTTATTTTATTTTTATCTTGAATGACGTAATTAACTGAAGAGTTGACGCACTGGAAAGTCTCATACCTTATACAATTACAGAAGGAAGAGACGAACGCCGATCATAGTTTTCTACGAGTTATTGTCACAAATAACAGCTGCTGAGGCCCTGGCGCATGGCGCCCTTGGCCTCCGACGTTTATGTCTGCCGGATACGACAGTGAAACAACAAAAAGTACAGGTTATTCCTTTAGATATAATAAACCTCATGAGATAGGGGCCTTTAAAGTTGGCACGGCGCGGCGGTGCTGCCAACTATCGACGGTTTTAGTGATTAAAATAATGAGGCCCTTTAACCCTTTTACTGGCAGGTTACGAAGAATGTACCCTCGCTCAAATTAAGAGGGTAGATAAATATTTTTTGCACCGCGTTACTGATTTTGCATACGCGGCTGATCGAAGGCGCTCGAAGAACCATTTTTTGTTTTTAATTGCTGAGTTGTGAAATTCCCTCAGACAGGTAAGTAAGAAATCACGTCGATAAGCTACATCAGCCGTTGCGCGTAATCTTTGTATACAGCAGACTCCGGCTGGATAAACAAACTTCACACACAAACAATCGGCGATTTCTATTCATTATTCCTGGCATTTGGCAACTTTGGTTGACACATACTATGACATGATACACGGTAATTATTGTAGGCATTCTTTTTATGTCTCAAACATATTCTGGTTTTATTTTTATACGCTTCTAATGGCTTTGTCATAATCCAGAGTCCCCATTCATGAATCGACAAGGGGTGGCTGAAAGCCATCAACGGTTTATACGGTCAGTAGACCATTTTCCTCGCGAGTCCTGTTTCAATCCTGGCCTGGCGCCGCGCCGAGGATTCGCATTTTAAGAGCCATCTCAAAGTTCATGGCAATAATAATGACCGAGGTGAAAATCCTCACTATTTAAAGACGCAGTCATAGGGTGGTGGCGGTGAAGAGGCGATGCGCGGCGTAACAATGCACTACTCATCAGATGCAATCAGCGGTGCTTAAACTCACGTGACGTTTCGAAGTCCCTAGATCATTGAATCTTCCATGGAAATTGGAAAGTTCAACTTTTAATTCTCGCCGTACGCGGATGCAATAATTTGTCTCTCTTTCTCTCTCTCTCTCTCTCTCTCTCTCTCTCTCTCTCTCTCTCTCTCTCTCTCTCTCTTTCTCTCTCTCTCTCTCTCTCTCTCTCTCTCTCTCTCTCTCTCTCTCTCTCTCTCTCTCTCTCTCTCTCTCTCTCTCTCTCTACTTAAAATTACTTTTAAGGCTTCCCCATTTTCTTTAAAGCTTTTTCCGGATATTTTATGATATTTTTCTTTTCATTATCATTCTTAGATTTATTTTTGTTTTTAATTATGTACTGCTTCGTTTTTTTTCTTTTTGTTTCACATTTCACATTTTGTTATGTTTATTTTAGGATGAGCCATGGAGGCTCAAGTGTAAGAAAAGGGCTTTTAAAATCCTAACTTGACCTCCATGGCATTAATCCTATTTTATTGTTTTAATTTTTAGGATTAATGATAATAAAAAATTTTTAATCAATCAATCTCTCTCTCTCTCTCTTTTTCTCTCTTTCTCTCTCTCTTTTTCTTTTTTCTCTTCTCTCTCTCCCCTCTTTTTTTTCTCTCTCTCTCTCTCTCTCTCTCTTCTCTCTCTCTCTCTCCTCTCTCTCTCTCTCTCTCTCTCTCTCTCTCTCTCTCCTTCTCTCTCTCCCTCTCTTTCTCTCTTTCTACGCATGGCAAAATATAAGACTGCTGAAAAACTTCAGCAACCAGCAGTAGACAATATACTCACTACGTTTCGTTTTATCTACTACTAAATAATTTTTGTCCACGGCGAAAATTGTTTTACACGCATGGGCCTGCGATATTTATCTACCTAGATATGGAAAGAACTCTACAATTTTAAGTTGATCCGACACTTTTCGGGTTTCGAGGGAAAGTTGACAGTTTTGCTTCCAGTTTCAGATTATAAGTAGGAAAATTGTTTTACACGCATAGACCTGCGCTATTTATCTACCGTAATATGGAAAGAACTCTACAATTAATTTTAAGTTGATCCTACACTTTTCGGGTTTCCAGGGAAAGTTGACAGTTTTGCTTCCAGTTTCAGATTATAACAGGTAGGTACACTGGGTCACTGGGTCCGACGGGAACAGTTTTGAACAGGAAGAAATGCAATCATTTTGCTTCTGAAATTTAGAGGGAAAACGGGAAAAGAACAGTGCTCAGATGGCCTTAATACAAATGTATGTGCATTGTGCTTACGCTTACTGATGGTCGTATCACTCTCCATCAGTGCATTGACTGTTTCGTTCAGAGAGAGTAACACTTTGGTGCTAAATAGGTACGAACAAGACACGCAATGCTACAGCAAAAATTACCTACACTCCAGATATGGCACAAGCTATTTCGCAAATGTTTAATTTTGTTGAGCGCCTTCAATTGCTATTGCATACTTAAATACACACTGGCCCACGATTTGTTTACGTCTCGGCGAGCGAGAGGCACGTTGGGTTGGACTGGGCCCAAATTATGTTACGGCTTGACGGTCCTCCGAAAGACGGATGGTACGTACTTACGTATGGTTACGTGTGGTTTATACCACCCGTAAGTGCTCAGCGATCATCATGCGTGCTGGACCGTGAGGACGTAACATAATTTGGTCCCCGGTTGGCGAATCGGCTGGCCCACGTAATTTTCGTACTCCAGAATGTAAACAAACGGCCAGTGTATGTGTTTTAGCAATGAAGGCGCTCTACAAGATTATAGCTAGTGCCATATCTAGAGTATGGGTCATCTTTGTGCTGGATCCTTTAGGATTCAGTAACATCTGATTTTAATGTATATATGCGTAAACTCTGGTAGCCGTAACTCAACCACTGAACACTGCGTATGGTATTTGACCTGTCAAGCTGCCGAACAATAACTGCACATTTTGGACTCCATATAGACCGCCATGTCACGCCGCGATGCGCCAGCCGCTTTTGGGAACTGTAAAGTATAAATCCCATAAAATCCCAATCTCATGGTGTCTTTCAGTATTCCTATTGCGTACATTTTTTTTTTTTTTTTTTTAAAGCTGGTGCACGAGTTTTTCGCGAAATCTTGCAACTCTGTCGACGTTTTCAGCTAGTTTTAAGTCTATATGCGGGAAGCTTGGTTGGACGATAAGAGTTTATGAGAGTGAAATTCACAATATTTTAAATGCTCCATTCCAAACAGTTTGCAGCGTTGAAAAGCCGAAAGAATGACCCGCCTCCCCGAGAGCCCAAGAAGAAAATATCTGCAATTAACTTTTCCCGCCATGAAACAATTAGGTTAGATGTTGAGACTTTTAGATATCTCGGAGGCAACACCTGGACTTAAAACTGATTGCGCAAACTTATATCAATGTAATAATTAGCCAAATTGCCGTCAAATAACACCCTGGGGAATAATATTGTTACAACCAAAATTGATGCGCGCTTTAATGACTCTCTCAACCAAGCGTTGGCTAAACCGTCGCGTCGCTTCGCGTTTCATCGATAGGGGCTATAAGAGGTGCATAGCGCGCACTTCGCACTTAAATTGGCCATTTATGGAGCAACGGTTTAGGACCGCGGGGTTGGGAACGCCATTTCACCGAATTCTGAAGGCCTCCTCCAGACGATTAGATTGGATCCTCAAAGTAGCTTTCAAGTGAACATATCTGATAATTAGCCCCCCCCCCCTAATTTGAAATGAAAATTAATTTAAACTTCCCACATACAATTAATACTGCCGTAAATTCCAATAACTTAACCCTTTACTGCATGATTTTTTTTTTTTTTTTCAATAAAATAATTTTTTTTCAGTACAATTTTGATCCTTGAGACAGGGAAAAATGGTGAAAAAATTCTTTCCATTATATTTCAATGGTAAAGAGCCTGAATATTGATTGTTCCAAACATCGCTTTACCCGAATTTAGGTATCGATGCAACTGAAAATAAAGTTTTCAGGCTAAAAAAAAAAAAAAAAAATTAAAGTAGTAAAAAATAAGTTAGTAAGTTTCAATAGTTGTTTTTTTTTTGTATATGGTACCCCTGCGTTACTCCAAAACATAACAATAAAAATCGGAAAAACTCTATCTTTTCAGAGAGCTATTTTCAACCACTCTGCACGTTCTCTATCCTGTGCTGCGCGCTCTAGGACAAAATCGACAACTCTTACTCATTTAGTATCTGTTCCACATGTGACCCACCATGCAGCGACAGTACAACTTATGTCTCCTACTTTTAGATAAGGCTTCAAAGTAATTGTTCCAGATCTGCGCTCATATGCAGTTAAGGGTTAAAGAGATGAATTACTTTTTTTCTTCGCTCATCTATATTTATGTATGTATGTGAGAAAATTGTGCCCAGATCAGCTATGATGGCCGAAAATCCGTTCCTGAACAAAAAGTATTTTCAGGTTTGAAAGAGTTAGGCTCTGACATGAATGACGTAACAAAATTATTTATTTTGCTATTTCAAAATTTTGATTTTTATTCGTGAAATGATGTTCGGGAAATTCCATGTTTTCGATGGACTGCGCGACGTTGTCGATGTCAGTCGGGACAGATACCACGCGTCACATGACTGACGCTTGACGTACGCGAAATATGTGCATGAAAAGTTTATCTCCCCCCACTCTTCCCCATATACCCCTTTTCCCGCCCTGACACTTCCCCCACCCTCCTCCAATCGACGCGTCTATACCGCAAAATTAACTGGCTCTCTACTTACAGCCGAGTTCAACGCGAGCGCGGCTTGGGACTCGCGTCGCGTCGCCTCTCTCTCTCTCTCTCTCTCTCTCTCTCTCTCTCTCTCTCTCTCTCTCTCTCTCTCTCTCTCCCTCTCTTTCTCTTTCTCTGCCACAAAAACCCGATCCATTAATTAGTCAGATTCGAGCACCGTGGCGCGCCGTGAAGCTCTCCCATCGCCGTGCCGCGCAACATACGATGCGACCCGGGTTACATAACTTCAGAACTGAAGGCGAATTTTTAGACGGTTGTCGATAGGGAACTGATAGATGCACCTCTACCGTGATGATGAACAAGCGAGATTTAAGACGGTAAGGTTAAATAGAATTTGACTACTAATTAAAACTTTAAATTAATCAGTCTCCTTTTTGAGGATTTGAAACTGCAAATGAAATGAAAGGGACCAAGTTCATCGTGTGTTTTTCTATTGTGACGAAGCCTGCGAATCGACGAAAAAGGATTCTACTCCATTATCTGCATCCAAAAAACGGGATTTTCAAGTTCTGAAAGACCAACTTCCAGATTGGAACATGGCATAGACACTTTTGAATACTTTTTTAAGGGACTTTGAGTCTAAGTAGAAAGCAAGACTTTTTAAACAACATTATTTCAAGTACATTTGCAAAATTTCGATCACTCTAAGTGACCACTGAATACTCATGGGCATGGGCGGCGCGTGGGTCAAAAAGTGAGGGGCTAAAAATCAACAGCTTTTTTTTTTATTTATTTCTTTTATTCTTTTTCTTTCTTTCTCCTAAAAATAAACGAAAATTACTACTACTTTCTTTTTTCTTTCTTTCTTCAACTTTTTCAAAATAAAGTTTGACGCAGGCGGGTGGGGGATAAATAACCATTTTTTCTTTTGGAACATTTGTAATTTTGACTTGAAAGGGGCTAAAATTTAAAAATACTGAAAATTTGGACTAAATAGACACACTTGAAACAATTTGGTCAGGAAAATTTTTGAAGAATATAAACAAAAGGTGACAGTCTCGTTTCCTCAGTAACTTCTGAATGAAACAGACAGATGGCGATGAGAAATTGATAACGTTTTTTCATTCTTCTTTTTCTCTTTTTCTTTCTTTTTCCTTTTTCCCTTTTTTCCTTTTTCCCTTTTTTTCTTTTTCCCTTTTTTCCTTTTCTTTCTTTTTTTCTCGTTCAAAATTTTTTTTAGCCCTTCGTTCCCAAAAAAGTGGGGGGGGGGGGCTATAGCCCCAATAGCCCCTTAAACGCGCCGCCTATGCTCATTGCTAACAAAGATAACTTATATTTAGGTATAATATACTATAAGTCTTTAACCCTCAGACCCATATCATATATATAGCGGATTCAACGTCTAAACGAAACGTGAACTAGAAACAGGAATTGCGGTTTTACAAAAACCCGTAATTGGATCGAAGGTAAAGGAAAGAGAAAATTCAACAGTTCCTTCGTAAATGAAAATGACAAGGGGGTTAGAGGTTTTTAAGAAAAATCTTACACGCAGAAAAACAAAAAATCGGTTATGAGAACTAAACTTCGGCTCATATGGAACACCGAGGTGCTCGATTACAGTAACTAAAGTTTTCGGTTGTGAGTGCCGAGCTTCAGTTAGGAGTACCGAAGGTATCAGTAAGTGTGACTAATACTATGACTCACATTTCGTTCCTACTGAACCACTTCAGCACTCGACCTAAATGAAGTTCGGTACTCACAGCTGAAAACTTCGGTTACTGGAACCAAACACCCTCGGCGTTCCATATGAACCGAAGTTTTTTTTCTCCGTGTAAGAATCATTTAAACTACATATATGCATAGTAGTAAAACGGTGCTGATTGACCTCTTTTGGCAAAACAGCTTCGATATAGACTCACACATGAAACTTATACTCTTTTCTCATTTTTTCAGGTGAATACAAAATTGGTAAATTATTGTGTGAGTTGATTGCGCTGCCTCTACAAAACTGATTCTCTCGCCGCTTCGAGGATCTCTCTCACAAATAGTTTAGATTCGCAGTCTCTTACTTTTATCACCAAAACTTAGACTGGATCAATGAGGCCACGCGGGGTCGCCGTGGCCAATTTTTGCAAGATATCAGCTCGAACTATTTTGCATAAACAAGCGGAACGTGTTCAGATGATAATTAAATTTTATGTGAGGGGAAATAGAAACGAAAACAAACAAGAAAAAAAACACAAACACACATAACACAAAAAAAAATCGATTATTCCAATTTCCTGATAACCCATCTTAGAAACGCGACGATGCAGAGAAAATTGGGCAGTCAGCAATTTGCAAATGAGTAAATTGGCAAATTTATATTTTAATGCTCAATTAGTTAGTGGGGGAGTTAACGTTGGGAGTTTTGGTCACTTTATTTCGATCTCAGACCATCGTGCGCCTGACGTAAGAGAACCGGCAACGTTGAATCACGAGCGACCATGAGACAGATAGTGGCTATGCTGATACAGCTGATGCGGCCGAGTCAATCATTACAATCTGCAGTAAAATAAAATGAGAAAGAGTCTGCAAAATTGAGGCGGGCTCTGAAAGAAAGGCGCGGTGGCCCATAAAACATGAGGTGAGCTTTTCCTTAGCGATCAGTATAGAGGTTGACACGGGGAATTTCTTTGAAAGAGCACAACTCATGTTTAAACGGCCTTTCTTCAGAAAACCGCCTTAATTGTACCCAATGCGGTGCTTGGCTCTCCGTTCTCCATTTTCGCGAAAAACCAAAATCGAGAGTTGGGAACCAGCGTTGCCAGATTTTAGGAAAATAAAGGTAGATTTCACGTTGATCTTTATGGAAAATCTACTGATGTTTCCCCAAAATCTGACAACGCTATAGATGGGAACTTGAGTGGGATAGAAGTTGAAGAGGACCTGTGGAGTGAGTACAGAGCAGAATTGCCACTTGGTGAACGTTGCCTGATTTAGAGACAAATCAGCGGAATCCACACAATGGGGCTCTTGCAAGCTTTTGCTGTAAGGAAATGAATAGTCCAATCTGTTGTAAAAACCGGCGAAAGTCACGAAAATCACACTGAAAAAGTCTAAAGTTCAGTAATAAACGCACAAAACCGCTCTTACGGTAAGATCGTAACGGCACTTCAACGCAGGTATTATGCGGTCTAATTTCACTTTCTCTGCGGAAACAAGAGATTTGTCTCAATTTAGATAGGAATCTCCCACGAAACCTCCGTCGAACCTCCATTATGCCTGATTCTGAGAGTGAATTTCGTGATTTTTTAGTGCGCTCATCGTCATTTTTACAGGCTTTTATGCAAGAATCAACTCTTCAATCCCCCATAGCAAAAGTTTGCAAGAGCTTCATTCAGCGTAGAAAATCAATTACTGTTAACCGAAAATATGGCAACGCTGAATTCCCTGTTCGATGTAGCAGTTTTTGAAATCCTGAGGTATAATGATCTCCACGCAGCTGCAGTGGCGTAGCTTGAAATTCACTTTCTCTCTCTCTCTCTCTCTCTGTCTCTCTGTCTCTCTGTCTCTCTGTCTCTCTGTCTCTCTGTCTCTCTGTCTCTCTGTCTCTCTGTCTCCCTGTCTCTCTGTCTCTCTGTCTCTCTGTCTCTCTGTCTCTCTGTCTCTCTCTCTCCTCTATCTTTTTCTCCCCTCTATCTTCTCTCTCTCTCTCTCTCTCTCTCTCTCTCTCTCTCTTTTCCTCTCTCTCTCTCTCTCTCTCTCTCTCTCTCCTCTCTCTCTCTGTCTCTCTGTCTCTCTGCCCTCTCTCTCTCTCTGTCTCTCTCTCTCTCTGTCTCTCTCTCTCTCTCTCTTGTCTCTCTCCCCTCTCTCTCTCTCTGTCTCTCTCTCTCTGTCTCTCTCTCTCTCTCTCTCTCTCTCTCTCTCTCTCTCTCTCTCTCTCTCTCTCTCTCTCTCTCTCTCTCTCTCTCTCTCTCTCTCTCTCTCTCTCTCTCTCTCCTCTCTCTCTCTCTCTCCCCTCCCCTCTCTTTTCTCTCTCTACTGTAGTACTCGCTTTGTGTATGAAAACACGTGCATCAGAGAAGGGGGGAAAAAGGGATATACCTCTTGCTATCCTTCTTCTACCGGCGCACAGTGGAGCGAGTCAATGGGAGGGGTGGTATTATGGCATAGGTGGATCCAGCAATCTGGCAACTGCGCATTATTCCCATTCGAATGTATGATAAACAATCGATTCTTGAATTGGCCATGGCCACGTGACTAATCGATTATTTGCCATGCAATCAAATGGGACGAATACACTGTTGCCAGATTGCTGGATCCGCCTATATATGTTATGGCATACGACTAAAATGAAAGTTTCAATGATCTTACAGTAAAAAAAAACAAACTATGAAGGGTGATTCTTGTAGTAAATATGATAAAACAAATTTTGAAACCATTTTTTGTAGTGAGGGGGCTGATGGTCAATACACTGATAAAAATTGGCCAAAATATCTGGAGTGAAAATCTGAGGGAACATAAAAAGGGGGGCTACATTTTTCTCTCGTGCGTAGTGAAAATAGTGTATACAGGGAGTAAGAGTAGACAACACTATGTAAGAGGGTGTGAACACCTCCTCAGTGGAGTATATCATTATTTATTAGCCCCGAAGAGGTGCATATGATAACTATCTCTTTCCTCCTCACGGAAAAAAAACTACGGTGAAAATAACCATACGGATACCTGATTTTGGCACCTGCTAGATGTTATGGTAATGTTAACCAGAAGTATACTATGTTTTGGCTACGTACTAGGTGATGTTACCTGATTGCATGTCGAATTTACTCAAAGTATCGATAAATGTACCATGCTTCTAGTCAAGTTTACCATAACATCTAGCAGGTGCCAAAATCAGGTATCCGTATGGTTATTTTCACTGATCTTTTTTTTCCGTGCTTTTCGCACCATTTTCTTCTCCACATAATTATATCTTACTCCTCGAACTTGTATACCTGGAGAAGTCACCGATTTTATGTAACTACACGGAAAAAAATACTGGTAGAATTTACAATCTCCATTGCTGATTTTGGAGTCTGCTATCAAGTATGGTAAATGCAACGTATCGTACATACCTTGCGGTGAAATGTACCGACAGGGGCGACAGGTTATCTTAATTTACCACAATGTACGTTGCATTTACGAAAGATGGTAAAATTGACCATACTTGATAGCAGACTCCATAATCACTAATCAGCTACGCAGATGGTAAATTCTATCATTATTTTTTCCGTGCATGTATGGAGTTGAAGTGAACAAGTTTAACAGATTGACCTAGCCCACTATTTTTCAATCATATCTTTAACTCCTTCACGAGGAAACAGAGTGCGAGTTCGGTGAACGATGAAATTCAGCAACGAGTGAATTTCAGTCAGGGGAAATTTCAGTTCAATTTCAGCATGGTTCACGCGCGACAACGCAACGCTGACGCGACAGAGGGGGGGGGGGGGGGGGGGCGGCAATATTTCAGGGCTTAGTGGCACGCGTAATTTAGCACACACATTTTCAATCTATTTGCAAATGCACCACGCTGCTATAGCTGCGCGTTGCATTCACTTCACTCGAAATGCGGAAATGCCGCTTTCACCAAGTCGCGAGCCGAACCGAGCCAATTCGAGTTGAATGAGAGTCTCGCGTATACAAGACGAGTCAAAAGTATCCAAAGGGACAACCCTCGCATGTGGAGTGGAATCTTCCTAGAGCGCAAACATAACCTCCCCTGTCAGCGTCAGCCTCTCCCCCCCCCCTTCCCAGAAGAGTTTGGCTGGTCTGTTCTCTCCAGCACCTGTAGAATGTAGATGAGTTCAGTAATATACGGCCTTTTGTCCTTGAATATACATAGTGTGTCCCAAAAATACCGAGACTTGGGCCCGATCAAGTTGGCGAAAAGTCGGAATTGGCTTGAACTAGCATAACCTCATTTTTCATGGATACTTGCATCTGATTGGTCGGCGGTTTCTTGGAATTGCATTGCTTTGTCGCTAAAAACAACTCTACGATGGGATTGAGGTTTCCCATCAGGAGAACATCGCTGAAGAGCTTTCGGAACAAAACAAAATTACCATCGTTATTTTCAGTCTTTTTGGGTATGATCGTGTGATCTAATGATAAACCTTTCCTCGTGAAACGACGTTTAATCCGCATCAAATAAAATATGTTGACAAATACTGCGAGGCGAGGTACACGAAAAAAACTTCTCTTCTTGAATTTGTTGTGTTTGAAAGAAAATTCAACCTATTCACAGCTTAAAAAAAAAACAAAAACAAAAACAAAAACAAAACAAAACAAAATAAAGAGAAAAAATTGACCCTACAGTGAAAAATAGTAATTTTTTCATGAAAATGGAAACAAAATAAATTAAATTAAAAATGAAAATAGCTAGAAAAATAACGCAAAAAGAAATCAACAGCATTATTATTATTATTTCAACCCTTTTTCGACGAATGTATGAACACACATCAATGTTCTCCCGCTCAAATTAAGTGGATAGTTAAATATTCCTACACCGCGTTACTGATTTTGCAAACACATTTTATTGAAGGCGCTTGAGTAAACCTTATTTTCCAAAAACTAACCGTTTGGAGCAGCAATTATTGTGAACACTGGCGCAACCAGGATATCTCCCATCTCTCTCATTTCCCATTTGAATGTATGAGTAGGAAAAGGACAGAAGGAGGGGGTTTTATCCCCTTGTCCATCCTTGTCTAACATACGTTTTTTAATGGAGAAAAGAGAGAGATGAAGAAACTCTCGGTGCGCTACTGATGAACTCATTTTCTATCGATTAAACTCAAGATGAACCAATTTGGTCAAGAATAGATGAATTTAAGACAGTTTGATTAAGAAAAAAAAGTGACCCCCAACAAATTTTTAGCATATATTTTCTCTCAGCGAAAAACGAGGCACTAAATTATCCGATGCTTTCTTTTTCAGTACACGACTCAGGGGCGGATGTGCATTGTACATCCCTTGTGGCCCAACGAAATGAAATGTAAGCCCCCTGAAAAAAGGATAAGGTGCCTGAGAGTCTGAGGGATATTTCCTAGTAAAAAGGGGGTTCGGGTATCCTCCCCCTATTTTTTTTTTCTTTTTAAAATAAATCCACGCCCATTTCGCTAGTTTGTTTAATCTCGAAGCTATACATTGTCAGTCTCGGTACTTATGGGACGCCCTATGTACTTTTACGAGAGAATCGCACAAATGATAAATCCTGTAAATTACGCTCAAATGTCTACTTCACATGGGAACAGAGCTGGTAAGGTAGAGGGTATGTGCGTTATATTTTTGATTCACCCAGTATTTACAAGTATCCTCCCTGTATTTCAAAATACACTTGTAGTCCTGCATGTATGGATTATGCAACTGCACTCATCATTCGATTTGACGTGGTTTTTTGTTTCCATTTGGTCTTTGCACAATACGCATACGCACTTCACAAGCTCTACCATATAATTGAGATGGTATACGGGAAAGGAACCCATTAAATTACGGGTAAGCTCTTCCGAGAAATCTTAATAGAGCTTGAGGGATAGTTAATGAGAAAGAGCTAACCTCATGTTTCGAGGATTATTCTTCCAAGGACTGCCTGAATAAAATTGTGAGTTAATCATTAAATTTACCTGAAAACCTACAGGAAATAGTGATATGCCGGACTAGGTAAAATAAACCCCTTTCGTATTTAAACAAACAAAACAAACAAACAAACAAAAAAACACGAAACAAAACAAACAAAAAAACAAAACTGTTTCAAAATAAAATCCTCCTTAAATAAACGACTTCGTAGACGTAGCCAGGAATTTGTCTTTCTCTCTCTCTCTTTGCCCGTTTGACTTCGTGTGTTAGAAAAGGACAGACACAGGGGCTGAAGTCACGTGATATATATCTATCCTTTTCTAAAAAAAAAAAAAAAAAAAAAAAAAAAATGCCTCCGGTCTAAAAAAGGCCGGTAAGACGAAGTAGATTCCATGCTTGGTTAAATCATCTTTTCACAAATTTAAATATAGGTTATCATTTTTGTTGAATTTTTCTCTGAATTTTTCTTTTTATTTAATCAGCTGCTCAAAATCCAAATATTATTGTGAAAAAGATTATATTACCAATAGAGAAATGTGTAATCTTTACAATGCAAGTGAGAAATAAAAGCTAGGTTATATAAGTTTTTCACAAATTTCAATAAATAGGTTATGTTATGATTTTCTTTGAATTATTCAATTTTCTTTTTTTATCAGCTGTTCAACATTTAAATAAAAATGACCATGAGAAAAAGATTATAGTACAAAGATTGAAAAATGTATAATCTTTGTAACGGTAATGAGGAATAAATCTGAATAAGAGCAGCTGATAAAACAAGAAAATAAATAAATAACGTACCTAAGCAACAGTGTACGTGTAAAACAAAGAAAGAGCAATTATACCAATACGCCATCCTTGTCTTTCACTTGTAAAATCCCATAAGAAACTAAATAGCTCGTAAAACACGTAAAACACAAGGAAAATTCAAGGCAAAGAGCATATGAACTAAAAACATCCTCCACAATATATACTAAAATTTTTGAAACAAAAAAACAATTTCTTCATATAAAAACACTGCCAAAAAACCCGAAAAACACATCGCTATAACTCGCTTGCAATGCAAAAAACAAAAAAAATGACTCGAGTAAAAAAGCTGCGTAACAAAACGGCTAACATAAATTTTCCCAAAAAAAATACTCAAAACAAACACTCCTAAAAATAAACCTCAAAAACACATTTTACGACTCAAACACGGCCCATAACGCGAAAACTAACAGTCAGATTTACACCATCTTCGAACTCATCCAAGAATTAAACCCAACGAATAGTTGAGACAAATTTCAAGAACAAAAACCAAAAATTACGAACAGGATCGTGGGACATAAAAACGGTAAAACTGGCTGAAACATACATATAAAGATATATATATATATATATATATATATATATATATATATATATATATATATATATATATATATACAGGGTGGCGCAAAAGTCCGTTCCCCCCCTTTTTATTTTTTGAACGGCTGCATATAAAAAATTGAAACTTTGGGGTCTAACATAACTTTTTGAGAGCTTTCACGTGAGAGGGTCGAAATTTTCAAAATCGCCCCTCTTAGGGGGGGGGGGGGGTTCGGCCCCAACTCAAAATTTTCAAATGGAACCCCCCTCCCATCT
The DNA here is from genome assembly GCA_011764245.1 of Trialeurodes vaporariorum. Classification (NCBI taxonomy): domain Eukaryota; kingdom Metazoa; phylum Arthropoda; class Insecta; order Hemiptera; family Aleyrodidae; genus Trialeurodes; species Trialeurodes vaporariorum. Next base: position 63,089,028 of record VMOF01000024.1, on the reverse strand, counting down.
TGTGATAGCTCATTTGAAAGAGCATGAAAAACTGAGTCTTTTGGCACAAACCGCATGTCAAAAGCTCGACTTGTGTTCGAGATATCGAAGTTCAAAGTTCAAAGTGGACCAATTTTCAAAAAAATCATACCTCCCGTTATAAAAGTCGGAATAAAAAAAAACTAACCATCCAAAGTACTCGAAAAACTGCTTGAATTCGACCGGAAGTGTGAGCGGTTTAAGATGAGATAGGTTTTTTTTTTTTTTTTTGTTTTTTTTTTGAACGGCGGCAACATGTGCCATCCGGCAACCGTGCAAGTTGCGCATTTAAACCCACGGAAGTTATGTACAGATTCTGAAAAAGTTTAAAAAAAGTCTTTGAAGCCCGAGTTTTCGTACGGGTTTAAAGGAGCAAAATGCGGTGTTGCCTAATGGCACGAAACACTGCTGTCTTCAAAAACCGCTCACGCTTCCGGTCGAATTCAACAGTTCTCGAAGGTATCTGGGGTCGGATGGATATGTTAATGGATTTGAAGGGTTTTTTACAGTGAGCAATGACCCAACGTTTGTTTTTTGAGACAAATTGAGGATTTGCCAAGCTTCAAAGATAGCCCAAGGGTCAAAAATTACGGAATTTCGTTACACAATTTTGAAGCCCCGAAACCCAATTTTTTATCAATCTCAGTTCAAATTTGTATTTTTTCATGGAAAGTACTTGTCTTTTAGAGTACTTTGGATGGTTTGTTTTTTTTTATTCCGACTTTTATAACGGAAGATATGATTTTTTTGAAAATTGGTCCACTTTGAACTTTGAACTTCGATATCTCGAACACAAGTTGAGCTTTTGACATGCGGTTTGTGCAAGAAGACTCAATTTTTCATGCTCTTTCAAATGAGCTATCACAAGATAGGGGGTTCCATTTGAAAATTTTGAGTTGGGGGCCAAACCCCCCCTACGGGGGGCGATTTTGAAAATTTCGACCCTCTCACGCAAAAGCTAGCAAAAAGTTATGTTTTACCCCAAAGTTTCAATTTTTTATCTGCAGCAGTTCAAAAAATAAAAGGGGGGGAACGGACTTTTGCGCCACCCTGTATATATATATATATATATATATATATATATATATATATATATATATATATATATATATATATATATATATATATATATATATATATATATATATATATAATAAAACACACAAAAAATGGCCAAAAAATAAATGATGAATACCTTTAGAGTTGGTCAGACTCTAAAGTTTGGAGAAACAACAAAGCCAAAAAGAAAAAATAACATTAAAAATGAGAGTTGTTCAGCTTCTATGGTAGATGGCGCGGGAGCATTTGCTTCTCGCGTCATGTCAGCAGTGTCGTTTCGACGACTTGCTGTGTGCGAAAAGCATTGAGTAGAGGCAGCTTCGAGTAAGCCCACCTGATGAGTCGTAACAACGACGAAACCGGTCGTGGCGCTCTCGAAACGCTGTCCTCGCTCATGCATTTCTGTTGCACCTGCCTGACTTTGACTGCCTTGACTACCTTTGGCTTTGTTGTTTCTCCAAACTTTAGAGTCTGACCAACTCTAAAGGTATTCATTATATATATATATATAATATATATATATATATATATATATATATATATATATATATATATATATATATATATATATATATATATATATATATATATATATATATATATATATATATATATATATATATATATATATATATATATATATATATATATATATATATATATATATATATACACACACACACACACAATTTTCAACGAGTGGTATTTTCTCACTCAGGGGACCATGAAACGTGCTCATTTGATAAAATTTCCCGAAAAATCCAACATCGCACCCTCCGCAATAAGTAGATTCATGGAATCTACTTAAAAAAAAAAAAATGCAATCAAATGAGCAAAGAGAGAGAAAGACAATATCCTGGCTACTTTACCTGGACGACTTTAAAAATATATTCCATACTTTCAATCCAAATTCACAAATTAAATGACTTTTGAGTGAAATAAATACAAACGAATACAGTCTGTTTGCTGAGTTCATGATTTGCAAACAATCCTGCGTGTACGCCTGAAAAATGCCCGACTTTCAAGTTGTTTCTTTCGAATCGGTATACCAGTGGCGTGGTCTGGAATCAGTGGCGTAGCTAATAGGCCCCGCTGACCCCGCTTGGCGGGGGGGGGGGGGCGCAACGCATCGGGGAGCGCAAACATTTTGAGAATCGAAAGAGGTAGAGCGGAAAGGAGAAAAGGAAAGGAAAAAGAAAAAAACGGAAAAAAAGGAAAGGAAAAGGAAAGGAAAGGGAGAAAAGGAAACAACCGAGAATAGATTGAGAAAAATAGAAACAAGAAAAGTAGGGAGAAATCAAATGTAAAGGCTCTAAGCAGTGCTTCTGCCAAAATTCACGTTCACAAAGTACGGAGCTTTTTTAAACTCATGATAGTGATATATTTTTTTAGTTTTATCATTGTGAACAAATAAACATAAATTGTCTACATTAACTTACAAGAATTGTTAAGAAAGGAATTTTTCCGACAAAGGCTCCGACTTTTACGGGTAAGAAGGGGGGGGGAGTGGGTTCACCGAAGCGGCCAATTTTTCCTTCAGAAAGAGGGGAGCAGCATTCGAATCGGCAGGGGGGCGCTTGTTCAGCTAGCTACGCTTAGAGTCCCTATATGTAGAGAGTTAAGACAAGAGAAATCATGGGCGCCGCCATTGGATGCGATTTTGTACATTTGTTTACATTCTGAGGCCGTTGTTGTGTTTTGCTCCACAGCAAAGATTACAGTTCCGCTAAGTTTGAAACGATGTGATCTTTCCCTGCATTTGTTGATCGACATGTATTAACGCTTTTTAATGATTCTTTGAGATTTATGGACATTCTTGTGGTGCATTATGATTAAAATTAACAGGTTCGTCACAAATTAACTCTTTTATCTGTAAAAGACCGTTGGTAAACAAAACAAAAGTGCAAAATCGCATCCAATGGCGGCGTCCGTAGAGCCTAAAATTCATCGACCAATCAGAAGTTGACTACCCTCTTGTCTTAACTCTCTACATATAGGGACTCTAGCTACGCTACTGTTTGGAATATTTTGATGGGGATTGGTCCAGTGTCTGAAAACAGTCGGGGGCAGGGGGGTTGGAAGGGATTCAAAATTTGTCAAAATTGCCTGGAAAACGCCAGAAATTATACATAATTAGGGGAAAAGTTTGATGACACGGAAGGAAGAGAGCGCCCCTCCCCCCAGCTGCACCATACTTATTGACACATATGCTCATAGAGAAGACTTGTAATGTATAAGTTCTGATTCAGTTTGTCACAAGTTAAGTTCAGATAAAATTCTAATAGATTCGTAGTTGGTTTATTGTCTTTACCCAAGTAGTTAAATATGTACTTCGATTTCGATTATTTACAGCGGATTGTGAGTCAAAAGACAAATCTTCAAATCTCCAATAATCAAATGATGCACGGAAAAAAATAACTGGTAGAATCTACCGAATCTGCAGCTAATTTAGGAGTCACCTATCAAGTATGGTAAATTTCACTAAATGATGGTAAAATGTACCAACATGCTAACTTAATTTACCATAATGTACGTTGCATTTACCATCTACTTGATAGCTGACTCCAAAATCAGCGTAGATGGTAGATTCTATACCAGTCTTTTTTTCCGTGTGACAAGGTTAAAAGGAAAGGAACTTACCGTTCGGACTGGTACGACGGTTGACTTTTTGGTCTTCATCGCGTTCTATCAACCCAAATACTTTGTTACCACAACCGAGCACCACTATTGGCATCGTTTAGCCCTTCCCGCACCTGGCAACAAAACATACGGAATCAAATTAGAAAAGTAGAATAATACCACATGTAGTTAAGATACTTATGTAGGTAATTATATACAATTCGAGGGAAAAGTTCACAACACAAGAAAAAACGCTTTGGTAGCGCTGCCAAAACCGTTGGTATAGAAAAAGGACCCAGAAAAATACTTCAGTAGAGCTCAGTGGCGAGGCGTGCGATTTTGCAAAGTTCCTATTTCCCCATTTAAACACATTAGAAAGGTCGAAATGTCTGGTCATCGCCGATGACTGCAGCGTTCGACTTTTTTGGTGATTTTAAATGGAGAAAATACATTGAATTCATTTTCATTCCTTAAAATCCGAACAAAACTTGCCTCCGACGTTAAACTTTTGGTTTTAAAGCGTTCCTCGACGAAAAGCCAACGCTCATATTAATTTTCATTAAATTTGATTTTGTAACATGATAAATAGAATGTTGAAAAATTCCAAAGATTATCTGTCTAGGTGTTCCTACACTTTTGAAACGAACAATTTCACTTACATAAAGATTAAAGAATCCATTTAAACTGAATTATACTCTCTCCTGATGCTTAAAAAGACTATCATTTCAGCTAGATCAATTGAGTATAAACGGGAAAGCATTTTAAAACGAGAGAGCACGACGGTAAATAATTGGATAGATAAATAAAGCGGAAAATTAATAACATTCATTAACTGCGAAGAAAACTATTGCTCCAATTACCGTAATTAAGACTGAAATAAATGAATAATTAAAAGAACTTTATCTCTTCTTCCTTAGCTTTTCAGATTTAAAGACCCGATATTAAATATTCTCGAGAGCTCTTTAAGAAACGTTTCCTGTTCCATTCAAATCTGGGAGTCGGAAAGACCTTCAAGTTTCTGTCGAGACTTCTGAAAAGCAACGCTTTAACGAGCTATTTAATTTTCTCAGAATATCAAGAAAGCTATTCAAGTGATACCAAGACAAAATCTTGCGAGAGCTTACTGTGGGGGCAGTGAAGGGTCCGAGAAACTAACCTTTCTATGGACCGTTCTTTGAACTTCAACCAAGTTTTGAACGGCTACTATTAAGAGGGTTGAGTCGAGTTCCGTCTTTGACCATTTACTTTTAATTGAGCTCAAGAACCTAATGTTTCTGTTATAAAAGTAAATGTAAAGTGTTAACCCTTCTTTTAAGTACCATGCCCCAACTTATTTATTAACTTTTAACCCTTTACTGCATGATTTTTTTTTTCAATAAAACTATTTTTTTTCAGTACGATTTTGATCCTTGAGACAGGGAAAAATAGTGAAAAAATTCTTTCCATTATATTTCAATGCATGGTAAAGAGCCTGAATATTAATTGTTCCAAATATGGCCTTACCCGCATTTTGGTATCCATGCAACTGAAAATAAAGTTTTCAGGCTAAAAAAAAAAAAAAAAATTAAAGTAGTCAAAATAAGTTAGTAAGTTTCAATAGTTGTTTTTAGGTGCTGTCGCGTAGCAAAGCACCTTATTTTTGTATATGGTACCCCTGCGTTACTCCCAAACATAACAATGAAAATCGGAAAATCTCTGCTATTTTCAACCACTCTGCACGTTCTCTATCCTGTACTGCGCGCTCAAGGACAAAATCGACCATTCTTACTCGTTTAGTATCTGTTCCACATGTGACCCACCATGCAGCGACAGTACAACTCAAGTCCCCTACTTTTAGATAAGGCTTCAAAGTAATTGTTCCAGATCTGGGCTCATCTGCAGTTAAGGGTTAAGCTGTTTTGCAGGGTTTCAATTCATCGAATTGCCGATGAAAAAAATGTTGAATAGAATTCTCGTTCACATACAGAATGCTTTTTTGAACGCCTTCAATTAGTAATGTAGGCAAAAACAGCCACAGTTGAGAAGGAATATTTTTCTACTCGCTTGATTTGAATGAGTGCACGGTGAGTTCACTATTTAAGTGTTTAAACTTCTTGCTGAAAGGATTCAATCGGGAACAGTTTTTCATATCATCTGAAACTCCTCCGCTTGTGGTGTATCGTGCAACCTGACAAAGTTGCCTTCCGTTCATTCAAAACCATGCTCAAAGTCAAAGGGGCACCAAATTGGCAAATTGTTCGATCTTTCGTTCAATATTAAATGGACTACTAATTGCAACGTCGTACGTCGCCAGATTACATGCAATATGCTACTATGCACGCTGTAAATTAAAAAATGAGCCAGGTTGAATATCTCAAGAACTGTTCTGAATTTTGAAAAATGCTGAAAAACGTGTTCGATTACATCGAAGGGGACATATTTTATGGGGATCACCGATTTTAGGTTTCTCGTGGGGGGGGGGGGAGGCTCCCAGGTGGGTACCACCCCCTAAATCCAATACTTCAAATGGAGACCCCCATTTTTCATTTGATGGTCAAAGGATAAAATTTTAAGACTTTTGACACAAATCGGAAGTCGATATCGTTTTTCGTTCTCGATAAATCGAAGGTCGAAGTTCGACATGGACCCATTTTCAAAAGTTCGTAACTTTCCTTGAGGTGGTCCAAATTTAAAAACAAAATCGGTCTAAATGCTCTACAAATTAAGCAAGCACTTTTCATAATAATATACATCATTTCTCGAATAATGTACTTTCGCGCCCCTTAAATTTTTTTTTTTTAAATTTCAAAATTTTCAGAGGCTGAAAAACAAGAAAGACTTTTACAAAACGCTGAAACACAGGGTTCCATTATTTTCAAAGATAATCATTTTCCTGGGGTCGCCGATTTTTAGGCCCCTCAGGGAGCGGGAGACGCAACCCCCGAATCGAAAAATTCACCCCCCTCCCCCGCCTGGCTCCTTTTTTAATTGAGACCCTGTATGTTCTCTAGAGCGAGAGAACCAAATTGTCTAAGGTCTGACATTTTCGTTCCACTGAGCGGTCGGACAATGGACTGCCCGATGAGGATAGTCAGCAATTCAGCATTCCGGTGCGTCTGATGATAACACAGTGTCAGATAACCTCACATCTATTTACACATCGCCGATGTCTGTCATCATGGGTGGTCACGAGAGCATTTATCAAGCTGCGATGGTGGTGTAATGGTCAGCATAGTTGCCTTCCAAGCAGTTGATCCGGGTTCGATTCCCGGCCATCGCACTAACTTTTAGTTTGGCTAACCCAAACCCGACTACTCAAAAGAGATCAGGGACCAATAAATGTACGGTCACACGGTCCTCGGCCCCAAGTCAGCCCCAAGTCCGCCCTAACATAAGTACTTCAACAAGAATCGGCCACCAGCCAACGGACCGCATCGGACCGTTTTAAAATGGCGCAAACACAAAATAGCACTTAGGGTGGGTTAGAGAGGCTCTAGACCCGCCCCAAGTAACGTAAAGTTGGGCGCGCACCCAATATTCCGATGTGCCGTTAAGGAAATGTGAGGCTAGAATCGCCATTTTTAGGTACGACCTAAAGCCCGTGTGTACCGTACATTTATTGGTCCCAGGCTTCGTGTCGAGTTCTCGCAAAAAAAAAACAAAACAAAACAAAATAAACAAAAAACAAAAAAACAAAGAAGCAAACATTAGGAGATTTTCAGTAAACGTAAAAATTTACTAGCGGAGGCAAAAAATTTAAAACGAACAGCTCTTATAGTATTGCTCACGTATTTTGATTTTTGAGTGGCAATAATAAGTAGCGATGCCTGCTTTCGAAATGCATCAAAACTCATTGCAACTACTGGTTACTTACAATTAGCACAGAGTTCAGACTCGTTCAAACCAATGTTGCTCACTGATAAGTTTTTGGTACATTTTGAAAGCAAACACTGCTACTTGTCACTTATTTGTCAGAACCCGATACTAACATAAGAGTCCGTCAGTTCTAGAAAAGCGTAAATTTTTCATCGAAACTTAAAGATTTTGGCTACTTGGAAAATAACTGTCAAACATTGCAAGATTCTGAATTTCACGCTTTCACCTAAGAAGGCATCTCTTATTACGACAATGAGGGTGTTGTTTCTTGCGAGCATTTAATAATTATACAAGGCTCCTATTTTGGGGGGGGGGTGGTTAGTTTATAGTCCCCCCCACAACTCTAGGGAGCCCTATAGAACAAGGCATAAAAAAGCAGGGGCCCAATAGAAGACTTATGACGCGGACCCCAAACATTTCGGCAGGCCCTGAATTGTTCAAGCATCCAAAAAAACTTGTTCCGAGGACAAGTACAAAAAGTAGCGATCAAATTCTTGCGCAAATGCGGATTAATCAATCTGGCAACTGTGTATTATTCCCAATTGAATGCATGAGAAACAATCGGTTAGTTAAAGGGCCATGGCTGGATGGCCCACTGAAGAATCGATTGTTTCTCATTGTTCAAATGGGATGAATTCATGGTTGCATAATTGATTAATTGCTGGATCCGCCCATGAATTCTGGGGAACAGTATAAGGAGGTATAGATTAATATTCTCACAGGCAAACTGTTTTTGCGCCATTTTTAAGGAGCAAGCTGAAAGTTTGGTCCAGTAAGTCCCTAGTCCATATTTTCAGAGAGGTACTTACAATAATTATAGAGTTATTTTCTTATACGTACACTAAACTCATTTGACCCCTGCGTTTTTGTTTACTCTTCGTAGGTTTTTCCTTTCTTCCTCCTCACGCGGGATTGGATGGTGCGTACGCATTTTTGTCCATACAAGGAAAAACAAATTAGCTATGAAAGAATATTCTTTGGTCCAAGTCGAACAAGGCATTGAAATTTAAATTAACGCATCGAAAGTCTAAAGTCAACACCATGACTGAAATTAGAACTAATTTTGAGCTCACAGCTCGAGAAAACGGCACAAAGAGTTTTTAAGGCCATAGAATCAAGAATTTTTCGAAGAAAGATGAAGAGAAAAATAAAACCACACTATACGAAATACAGAGATCTATTTTCTATTTCCAGTGTATGAGGGATCCATACGTTTATGTTATTTGAATCCATCATGAGGAGCGGTATAGTAACAGAATACTCTAATCAGAACGGAAACTCCCATAAGGGCCAATGGAAACAAGATTTGGAATTTACTGGCACAAACTGGCAACTGTGCCTACTCACTTCTCAAGATGGCGGACATGCTTTTTCAGGCTATACAACCAATCACAACTCGGCCAAATGCCGAAGATCTGCCGAAGATTGCCGAAGATGCTCACTTTCGAACATGGCGGCCCGAAGTAAAGAATGTTTCAAAATGAATTAGAGTTTCCGTTCTGATTCGAGTATTCTGTGGTATAGAGTTTCTATACTTACAAAAACGGATCCAGCAATCTGGCAACGATGCATTCGTCCCATTTAAAAGTATGAAAAACAATCGATGAGTAAAATGGACATGGCCCCATCGCCCCCATCATTAATCGATTGTTTCTCATGCCTTCAAATGGAAAGAATGCACAGTTGCCAAATTGCTGGATCTACACAGAGAAAAATACTTCGGTAAAATTTGATCAACGAAGTTTTCGGTTGCAGAAACCAAAATGCAGTACCGAGTGCGACATTAGTAGTACCGAACTACCGAGAATTCGGTAGCGGCGGAATTTTATGGTTATACTTACCGAAGTCTTCGGTACTTACCACCGAAAAGTTTGGTTTCTTTAACCGAAAACTTCGTTGATCGAAATAAACTGAATCTTCGGTTCTAACAACGGTTCTCTATGTGCACGCATTTACTTACAGTGTATACTTATAAAAATTGAGCTGCTATGATGATACGAAAGCTAAAAATGCAAGTCAAACAGATCGCTTACATTAGCAAGCACTTTTTGTAGGCCGGACGAAAGAGAAAGTAGAGGAATCTTTAAACTTTAACAGGTGAATTATTATGGGCTTATATCACTCAAAATATGTTTTTCTTCCCGTTTAAAGCATATGGGCTAAAAATTTAGGAGCTGGTCCGTAGACACATTTCTACAAAATCCTGAAATTTTCGTCACGCGGGTTGCCTAGCTGCCCCTTAACTTGGAAAAAACAAAAATTATATGCTTCAACTGTACGGACTCTAACTTGAGTTCTACTCATTATTTTTAATTGTTTTTTGGCTTAAATGAAAGGGCATGATTTCTTCTATGATCTGTCATGGGCTTTTTTTAGTTCATGAAGTAGAAGTTTTTGATTTATTTGTGCACGGTTTGTTTTTTTGAGTAAGGTTAATTTTTGTTTAGAGTTTTCATACTAAAACCTATTTTTAAAAATGAAATTTCCATGCCAGAAAAAAACCCTGTAACAGATCATAGAATGAAAGATTCTGCATTTTTTTAAAAAAAACTAGAGGTCTCTAGCTACTATAGAACTCAAGTTACAGTCCGCACAGTTTTAAAAAATACTATAAAAACCAACTAGTTTAAAATAGGGAAATGAAACAAGTCAAATATATTTTTTGCACATACTGCTTACCCTTAAAATACTTCTAAGAAACTTTAGAAAAAACCAAAGCCATTTTCTTAATTCTGAGAGTTTCTTCTATACAAACAATGAAAAAAAAAAAACATTTCCAAAAAAAACGAAAAAAATTTACATATTTTGGGTGATGTACCCCCTTATTGCGATGAAAATAAAAGTTAGTGCGATGGCCGGGAATCGAACCCGGATCAACTGCTTGGAAGGCAACTATGCTGACCATTACACCACCATCGCCAGTTGCGATTGCAGCGTGGAGACCACCCATCATACTATCGTTATCATCTGTTGCCCCTTTCTCCATTATATCAAATACGTCAAAATTATTATTATTATTATTTATTATTATTATTATTATTATTTAATACATCCTACAATGGGTTAATAATTGTACACTATTTGCATGAAGAAAATCCCCCTATTCTCCCGGGGGGGGGGGGTCTCCTAGACCTTCTATTGGGGTTCAAAAATGTTGTCCTACCTTGGAAATTTTTTTGCGGGCGCCCATGCTATAGCCTGTCTTCGTTTCAAAATGACGACTTGATGCAGTTTGAGTGAAATACTTCCGGTTTGGGGCTGAACGAATTGAAACTATATCGATTTATTTGTACAGATAGCCTCCATGGGCGGATACAGGGAATTTTCTTTCTCTCTCTCCTCTCATTTGAATACGTGCGTTAGAAAAGGACAGAAGAGGGGGCCAAAGTCACGTGATGGCCCCCTCTGCTGTCCTTTTCTAACACATAAGTTCAAATGGAGGGAGAGAGAGAAAGACAATTCCCTGTATCCGCCCATGCTTTCTAAGACGCTTGTTGCACTTTTCGTTCAGAACCGCAATTTCAAAAGGATTTGTCATCGCATTGTAATAAGTACATTACTTGAACGAGTCTTCTTTGACAAATTAAACAAAATTGCTTAATTTACTTTTTCATCTTTACTTTTTTTTGGGGGGGCTCTGAGATGGTATTCTGTGGGAAAATGTTAGCTTATTCTATATAAGGTAAGTGAGCCAAAGGTGGCCATACCTATGCTTGGGGCCAATATGCACGTATAAGTCATGAGAGATAAAAAAAAAAAACTAAATACGTTAATTTACTATTAAGACAGTTGGCTATCATATGTTAATTTCATTTTTTTTAAAATTTGCTTGTTTTTGAGGTTTTTTTGCGTTCGAAAAAAAGAAGGGGTTTGACATCGCGCAAAACATGCACCTAAGGTGGCCATCCCTAATATTTTTGATGGACCTAAAGGTAAACATCCCCGTTTAAATCTCATTAATAAGTATTCAAATGCTATTTTATAGTTCAAAAACGGAATCTAGACCCTAGCTACAGGGTCATTCCAGATTAAAAGGGAACAGAGGGTCAAAATTTAAATTTCAAGGAAAACTGTTTCTGTTAACATTTTTAGACTCAGCAGAACTTCAAGTTTCCGAAAATATATAGTTTTCATACCTTAAAAAATTTTAAGACCGTTTTGTAGCTTATTTTGTACCTATCCAGATTCTGTGAATCACTCGCGATTTACAGTGGAAAATTTGCAACACTGTATTCTGGGTTTGTTTACAATTAAAAGTTTTGAGGTTTTGTGTGATAACAAAAGCATGCTCCAGAAACGTGGTCTCTGAGGTCCCAATTAAATCTAGTAAGTATTTCTTTATTTCATTGTACTTTAAAGATTTGGTGTGCTTGGTGTAACCTCCGTTACAATTATTAACGTTTTTTTAGATTATCTAAGAGAATAAAAATTTGTTTAAAGATGATTTTTGTATTCACTGCAAGAATATGATTTCCTAACCTCCTGAATTTTTGTAGATTTTTCCCCCTATTTTAAAGCAGGAAAAAAGTGTAACGGAGGTTACATGTAACGGAGGTTACATGCAACTGAACTTTCATGTAACCTCCGTGACAGGTAACCATAGAGAGCTTACACAATTGATATTATTTGTTCTTAAATGAATTAATCTGATCTAAGTGATAAAATCAAGCATGATATCACTTAGAACAGATTAATTCTGTGTAAGCTCTCTGAGTCATATGGTTACCTATCACGGAGGTTACATGAAAGTTCAGTTGCATGTAACCTCCGTTACACTTTTTTCCTGCTTTAAAATGGGGGGAAAAATCTACGAAAATTCAGGAAGTTAGGAAATCATATTCTTGCAGTGAATACAAAAATCATCTATAAACAAATTTTTATTCTCTTAGATAATCTAAAAGAACGTTAATAATTGTAACGGAGGTTACACTAAGCACACCAAATCTTTAAAGTATGATGAAATGAATAAGAAAGACTTACCAGCTTTAATTGGGACCTCAGAGACCACATTTCTGGAGCATGCCTTTGTTATCACACAAAACCTCAAAACTTTTAATTGTAAACAAACACAGAATACAGTGTTGCCAACTTTCCACTGTAAATCCCAAGTGATTCACAGAATCTGAATAGGTACAAAATAAGCTACAAAACGGTCTAAATACTTTATCCTGAACTTAAACTATACTGCTTACTTTTAGGGGAGAGGGAGAGACTAAATTAGAGTCAAAATAATCAATTTTGGGGGAAAATTTAAAAAAAAAAACTTTCACAGTTGACGTTTGCAATTAAAACCATTATTTCCTGCATTTTGAGTTAAAAAACGAAATATATTAATGGAAAATGTATATGTCCAGCTACTGGGACATGCTAAATTTATAATTCATGCAAGGAATGCCGGTACAATTTGATTTGGAATGAGAAACCAGAGTATAGACTTACTGTGTAACCTCCGTTACAAATGGTTGTAACCTCCGTTACAAAATAAATAATTTTTTTGGCCCAAGTTTCAAGTTTTTACAGAATTCTAGGTATGTGAGGTCAAAGCACATATTGTTGGGTTTCACTCTAATTTTTTTCAGAACTCTATCTCTTCATAGAGAACTGAGTTTTGCAATTGATTACTGGAATCTAAAACCCACTTCCATCTGAGGTAACCTCCGTTACACACTTTGATCGAGTTTTGCATGAAGAAGAAACAAAATAACCTGGATTTGAAACCATGCAAAAAATTGCTCTTACTTGCCTGCTTAGTTTCATGCTATTAAAAAATGTATTTAGTGAAAAGAAAGTACTTAAAACTTGATTTTTAGGTGTACGACTGTAACCTCCGTTAATCTGGAATGACCCTACAGTAGAAATTATAATGATTATGATGATTATGATGATTATGATGGAATCAATTTGAGGGCTAAGCTTTTACGATTGTTTACTTCCATGAAAATTAGCTGAAGACCTGCGAAAATGGACGTTTCACTGTTCCGCGCCGACTGAATCCCCCGATGCTCTTCATTTTTGGAGTGGGGGAAGTGATAGCATCCTGCTCATCAGCACTAATGCCATCTATCGTCAATTCGTGTAATTATTTGAAATAAGCTGGGGTGGGCCACCTTAAGAGCCGGGCCACCTTTGAGTCACACACCTTAGCCAAAAATCGGTTCAACTCACTGGAAAACTGGCATTTATCACACACCCAATAATTCGTTCTTCTTTCTGGTTTAACTATGGACAGAATGCAATGTGACCCGTTTTAATTATACGACACACTGCTGTAGGAAAAAAAAAAAAAAAAAAAAAAAAAAAAATTCAAACACTTTTGTTTCCACAGCATCGCCGCGCCATCAGTGAGCGAATTAGCGAAAATGAATTGGGTTGATGGACAAATTGGTCGATTGGAAGCTAATGAATGGCTTTGATGAGCCACGAATTACTGAATCAGGGAAATGCGTGTCAATGTTAATTCGACGGTCATTTCCCTAGGGTGTAATCTTATTCGCGAACAACGCTGCCTCGCGCTTGTGGGAAACTCTTTCATTCATCGATTTGCAATGTTGCCACAATTTTGCCGTCTAATGCGAAAACAAGGTGGGTTAGAACTAACCCTGAAAGTCAAACATGCCATTTCCATCAGTGGCGTAGCGTGCTTTTTGGCGACGATGCAGTTCGTCCATTTAAACACATAAAAAAGATCGAAGCACTGGGTGTTTGGTGAAAACCATCACATTCGACCTTTTACAAGAGTTTAAATGGACAAAATACAAAGTTGCCAAACTTCACGCTACGCTACTGATTTCCAACGAATAGCAATTAATTGCCACCGGTCAATTACTCATCTAAAACGAACTTTCTGCAATTTTGCTCGCAAAAGATTCGTCGATACAAGGGGAAGAGATTGCAGCCCTGGTAAAAATGTTCCATGAACTCTGTTCCAATTTTCCATGTGAACATGGAAATAGCCTTGATTTCCAAATAAATGAGGCTGATTTCCGTGTGAAATTTACACGGAAATCACAGTGATTTCCATGTGAATTTACACGGAAATCACAGTGATTTCCATGTCCACATGGAAAATTGAAACAAAGTACACGGAACATTTTTACTGGGAGTCACCCGCATCTTCACCCTATATAAAGAAAAACGAAAAAACAAAAAACAAAAAGGGAAGGAAAGGGAACAAAACAAACAAAAAATGAAAGCACGAAAAATGTGCTTCCTATTATACTGCTACTCTCGCGTAGAACCTAAAATTCAGGATGAGTTCCTTTGGAAAACCGAGTTGGGCGCACACCAAATTTGGTATCCGATTCTGTGACGGGGGAGAGGGGAGGAAGAAACTGTGCAGTACGTCATTTTGGGTCATATTTAATCATGATTAAAGAGTACCGCTGAAATTTACATCTTGTCGGGCAATCTGGACTGCGTTATACGTATGTGTGTCTTTGTGCTTTTTGGACACTGAAAGAGATAAGCGGAGGTGGATGGTGGGGGGGGGGGGGGGGGGGGGGTGCATGGCACAAAACAAACGCACCTGCGTCCTGCATCTGTGTAATTGGTTGATAGTGGTTCGCTTTAATTTAAGGCCGAGTCTTAATGGGTATAGTGCACCATATACGATGAAATGCGGAAAATCATCATGTTCATTGCCACGGTCGAGGGACAATTTTAGTATTCCCGTTCAAATTATAAAACGGATCGTTCACGGTTTGGTTGACACCAAAAGCGCGCGGCCGGCAAGAAGGTGCGGCAAAGGGGGTGGAGCGTGGGGGGGGGGGGGGGGGGGGGGGGGGGGGGGGGTCGTTGATTTAATTAAAATTTGAAATTGCCAAAGTGGCGACGACAAAGACACGATTTAAACTGGAAACGCAAAATGTGTCATATAAGATTCCACCGTTGCCGATATTTTCCGCGACTTGTCGTTAACAGTGTTGCCTGATCGAGAGATTTTCAAAATGTAGAGGTTGAGGGCGTTGCGTTGAGGACAATTAATTTCAAACAAATATTTAAAATCAGTTTTATTTTTAAACTTTTATGTAAATGAATTACGTCTGTTAAGGTGAAAGTTTAGATAAGAATAAATGTCGACTAAAAACATGAATTGTAATTAAAGGGTGCACTGAAAGAAAAAAAAAGATTACCAGAATACATGACAATATGTGAACCTATGTATAAGGGATAGTAAAATTGCCAGAATTCTAGTGTTTGTAATCATAGTTCTTCTAGGAAATTCTAGCTTTATGACCATTCTGGTATTAATACCAGAATTTTCTGGTCAAAGTACTAGACTTTCTATGGTTCGCATATTGTTATGCTTCTGGTAATCTTGCTAGAATCTGTTATTGTGACCATCGGTTTTTTTTTTTTTTTTTTTTTTTTTTTTTCAGCGTGTGTATCAAATCAATATTTAATTTCAGTATTTATACTATAAAAAAACATAATAAGAGAAATTCCCTTGAATTTTATCATTTATAGCTTTCGGTCGCAAAATTTCGAATAAGGCAGTTGCAAAGGTCATAAGGAAATTTGGATTTTTTTTGTAAAGACAATCATAGTATACTGTTGAGTATCAACTGAGAACAAAGGGTCTTTTGGTTCTTTTCCTACGTCTCTCGGTTTTGGAGATACATTCGTGTAAAGTTGAAAAAAAATCGTACGAGCGCTAGGACATTTCAACGCGACATCGACATTCCCATTTAAAAAAATTAATTTTGGGCCAAAATCGGAGTTGGCAGGGCGTAAAAAAAATTGCGAGGAGTTCCATTAAAAAGGGTAAGATCCGCCCGTGAAATTATCTCTGATTGTGAGAAAAATTTTCCTGTTAATTCAACCGGACGTCTGTTTAATACTTACTTAACCGGAACTGCTGTTGTTTCAATTTTAATTCCTCCAGCTCGGCCGGAATTCCTGTTGAAATAACAGGAATTTCTTGTTAAAATAACAGGAATTCAGGAGAGTAAGTATTAACAAGACGTCCGGTTACTGCAACAATACATTTTTCTTTAAGATGCGTTTTAACCCTTTCATTGACACATTTAGGGACTTGACTTCTTTCAAGATTTTTTTAGACCGTCCAAAAGAGGACAATTTTCTAGGAGTTTTGATAGCCGGGTCACACAATTTTTTGCAAAATGTATGTATTAAATATGTGTATATATGTATATTTAAATAACATTGAATCCCATGTTACATAAACTGTTATCTACATAACATAATACGTGTATCACTTCCCGTGAAAGGGTTAAGGTAAAACAAAAGATTTAAAATCAAGAGAGCTTAGAAGTAAAGTCAATTTTGGCATTATTCTTAGTCTTTCAATTTGCTGACGCATGATTTTGAACAAAAGTTTTTGGTAAAATAATAAGCCAAATTTGCAGAGTAAGATTCATGTCTACGCAACAAAAAAATAAAAAGACTCCTTTAAACATCACAAAGACTAATTTGGGATAAATTTCATGAATGAAGAAGAAAAGGGAAAAAAGGGAAAAGAGCCTCACGAAATCACGGGGGGCCAAAAATTTAAATGAATGACTCTGGACGCGTGAACCATTTCATTCATCGATTCGGGCGATTCGGAGTCCAGGTGTATTTTTCTCGGTTCAAACGAAGAATAGACAATAATTGTTTATAAAATCAGCAACACTGGCTGACCTTGAGCGGCTTCATTAGTAGTAATTACGCGTAAGAATGTAAGTTAGACCAAGAGCGACTAAAACAGAATACATCTGTGTCACATGTATTTTCAGTTCAGAACTTTAAAGGTACGTATAACTTGCCGTAAAACCTTGTTTTGGGAAATAACGAGAGTTCTAGGAATCTTTAAAAGCTGCTTTGCCCAGAAAAGAGAGATTTCAAGTAAAAACCCAAGAGCTTTGGAAGATGAAAGTAGAGTAAGGTGAATACAAGAGTCTTTTTTCGAGTCTCATTCGAGAATTTTTCGCAAGAATCATCTTGTCTGTTTCCAGCGGTTTGCGACTGAAATGTAACGAGATTCATTGGCGGATCCAGGAATCTATCCTTCTCGCACTTCTCCCATTAGAACGCGTGTGTTAGAAAAGGATAGATCAAGACAGTCACGTGATTTTCGCTCCCTCTTCTATCCTTATTGAACACATGCATTCAAATGGCCAGAGAGAGAGAGAGCGGGGAGAGAAAAAGAGAGAGAGAGAGAGAGAGAGAGAGAGAGAGAGAGAGAGAGAGAGAGAGAGAGAGAGAGAGAGAGCGAGAGCGAAAAGGAGAGAGCGAGAGCGAGAGAGCGAGAGGGGGAGAGAGAGAGAGGGGAGAGCGAGAGCGGAAAAAAGCGGGGAGAGAGAGGAAGGGGAGAGAGAGAGGAGAGAGAGAGAGGAGAGAGAGAAAGAGAGAGAATTTCCTGGATCGCCATTGACGCGAGTACTTAGAAGTATGAACATCATTGGTTCAATGAAATAAAATCGGAGCATCATTTCAGAGTCGAAAGGAGACATTCGTTGTAAAAAATTCTCTTCGCGATTCTCAAAATACGGTTAAAAACGTGAGCATTGTAAACGAAAAGCCACCCATTCGATACAATTCCGATTCATTATTCTGTATGGGATCTCCGAAAACCAATCTAATTTACGTGCATTTTTTTTACTTTCAAGTCAACTTCATATATGACAGGTTTAGTATAGAATTTGTACTCAAAATGGTTAAAAAGCCCCTTCAATTTCTCCTGTGGCAACCCGCAACCGTACGAACTTCTGAGTGCGGACTTTTTTTTATAGTTACCGTGTAGAATGAACCATATCATTCTACATTTCCTTCAAGTTGCAACACAAGTGAAGCGTTGTTATAGTAATGAGGTATGCGCCATTAGTTGTTGCAATAAAGATTGTGCATCTTATCCTTGGTTATCTATAATAGAGCTCATATTTTAGAAGTGTAGGCGCACCTAAACAATAATCTTTGGCGTATTTTCAACTTTAGTTAGTTTAAATCAAAACAAAACTTGCACACTACTTACTACATTATTTTGCTTTTAAAGTGTTCTTTATTGAAAAGTGAACACTCGAACTCACTTTCTTTCATTTTCATTGAGTAATATCATAAATAATGTTGACAAATTCCAAAGATTATCGGTCAAGGTGCGCCTACACTTCTGAAACTACCTCTACTGAGTGTTTTTACCAAAGCGGGATTTTTCTAAAAAAAAAAAAAAAAAAAAAAAAAAAAAAAAATCATTCACTAAGGGAGAAATTTAATTAAAAAATTTCGTTTCACTGGACGTCATGGGTAACTAACCTGTTTAAAGAAAAACAAGTGCACAATCTTTGCAACGCCTAATGGCGCTTATATACCTCGTTATATATTTCAACGCTTCAAGTAGTTTCTGAACTATGAACCAGAAGAAAATTTCAAAGGTTTGTCACTGAAAAAAACTAACTGTGGAAAAGATATGACGCTTTGGGTATCAAAACCAGGGCTGCCGTTTTGCGTATAATTAGTGCTATTTTTCTATTTACCTATGATTTCATTGGTTGAGAAAAGATTACACGGTCCATTTCAGTGTATTACCGTAATGAAAAAATACTCACATCTGTAATCTTTTCTCGATCGGTTGAGTCGTCGCGATGACTGTAAAAAACTTGAGAATATTTTAATTAAGTAACAGAGTTTCCACCGATTAAAGAAAGATTACAGATCAGAGTCTTTTCGTGCATTACAGTCATACACAGAACTGAACAGTGTAATCTTTTCTCAACCGGTGGAATCATCGGTGAATAGAAAAATAGCATTGATTATACGCAAAACGGCAGCTCTGATCAAAACCAACGAAAGTGAACGAGTTCTTTACAAATGGATCGAAAGTACCCGATGCTCCTACAATCCATCTTTGGGAACTACGACATATACTCACTTGACAAGACGAAAACTTCGCGATACGACACGACACGAGCGCGATACGGCTTTCACCAGACTCTATATAAAAAGAAAAGTCCGCCCACTTTACTACGAGGCCACGATGGGAAATGGGCGAATTTCTCCCCCACCTGACAACCCTGTATAAAGCTCGATTAACAGGATCAGTTACATGGTTCAAGGTTCGGCCAAACACCGACAAACCATATTCCAGAGCGACAAGAAAAGCATCTTACATCGGAGCTCAGCACAATCTTGGATCCGCTATATCAAAGAGAGGATTAGAGTTCAAGAACCTCGGCGAAAAGGAAATAGGAGAAATGGGAAACTGAGACTTGAAGCTGGAAAGGAGGGAAGCAGAGGGAGAGAGAGAGAGAGAGAGAGAGAGAGAGAGAGAGAGAGAGAGAGAGAGAGAGAGAGAGAGAGAGAGAGAGAGAGAGAGAGAGAGAGAGAGAGAGAGAGAGAGAGAGAGAGAGAGAGAGAGAGAGAGAGAGAGAGAGAGAGCGAGAGAGAGAGAGAGAGAGAGTGGTGGAAAATCCTATCAAACCAAGTTTAACACTTATTTAACGTCTGGGAGTTAATCCCGAAAACAAAACAAAAGCGAGCGATTTTTTGAAAAAGAAAAACATATGGGGGGAAAAAAGTAAAGAAAAAAAAAACCCTAGACGACTTTGTAGTTAGCCTTGCGCCTAAAAAGCGTAAAAATTGTGCATGGGGATGGGTAGAGGGGGGAAGAGATAGAGAAAAGGGAGGGAGGAGGAGATATTAGATCCAAGGAGCGTCAAAGCGTACAAATTGACTTCAAAAACTTTCGCGGCCCAGCGCGAGGCGTTCCAACTCCAATACCTGGCTTATCAAAAGTGAGACGAGAAGACTTTGCCAAACTTCAGGTTTATTTATTTATTTATTTATTTAATTTTGTACATAAGAGCCATTAGCTTAAAATACACGTCAGGAAAAAGAAAAAAAAACAAAAACAAAAAAAAACAAAAACTAAACAGATAAGTACATAATAATAATGATGGTTCTTAAAATTAAATTAAGTTTTAAGTACTAGCCCACAACTCCTCCACACTGTAAAGGGCTTTGTTAATAAGAAATAGTCTCAACTCTGTCCAAAAAAATTATCAAACTCCTCATTTTTAAATAAAAGTTTAAGCTCCTTAGGAATTGAATTAAAAATTTGAACAGCTGAGACTGGAACAGAAGCTCAGGTTTAAACATTTTGTGGTACAAACATATACAAATGCAGCCAACGGCAATAACGCAAACTGTTTCGTCGTTAGGGTGGACGTGTTGGGGGGGGGGGTGAAATTTGAAGCATCGCATGAAGCATGAAAAGGCTAATTAATAAACATGAACAAACGATTTCGGAGGGGCCTGTTAAGTGGGAAGGGGG
>VMOF01000024.1:62908210-63063210 GCA_011764245.1 Trialeurodes vaporariorum | reverse complement strand
CCGAAAAAAAATGTCCCATGTTCTAAGAGTACATGCCAGTGGCGGCTCGTGCAATGTGTTCACAATGTATTCTCTCCATTTAAACCCATAAAAACAATCGATCCTCAGGAGGTGCAATTGCACTCCCAAGATATCGATACTTTTGTGTAAATTAAACGGCAAAACACCATGGTTGCCATTTTGCCAAATTGCATGAGCCGCCATTGGCATAAGCACCTGCATGTAGAGGTAGTTTCAGAAGTGTAGGCGCACCTAGACCGATAATCTTTGGAATTTGTCAACATTATTCCTGATCTTACTCCATGGTAATACATGAAAATTAAATCGAGTGTTCACTTTTCAATAATGAGAATTTTAAAAGCAAAAGAAGAAAGTCAGAGGCAAGTTCGGTTTTGATTTGAAGAAACTAAAGTTGAAAATTCGACAGAGATTATAGTTTAGGTGTGTCTACACTTCTGAAACGAGCTCTACCCGAGTACTGTTTCAATCGCCAAAATCGAAAAGAAAAAAAAAAAAAAATGCACTCGTGACCTGTTTCCAGATGCCCATTCAATGGAGCTGTTGCAAACTTTTGCTACAGGCTTATTAATAGTTGAGTATGAGGTATTACCCAGTAAAAATAACGATTAGCGCGCTAAAAAATCACGAAATCCACTCCTAAACTCACATAATGCTTTTAAACGCGAGACCGTAATGGCGGCCGGGGCCGCGGTTTTCATTTGGGTTCCCTATCTTCAATCAGCGCCATCTACACGAGGTGTTCTCGCAACACCACACAAGAAGAAAAAGAAGCATAGAATTGCCATAAGAAAACCGCGGCCTCGGCTGTCATTACGGTCTCGCATTTAAAAGCATTTTGTGAGTCTATGAGTGGATTTCGTGATTTTTTAGTGCGCTAATCGTTATTTTTACAGGGTATTACCCCGTATTCAACTAATATTAAGCCTGTAGCAAAAGTTTGCAACAGCTCAGTGGCGCACCGAAGGGGGTGGTTTTAGGGTCAAAACCCCCCCTAAGCATCAAGATTTTGCTCTAAAAAAGGTAATCTTCGGCCAAAATTGCTTTCAACCCCCCCCCCCCCCCCCCCAAGGCCTAAGAAAATGGAAAATTTGCGGTGAAACCCCCACCAAACTAAAGTTCTCGGTGCGCCACTGCAACAGCTCCATTGCGAATAAGGACACAGAAAGGTACACGCGACGCACGATCACGATCAGACCAAGATCATTACAGGTCATTAGAGGTCATTTCCGGTGAAACTAATACCTCGGCTTGATCACTACGGTGAGATTTTCCAGTTCCATTGGAGACACGTTCGTTTTTACTTTCCATACCTTTCTTTTGATTTATGACCCCCGCAAGAGGGATACTTTTACCCTTATCACTGATTGTGAAACCTTAATAAACTAGCTAAGTCGCACAACTTCACACACACACACACACACACACACACACACGTTAAATAGACGAATCAAGTTTCTGCTGCACTCATTATTGGATGCACTTTTCATGGGACTTCCGGCGAGATGCAAGTCGATGCACCTATACCGGTTTATCTGGCGATTTATTGCCAAGTCACGCCCACCGCGCTACCATTGTGCTGGTGCATGCTGGCGGACGGGGCATGGCGTGGCGTGGCGCGACCGGGCGGAGGAATCATTGGACCTTTATTTAATATCGAATAAGTGACGGTAAAAAAATTGAAGGTAAATGGAGCAAGAAATATCGCGATCAAGAAAGATCAATTGACAAAGCGTTCATGTAAGTATAAAAAAAGATGAGTACATACTTGATTGCGACGTTGATCATTGCGTACTAAATTTGCAGCGGTCCCTAGCTGTCACATAACTGCTGTAACGACAAGATCGTAATGGCGATTCAACGCAGGTATCATGGGAGATTCCTGTCTATTATGCAACTTTCTCTGCGGAAACACAGAGAAATGTTTCAATTTAGATATCTCTCATGATACCTGCGTCTCTCCGCCACAAAGCCCGATTCTGAGAGTGAAATTTGTGATTTTTTGTGTACTCATCGTCAATTTTACAGGTTTTTGTGCATGATTCAACTCTTCGATCACCTGTAGCAAAAGTTTGCAAGAGCCCCATTGTGACAGAAATAAGCCATTCCACATTTTTGGAAAAATCGGAAACGTGTTTTCACAGAACATGGTATTACGAATGGTCAGAGACACAACTTACGCTACAGAAAAACTAAATCGGAAATCCAACACAGCTAAAAAGGCGGAAGGTGTTACACTCACCTAGAACAGAACAAAAATGATTTTTTCATTAACGTTTATACAAGACAATATAATTTACTTTGAAGCTACAGCAAAAGCAAAGATTGATATTTATTGAGGTGAGAAAATAATGATTTAAAGATTATTTAAAACATTCATTTAAGTGAGAACGAAGAAAAAAATTCCATCTGAACCAAAGAAAATTCCGTTAGTTTCAAATACATGAGACAGTGGTGTAGCCAAGGGGGGGGGGGGGTCCAGGGGGGTCTGGATCCATCCCCCTTTTGACACCAATAATTGTCGTAAAAAAAGGTCATTTTTTGCGTTTTCAGACAAATTTGACCAGATTAGTATCTTTGGACCCACCTTGACAATTTTCGGACCTCGCCCCCCCCCAGACAAATTTCGGGCTACGCCACTGAATGAAACATCATCCCGATTTTAGAAACCAGCAGAATTTGAGAACAAACTCCTTCACACATTAGGAATGAATTCTAGAATTTAGAACTCACAAGATTCTAGCATTGTATATGACTTTAGACCATTGATTCAATGCAAGACATATTACGCCACGAAAATTCACCAATACCGAACAAAGAAATTGCAGTGTTAAAAAAAGGACCCACAAAACAAACGGCGTGCACTTCTAAAGAAATCTTAACTTAATCGTTGACAGGGCGCACAGCTCATCAAAACGTCCACTCTGCTCTTCCCGGGCACCGCCCATGTTATTTTAAATGGGAAAACAGACTTACGAGCAGACCTGTCGTTTTGGTGGGCTTTTAACCGTTGACAAGGCGCAGGGCTCATCAAAACGTCCCCTCTATTCTTCCCGGACACCGTCAATGTTATTTTAATTGGGAAAACAGACTTACGAGCAGACCTGTCGTTTTGGTGGGCTTTCAATCGTTGACAAAGCGCAGGGCTCACCAAAACGTCCCACTATGGTCCCAAATCAAATCCTAGGCGGTCATAAATCGATTTTTTGAAGTTAGGGAAAAAACTATTACATCTATTTTAGGTGATTTTAGAGGGTTCATTTAGCAAGTAATCACCCTTGAATTGTCATATATCCATCGCAGAAAAATATTAGATGGAAATGAAATGACCGCTTGTCGGAGTTAAAACTTTCGAGTTCCTTTATGCACATTCTGCGCGCTCGAGAAGATGCTTTTTAACAATTGTTTTTGACATTTTCAAAAATCACCTGTAACCGGGCCTGAAAGTAGACAAAAAATGGAGGAAAAAAGTATTGTTTGGTTTTTTTTTTCGATGAATTTAATACCGTTTAATAAACGGTCAAACATGCTGTATCCTCATGCTCTGTAAATAGACATTTTTCTTTTATTCAATGGATCGGCAAAAAAAAAGGCAGGCTTTGGGCAGCACTTTTAATTGTGCAAAAAATATAGCTCGAATCCTCAGCTTTCAGATACTTTTTATTTTTTTTGCGTCGAGCTGCGTCCGCGAAAGTTACAGCTGTTTTCTTTTTGAAAGTCGCGGCCCAGGTAACACGTTGATAAGGGGAAAAAGCACGGAGATGCAGCACTCGCGTCTACGACTTGGGAATACCAGGGGAAATTTAAAGGGTTTGACATATGTTTTCCTGGGTTTTTTTTGACGCTGAGTTCGAATTTGACCTTAAAAATTGCCTCAAATTAGTCGGAAAGTCAATATGGTATGGGAGTTTAGAAGAAGGATTAATATAAGTATATTTATTTTCTCTATCAGGCTTTTAGACGACACACCAGGTTTACATAATTAGATGGCGATACAAACAGGCATTATTCACTGCTGTTTTCCCCTTTTTTAAAGGTAAAAAAATCATAATCACTCATTTGTTGTGATTTTTTTTTTTTTTTTTAATACAAATATATTGCAAGAGTTATAAATGAAAAATGAACTTTCCTGATATTGTTAATATATTGTTTCTATGTTTGTTTTATTATAAGCATTTGTATACGTAATTTTCATGAGAATTCGGAACCTACACAGTTATTCGAAAGCTTTGACGTTTAAGAGGGCCCTTTGGGAAATCAGCTGATTTTTTAGCAGTTGCCATATCGTGCACACTGTTGCCAAAGTTGTGGGGAAAAAAAATATCGTTTAGGATAGAAAAAATGTGTATAGAGTTTAATAAACACTGACTTTTTAACAAAAAACAAACAGTAACTGTTTGTGTGTAAAATGTTGACAGATTATCTTTCAGACTCATAAAAAGATGAAGCTTAGTGCTAGCTCCATAAGGAATTAAAAACAAAAAAAAAACCAAAAAATTTAAAATAAAATCGTCCATTTCGGAGTTACTGAGAAAAAATGAATACTGGGAATAAAAACAGGAAATTTATTTTAAGTACCAATCAAATGAAAAAAAAAATGCGTAAACTTTTTGCCTCTCATTCTTTTTTCTCAGTATTTCTGAAGTGGACGATTTTACTTTTAAATTTTTTTTTTTGTTTTGTTTTTTTTTTTTTTTTTAATTCCTTATGGAGCTAGCACCTATCTCAATCTTTGTGTGAGTCTGAAGGGTCTGTCAACTGTTTGTTTTGTGTAATAAATATCAGTGTTCATCAAACTCTGTATAATTTTTCTCTATCCTAAACGATATTTTTTTCCCGACAACTTTGGCAACAGAGTGCGCGATATGGCGACAACTAAAATATCAGCTATTTCCTATAGGTCATCTAAAACGTCAAAGTTTTCTAATAACTTTTAGGTATTACCGAATTCTTTTTCATTTATATCTCTTGCTCATATCTTTTTATAAATAAAATCATAATAAATGAGTGATTATGATTTGCTTACCTTAAAATAGGGGAAAACAGCAGTGAATAATGCCTATTTGTATCGCAATCTGATTATGTAAACCTCGGTGGTGGGCTAAAAAGCCTGATAGAGAATAAATATACCTTGGATTAATATTCTTCTAAACTGCACGTACCATACTGACTTTTCCCACTAGTTTAAGACAAATTTTTTAAAGGGCAAATTCGAACTCAGCGGAAAAAAAAACCTAGGAAAACATGTATAAAACCCTTAATTCCGGTCGTATTTCATGTCTGTGTATTTTTGACCGCTTAGGATTCGATTTGGATCCAAAGTGGCGTCCCCTCTGCTCTTCCCGGGCACCGCCCATGTTATTTTAAATGAGAAAACAGACTTACGAGCAGACCTGTCGTTTTGGTGGGCTTTTAATCGTTGACAAGGCGCAGGGCTCATCAAAACGTCCCCTCTGCTCTTCCCGGACACCGCCAATGTTATTTTAAATGGGAAAACAGACTTACGAACAGACTTGACATTTTGGTGGGCTTTTAATCGTTGACAAGGCGCAGGGCTCACCAAAACGACCCCTCTGCTCCTCCCGGACACCGCCAATGTTATTTTAAATGGGAAAACAGACTTACGAGCAGACCTGTCGTTTTGGTGGGCTTTTAACCGTAGACAAGACGCAGGGCTCATCAAAACGTCCCCTCTGCTCTTCCGGGGCACCGCCAATGTTATTTTAAATGGGAAAACAGACTTACGAGCAGACCTGTCGTTGGAGTGGGCTTTTAACCGTAGACAAGACGCAGGGCTCATCAAAACGCCCCCTCTGCTCCTCCCGGACACCGCCAATGTTATTTTAAATGGGAAAACAGACTTACGAGCAGATCTGTCGTTGGAGTGGGCTTTCAATCGTTGACAAGGCGCAGGACTCATCAAAACGTCCCCCCTGCTCCTCCGGACACCGCCAATGTTATTTTAAATGGGAAAACAGACTTACGAGCAGACCTGTCGTTTTGGTGGCCTTTTAACCGTAGACAAGACGCAGGGCTCATCAAAACGTCCCCTCTGCTCTTATCGGTCACCGCCAATGTTATTTTAAATGGTAAAACAGACTTACGAGCAGACCTGTCGTTTTGGTGGGCTTTTAATCGTTGACAAGGCGCAGGGCTCACCAAAACGACCCCTCGGCTCCTCCCGGACACCGCCAATGTTATTTTAAATGGGAAAACAGACTTACGAGCAGACTTGACTTTTTGGTGAGCTTTTAATCGTTGACAGGGCACAGGGCTCATCAAAACGTCCCCTCTGCTTTTCCCCGAGCACCGCCAATGTTATTTAGATGGAAACAGACTTACGAGCAGATCTGTCGTTTTGGTGGGCTTTCAATCGTTGACAAGGCGCAGGGCTCACCATAACGTCCCCTCTGCTTTTCCCCGGGGCACCGCCAATGTTACTTTAAATGGAAGAACAGACTTACGAGCAGACCTGGCGTTTTGGTGGGCTTTTAACCGGTGACAAGGCGCAGGGCTCATCAAAACGTCCCCTCTGCTTTATCGGTCACCGCCAATGTTATTTTAAAGGGGAAAAACAGACTTACGAGCAGACCTGTCGTTTTGGTGGGCTATTAATCGTTAACAGGGCGCAGGGCTCACCAAAACGTCCCCTCTGCTTTTCCCGGGGCACCGCCAATGTTATTTAAATGGGAAAACAGACTTACGAGCAGACTTGTCGTTTTGGTGGGCTTTCAACCGTTGACAAGGCGCAGGGCTCATCAAAACGTCCCCTCTGCTCTTATCGGTCACCGCCAATGTTATTTTAAATGGTAAAACAGACTTACGAGCAGACCTGTCGTTTTGGTGGGCTTTTAATCGTTGACAAGGCGCAGGGCTCATCAAAACGACCCCTCTGCTCTTCCCGGACACCGCCAATGTTATTTTAAAAGGGAAAGCAGACTTACGAGCAGACTTGACATTTTGGTGAGCTTTTAATCGTTGACAGGGCACAGGGCTCATCAAAACGTCCCCTCTGCTCTTCCCGAGCACCGCCAATGTTATTTTAGATGGGAAAACAGACTTACGAGCAGATCTGTCGTTTTGGTGGGCTTTCAATCGTTGACAAGGCGCAGGGCTCACCATAACGTCCCCTCTGCTCTTCCCGGGCACCGCCAATGTTACTTTAAATGGAAGAACAGACTTACGAGCAGACCTGGCGTTTTGGTGGGCTTTTAACCGGTGACAAGGCGCAGGGCTCATCAAAACGTCCCCTCTGCTCTTATCGGTCACCGCCAATGTTATTTTAAATGGTAAAACAGACTTACGAGCAGACCTGTCGTTTTGGTGGGCTATTAATCGTTAACAGGGCGCAGGGCTCACCAAAACGTCCCCTCTGCTCTTCCGGGGCACCGCCAATGTTATTTTAAATGGGAAAACAGACTTACGAGCAGGCTTGTCGTTTTGGTGGGCTTTCAACCGTTGACAAGGCGCAGGGCTCATCAAAACGTCCCCTCTGCTCTTATCGGTCACCGCCAATGTTATTTTAAATGGTAAAACAGACTTACGAGCAGACCTGTCGTTTTGGTGGGCTTTTAATCGTTGACAAGGCGCAGGGCTCATCAAAACGACCCCTCTGCTCTTCCCGGACACCGCCAATGTTATTTTAAAAGGGAAAGCAGACTTACGAGCAGACTTGACATTTTGGTGAGCTTTTAATCGTTGACAGGGCACAGGGCTCATCAAAACGTCCCCTCTGCTCTTCCCGAGCACCGCCAATGTTATTTTAGATGGGAAAACAGACTTACGAGCAGATCTGTCGTTTTGGTGGGCTTTCAATCGTTGACAAGGCGCAGGGCCACCATAACGTCCCCTCTGCTTTTCCCCGGGCACCCCAAATGTTACTTTAAATGGAAGAACAGACTTACGAGCAGACCTGGCGTTTTGGTGGGCTTTTAACCGGTGACAAGGCGCAGGGCTCATCAAAACGTCCCCTCTGCTCTTATCGGTCACCGCCAATGTTATTTTAAATGGTAAAACAGACTTACGAGCAGACCTGTCGTTTTGGTGGGCTATTAATCGTTAACAGGGCGCAGGGCTCATCAAAACGTCCCCTCTGCTCTTCCCAGGCACCGCCAATGTTATTTTAAATGGGAAAACAGACTTACGAGCAGACATGTCATTTTGATGGGCTTTTAAAAATGATATCGTTTCATAGGAAAGAGCATAACTTATGTACATGGGTCAGTGGCGAAATGTGCAATTTGGCAACAATATTTTGTGTCCTTTGAAGCTATGTAAAACTTCTAAAGTATGTTCACCGAACACCAAAAAGTTCGATCTCTTTCTGGGGTTTAAATGAACGAACTGCAATGTTGCCAAAACGCACGCTCTACGCCATCTGATATGAGTCCACGAGTATTGTATATGGACACTATGGTTCTGGAGAACACCTCAATTTTGTAACTAAACATAAACAATAAATCCTAGTTAGAATGAAGACAAGTTACATATACGCTACGCTTTTCAGCCGTACAATTAGAATCCCCTGGTGGAATGGCAGGAAATTAATCAAAGGAACCGGAAGTCTTGTTATCAAAGGAACTTTTTTCTCTAAACGTAAATCACATCCATACAAAATCCTAATTAAATTAAAAATAAGGATTCACACATTTCCGGTCATCATTTGATCGAACTGTATTATGAGTGCTTTGAAACAACCGATATGACAATGAAAACAAACGCGCTTTAAACCGCCACCAATTACGACTTGAAAAATTCGATATCAAACAATGCGTCTAAAGTAAGTAATAATTTTTGTGACGAAGTCACAGAAGACTTCGAAGAAAACGGAGTAGGTCATACATTTGAGAATAGAGTTCAAAATATCTTATCTATAAATCATGAATCATTAAACGTCAACATTTCAATTGACGTCTTCCGCTCGCGTGCCTTGCGAAGGATACGAATTAATACTGTCGCGGCTTGCGGTATAATGTAAATGCGTGAAAGGTTCGTACCATGTCACCACACCACCTTTGAAATGAAAGACATTCAATTTCACCGAACGAAAACAAAACATGAAGCTCGACAGAGCTGTAAAATGTTTATGGAAAGCAAGGCATGTGGACTATAGAGGTGGAAAAGAACATCAAAACATTCCTTTTTACTTTGATTTTTAGTGGACTAGAATAAAGCTTGCGCGTATACACTAATAACTTCCATTTGTGAGTTTTCTCTGAAACTCTCTGGGAACACGAATTATTTCTTCTTGGATACCTGAATGTGTATGAAACCCCATAGAATATGAGCGATTTTAGCTCATTTTCCGGAGAATTTAATGAAGCGCAATTTGTTTACGCACTTGATGAGAATGAGAACATAGCAATGCATGGTAACTTTGACGTTTACGGTGTTGAGAAGTTGCAATGGGCATGTTGCGTGATTTTGCTGCTGTAATATGACACAATGATGCTAACGTAAAACTCTGCGAAAGTAACGAAGCACACATCATAAAAAACTTTCAAAATCTACCCGTCCACTTTTTAGAATTGTCAATTTTTGACAACCCACGCGACGCTACACACTACTTTCATCGTAAATATACTACAACATGGACGGAACCGACGCAATGGTGTACACTGTGCCCATCAGGCACTTTTCGAGGGGGAAAGGGATCCGGGAATCGAAATATTAAAGTATTAATGTTTTCTCTGTGTCAATCATTTTGTTAAGCCAAATTATGAGGTAATTCAAGACATAACGCCACAGCAAAACGTTAAACAAATGTTGCAGGTTGAATTAATCATGGAAAATTTGGTATCATTTCCTCGAATAAAATTCATATAGAGGTAGAAGATGCAGTGACGAAGCATTGCAATTTAGCAACGTTCAATTTCGTAATTTTAAATCGATTCAAAAGATCAAATTCAGGAGTGCTTACTGCACACTAAAAAAAAAAAAAAAAAAAAAACGATATTTTTCATGGGTTTAATAGACAAAGTTCAACATTGCCGGACTGCACGGAACACTACAGCCTGATGAATGATGAAAGGAACCCTAGGTCAACGATTTTCTCGGTAAAAAAACTGCGTAAACGCAAAAAAAAAGAAAACACATGGTTGCTTTCCCGTGCTTCGCTTCTCTCCTGTTTTTTAGTATACTGAATCATCAAGGGACCCATGCGCAAAACTGGCGCCTTTGGTTATTTCATCGAGCGACGAAAAGGGTTCGTAAAAGCATAATTCACCCCTAATCCCCAGGAGAAAGAGGTGGACATTCATTCGAGAGTTGTTTTTTCACGTTCGTAAAGACTTTCTCTATGTATCACTCATCATAAGCGCATTAAATTCCCTCTCTACCCTACCTCATCTTTTCATTCCTCGTACATTGGGCCGAATCACGTGATTATAAAGAACGCATTTCTTTTTGCTTTTTCTCCAACTAAGTAGTTCTTTCGTACCTGTGACTTGCAAACGAAAGTAACCTGGTCGAAATTTATATAGTTTTAACTCTAGGCAACCCTTAAATTTTGTTTGAAGATTTCAAGTGTGCAAACCAAGCAGACTGCGCCACTTTAATTTTCTGCATGAAAAATCAGAAATTATATAGAAAACATGCAAGAGAAAAATCCAACAGTAAGAATTTCGATCAGGAAACTCTCTTTCGCGAGTCGTCATAGTACAACCGCAACTTGCTCCGGTGAAGCTATGGAACTTTTTCTCTGCAAAGCTATTTTGAAAGGCTGCTTCGGTTCTTCTTAACCCTTTACTGCATAATTTTTTTTTTCAATAAAATAATTTTTGTTCAGTACAATTTTAATCCTTGAGACAGGGAAAAATAGTGAAAAATTCTTTCCATTATCTTTCTATGGTAAAGAGCCTGAATATTAATTTTTCCAAATATGGCCTTATCCGCATTTAGGTATCCGTGCAACTGTAAATAAAGTTTTCAGGCTAAAAAAAAAAAATCAAAGTAGTAAAAAATAAGTTAGTAAGTTTCAATAGTTGTTTTTTTGTATATGGTACCCCTGCGTTACTCCCAAACATAACAATGAAAATCGGAAAATCTCTATCAGATTTTCAGTGAGCTATTTTCAATCACTCTGCACGTTCTATATCCTGTGCTGCGCGCTCTAGGACAAAATCGACAATTCTTACTCGTTTAGTATCTGTTCCACATGTGACCCACCATGCAGCGACACTACAACTCAAGTCCCCTACTTTTAGATAAAGCTTCAAAGTAATTGTTCCAGATCTGAGCTCATCTGCAGTTAAGGGTTAAACTCTGATTTTTCAGGTTGCACGACACTCCTTTGATGACGGCTTCTAGGTGAGCTCTACCTTCGATATTTAAATGCATTGAAATAAGTATTGCGGTCTGTGGGTAATCGTGGCCGACCACCGGGACAGTGGCGGCTCGTGCAATCTGGCAACCGTGCACTTTTGCCATTTAAACGTATGCAAAAAGATCGATACTAGGTGAGGCGCTGCGCCTCACCAAGTAATCGATTATTTTACACAGTTTTAAATGGAGAAAATCCATTGTTGCCACATTGCACGAGCCGCCGCTGCACCAGGATTCATCTGACATTCTGTTTGTCTCCGACTGTACTAACGGAGACAAAGATACCTAGCCAGGGTATGCAATAAGCAATACAAAGCATCCCATTCAACGCGTGTATTAGGTGTATTGCGTGTTGCATGCTCTGGCCAAGTATCTTCGTCCCCGCTAGTACGTAAAAATCTTCAAATCCACATGAATATAGGACTAAAGTTCGCATGATCTTGATCTTAGAAGAACAAACACCGTCGCGTCGCAGGCAAAAGTCCGTACCAGCACCCTTATCAAAATACAGGTATTCATAAATGATTGTGGGTTTCCGTAGGAGGGGGTGGGGGGGGGCTCTCTATGACAGCGCTTCCATTTTGCGTAAATCTAATGACATTCTGCAATCCATCGGTGATCCTGTCTTATCATACGTTGAAGAAAATATAAGACAACCAGCTGAGAAGTTTAACTACGACTTACAGAAATACTCAAACCAGCTACCTTTGCTTCATGCGGTTGAATCATCGACGGATTGGGAATTCACTGGCGCAACCAGGATATCTTCCATCTCTCTCATTTCCCATTTGAATGTATGAGTAGGAAAAGGACAGAAGGAGGGGGTTTTATCCCTTTGTCCATCCTTGTCTAACATACGTTTCTTAATGGAGAAAAGAGAGAGATGAAGAAACTTTCGGTGCGCTACTGATTGGGATTGATAGAATGTCACTAAATAGACGCAAAACGGCAGTAGTGCCTAGAGGTTGGGTACTCAAAATGGGTGAAATAATAAATACGACTATAGAGGTCTTGAAAAGAGCAAGAGAAATAAAACAAAAGCGAAAACAAAGCAAAAACAAAACAATATAGCTTAATGGTCAATTATACATAGGCTCCATACATATAGCGCCTCCGATCAAAAAATAAGACCGCTTGAAAAGAGGGTAACTTTAATTCATTATGAAGCTTAAATTATGAAAGAGGGGGACCGGAGACTCCTTAAAGCAGTGGGGGCTCGTGCTACTTGGCAACATTGTTTTCACTCCATTTGAATCTATGTCCAACAATCGATTGCTGCTTCACTTTCAAATCGATTGTTTTACGTTCAATCAAATGGAGTGAAGACATTGTTGCCAAGTAGCACGAGCCGCCACTGCCTTAAAGTAACCCTTTTACTACCAGGTTACGAAAACAAATCTCCGATTGCTCATATTCAATTTAAGTGGGTGTAGTTAAATATTCCTACACCGCGGTGCTGATTTTGCATACACAATGGATTGCAGGCGTACTACGAAACACCATTTTGTAAACGTCAACAACTTGAGTGGCATTTATCAATGAAAAACTGAAAAGTTGTGAAGCAGATAGCAGAAATGAAAACGAGTATACTCGAGCGAGGTATTCAAAGGGTTAAGAATCCTTTTTTTTTTCTATATACAAGGGTCCGAGAACTCTTAAAACACCCTGTATATAGGTTCAGAGAGGAGATAGATCCTTATCGATAATTCAAACGCCCCCACTGCGGTTTCAAACTACTGTGTATAAGTATAA
The DNA here is from genome assembly GCA_011764245.1 of Trialeurodes vaporariorum. Lineage (NCBI taxonomy): Eukaryota > Metazoa > Arthropoda > Insecta > Hemiptera > Aleyrodidae > Trialeurodes > Trialeurodes vaporariorum. Next base: position 63,050,118 of record VMOF01000024.1, on the reverse strand, counting down.
TTGTATAGTATACCTTTTAAAGTCTTTCATTTACACACACATTTATACACTTGTATGCACATCCTATTCTCTTTCTTTGAATCCACAAAACCGGAACCGCGGCCAACACAGAACTTATTCAGTCGTGCAACTTGCGTGGGCATCCAAGAATCCCTTTAAATTCCTACGATTAATCTTCCTTGGCAGCGCAAATTCTCAGGATTTATAAACCCGCTTTTCGCCCCCTTAATTTACCTACATTTCATGCCATTTTCCTTTGAACAAAGCTAAATGCTTCCTGTGAATGAATTCGTAATACCGATTTTAGACCGTTTAGGTTTGATTGGTTAAATCAGAGCCGAATGGCTTCTCACAAGCGAAGCTTCGTTATCGCTTAAAGACATTAGTAAAACAGTTAGACGCAGGAAGAAAAAAATCAAAAGAGTGCAGTCGCACCAATTAAATTCTATCAGTCGACTCTTTAGATATTGGTTCAGATAGGCAACCTGCAATACCTATCAGTGGCGAGGCGTGCCATTTGGCAACGTTTCTTTTTCCCCCTTTAAACACATTAGAAAGGTCGAAACATCTGGTCATCGCCGATGACCGAAGCATTCGATTCTTTCAATGAGTTTAAACGGAGAACGTACATCGTTGTCAAATTTCACGCCTCGCTACTGATACCTATCTTAATGAATTTATAAACGTTGCTGTTGGTCTACCTGAGTTAAAATCTACGGCGTTGGCCTTATTTAATTCGCCGACTGTATAGACTTGAGGAAATTATTATGGTAATTCAAGCGTGTATTTTTCCATGGCAAAACCATAGAAATCGAGATCACTTGGAATGAGCATACCCGCTGGATTAAAAGCCATCTTAGAGATCGTTTCAGAAGCGCAGGTGCACCTAGTCAAATAATAATCTATGGAATTTGTCAACATTCGCATGTTAGAAAGTGAAAATTAATGAAAATTAATTTAACTATTGGTTTTTCAGAGAGGATCGCTTTCCGATCAAAAATTTAAAGTCGGAGAGTTAAATGAACAAATGAACTTTTGTTTAACAAGTTAAGCCGTCCGTTCATTCGAGTCCTCGCAGTGACAATGTGTGCATAAAAAGTGATGGACGTGTTGAAGTCAAAGTTTAAAGTATAAACTCGTCCAATAAATGGAGTTAGTAAAAATGGGTGGACGTTCAACTTCGTAGCGGAAAAAAGCTCTTCGATTGTCTGCTCAAGCTTGAAGCGGCGCGCGCCGCGCGGCCTCTCTTTTCACATCACACGCTCATCGTAGTAGCTCGGCGACCCACGAGCGACCCCCGATTCGTTCGCCAGCTGCCAATCGAGTGCTGCAGTCTGCATCCGAAGTCTACTCTGGCGCTGCACTCCCTGCGCGCTGGCTGGACGGTGACTTCCTTTCGATCCCTTTCTCTCTCTCTCTCTCTCTCTCTCTCTCTCTCTCTCTCTCTCTCTCTCTCTCTCTCTCTCTCTCTCTCTCTCTCTCTCTCTCTCTCTCCCCCTCTCTCTGTGTCACGTCCATTCTCTCTCACATTGACTCTACAATCTACATCTCTCTCCCTCTCTTGTCAATCGTTTCTCCCATTGACGGATGCGAATAGTCGAATACTAAATGCCTTGCGGGTGCGCGCTCCCGGTGTTGACAGTATAAATATAGGGTGTAACAAAACTCAAGTGTCAAACTTCTAAAGCATATAATTGAGGTCAAATTAAGACCCCCCCCCCCGCCCTATATACACGTATGTCCTAAAATAACCCCCAAGTGAGCTACAGCCTCCCAAAGTTATACAAAATTTATGGTTTTTTGGAATAACGACCACCGTTTTGAACCAAAAGTCACGAAAATTGGTGTCCCCACGTAACTTTACGTGTGTGTATGTAATCCAATAATGCAAAATTCAGAAATTAAGACTGATTGTACCTCTCGGGCAGAATTGTATCTTAAACGACACAAATTTTATGTTATGGATTAAAAATTTGAAAAATAATTACTAAACCCAGATGGGGAAAATTCTTAGAAAAAATTTTGGCCACTTGCATTTTTTCGATCCGACGAGTTTTAAGTGAGATAATTGCTGCACAATGTGGAAGAATCAGAGGAGTATATGTGATTGACAAAATTACTGCCGTTTACGATGGTGAAAGCGCTGACTTGTCCACGATTGTGCAGCAATCATCTCGCTTCGAAAGCATGGGATTGTAAAAATGCAAGTGACCAAAAATCTGTCTATCAGTTTTTCCCCATCTGCTTTCAGTGATTGCTTTTCAATTTTTTAATCCGTAACATAAAAGTGCCGTTTGAGAAAAAATATTACCTACAAAGCACAGTCAGACTTAATTTCTGAATTTTCCGAGAGCATCAATGGATTCTACACGTAAAATTATCTGGGGGCACCAACTCCCGTGACATGTGGTTCATAATGGTGGTCGCTATTCCAAAAAAGCCATGCGTTTTTTGAAAATTTGGGAGAGGCTGTAGCTCAAAAGGGTGGGTATTTACGGACCCATGTTCATTGGTAAAAAGTCTTATTTTGGGCATTTTAGCCCTCAGGGGCGTGCCGTGGTTTCCAGAGAAAATGCAATCTTGCCGCCCTTCGCGAACAAAATTATAAATTTGATGACCTTTTTCTTTTTTCTTTTTCTTTTTGCTTGTTAAACACTGATTTTGCCGCCCTCTGAAATTCATTTTGAAATTAGATAACCCTTTTTTTTTTTTTTTTTTTTTTGGTTGGTTGGTCACCTGATTTTTGCCGCCCCCCCCCGAGAGTGCCGCCCGGGGCAAGAGTACCCAGAGTGCCCCCCCCCCCCACGGCACGCCCCTGTTGGCCTTAAATATACATAATTAGGAATTTTCACTCCGAGACTCCGGTTACATAAAAGCCATGAGTTGTCCCGGTGTATAATTTTCGGAGTGAGATATTTGCAGAGTGAAAAATGGTGCGAAAATGAGGAAAGAGAGTTATAATTTGTTTTTCTCCGGAGTTAAAAAATGATGATACTCCACCGAGAAGGCGTAAACACTCTCCTCGCGAGTAGTTTACGCCTTTTACTCCCAATACACCCTATGTTTACTCCGTATGAGAGTAAAATGTACTATCGACGAATTAAAGATTTTCGCGAGATTTTCACGAGCTAAGGTTCGCCTTCAAGATTCCGGCTCGGCCACTCATCATACTCCTCACACCTTGCAGGCGAGGGGTCAGTGTGGGTGGGGTTGGAGAGCCGTCGCAGATCAGTCCCACATTCACATCCATAACCTAATATGTGTGAAAATGTCGCGACTATCTTTAATTCGTCGATAGTACCCTCATTTTTATTTTCGCTGCGATTTTCACTCAAGATTTTTTTTTAATCGATTTTTAACAGTGTACTAAATGTTTGGGACATGAATTTTGCTACACCCTGTATATAGGTATATTTTCAAAACTTCCATGTTAACATGGAACGAGGTTTCTATTTCCTGTAGGTCGACTGTTGTTGACGTTGAGCGGAAAGTGAACAACTATGCGCGTGTGTCCCGCGCGTGACGAGAACCAACTGGCGATCAACTAAAAGTTGGGATAGGTTCAGCTTTAGTCCGACGTGGACATAAACATGATCTAATTAAACAGGTCAATCCGTTCGGACTCACCGGAAATGGCGTCGGCTATTTTCGCACCAAAGGTTTATTGTTTTCAGTCTAAAAGTGTCCTTTTTCGCCAACCACATAGGGTCCAACAAAGGTTATGACGTCAAATTAGACTCAATCAAAAAAGCGCAAGTAAAACTCAATTTGTTTGGGAAATAAATAAACTTAAAAGCTGCTTTTATTCTCAGCCGGGTTTTATGTAAGTTTATAATTTTCACTTTTTTTTTTATTTTTTATTTATTATTTTTTTTATTTTATATTTTTTTTTTATTTTTTATTTTTTTTATTTGTTATTTTTTTTTGTTTTTTTTTTTTGTTTTTTTGTTTTTGTTTTTGTTTTTTTAAATTTCCTCATTGTTACTGAACGTGGGGAAATGACCCATAGCAGAGCTTTTTACTAGTCTAGATAAGGGTTAGATACATACCATTTTTTCTTTCTTTTTTTCTACGAATGAAAAAAAAAAATTATACAATTTGAATTAATTATAGCGATAATGTGTTCCTTAAAGTCATCAGAACGACCCCATCTTCAGAAATGGGGTTGCTGATGTTTGCATTTGGGTGTCCAACGCATATTATACGCCCAGTACGACCCACTTGTTGTGTTATTTTCGGACCAAATTTCAGTCAATTCGGACCAATTCTACTCAAAAACCAATTTTGGGAGTTTTTAGCTCGTAAAATTTAGCTGCCCCAAAAATGTCTGTTTTTTAATATTTTCGTGTTTTTAGTTCTCCAACTGTGTTTTTTTTTTTTTTTTAAAAAACACACAAAAAATGTCAAATAATTCTGGGCATAAATAGTTAAAAACCCACGGTGATGAGCATCTCTCTTTATCGTGTCAGCCTGTCAGTAAATCAGCCTGCTGACGTGTTTTTTTGACCAACGCATCAATTCGTTCGTTATAACTTGACTCGCGGTCATTTTTTTGAGATTCGCTGACCACGAAGCAACCATATGATCGTTCGATTGTTTCGCTAATTGCGCCAATTGACAGGAAAACTTTTGTTCGGAGTATGGCCTGAGCATAACAAACACCCGAAATTCATTGAAAAGGTATCATGCTCGAATGGGGAATAGTATTACTATAGAATACTGAATGGTATTCACGTGCCAAAATCGTGATTTGCGCTGGTCATCCCCGCCCGTTGGGGCCCGGAAAATCGTTTTCATCGTTCACGGGCAACAAACGCTCAGCTCAAAAAACAACAATTCAACACTGAGTAACACCAACCAACGGACAGTTTGTACGGTATTTGTTGCGTTCTTTTCTGTCCACGCGTAGAGATTATTAATTTGTTGTTGTTGCACGCCGTTGAGGTCTCTCCGATTCGACGGATCTCGGAGATGACTGATATGCATCATGGTGGGCACTCACAGTTGAGGAGATATGGGGGGGGGGGGGTGTCACTAGACTGACGGTAAAAAATCGCTGCGTGGAAGACCTTCCGATCAAGTCGATCTTAACCCTTTCGGTTTTCGCTCACCGTGTCCCATAAAAGGGACTACACTGAGAACAAAAATTCTAAATTCTAATTATATTGCTAGAAGCACAGCGATATGTGAAATTGTGAACCCATGAGAGTCTAGTACTTTCACCAGAAAATTCTGGTTTTACTTTCAAAATGCGGTGAAAATACTAAAATTTCTTCAAAAAATTTCAATAATTATAGTACAAAACACTATAATTCTGGTAATAGTAACATCCCTTACCTAGGTTCACATATCGTTGTGCTTCTGGTTATACTATCACTTCTTTTCCGTGTAGGTAATCCGGAGTCAGTAGAAATTTTAAGATAATTTACTGTGGTACAAAAAATCATATGAGGATAACGGTGACGTAGCGTGCGACTTAGGTCGACTGCGAGGGTGTTCACCAAACACCCAATAGCTCGATCTTTTTAATGGATTTAAATGGACACATTACAACGTTGCCACATTGCACACTGCGCCGCTGGAGGATAATTCGCTCAATTGAATAGTGTAGGTCTAAGATGAGAGAGAAAACTTGTCCATAATAATTCGTGTTCTTATAAAAGTGTTAAAAAATTACGTCGAATTTGCAAATATTGAAGCCGGGTTGCCCTATACGCAAAATAAGCCGTGTAGCATAGGCTCAATGATTTATACCGACATTTTCAGACGCGGCGCACTTTGGTCTGAGATCGTCATAAAGTGGCCAAAATTCAGAGAGAGAATTCATCAATTTTTCAATTATAAACTTTCAATACCAACTTTTATCTTAAAAAACCCTTTTTGACAGGCAATTTAAAGCTAGAAATGTCCGTGGAAAGTTTTCACCTAAAGCTTATAAAAGGTCGAAAACGATGATTTTTTCATTACTTTTTTTCACTGATTTTTTATCACATTACTTTTTTCACTGATTTTTGGCTACATTTTTTTACAATCTCAGACCATGGTGCCGCCGGAAAATTAAGTGATCGGCCAGCTATTTCCTTACACTGAAAAAAAAAAAAAAAAAAAAAAAAAAAAAAAAAAAGATTACCAGAAGTATGGCAATATGTGAACCTGCGTAAGTAAAAGTTAGTATACAATTACCAGAATAAGTCTAGTGTTTGTACCAAAGTTCTTTAATTGGGGGGGGGGGGGATTCTATTTCTATGCCCTTATTCTGGTATTGACACTATAATTATACTACTATTATATTTACTACTATTATAGAACGTTCTGGTAAAAGTACTTGACTTTCTGTCTTTCACATTTTGTTGTGCTTCTGGTAATATGACTAAAATCTGGGAATATGACAATCGCTTTTTTTCAGTGCAGCGTGAATTAATCCAGATCGATGTTGATATAGGTAATATTTAGTCGGTTTTCAATACACGGACCAATTTTGAAGTGAGGAAGCATCCGTGGAAATCTTTACTCTGCTTCCAACCCGTAATACAATGACCCTGAGAGTACAAGAAACTTCAAACTTCAAGACGAGAGCACTTTGGATCATGAAACTTTCCATTAAGATAATAATAGCGGATATTGGAACTTTGTAAGACTAACTTTCCCGCACAAATGAGCGATATGATGCCAAGATCGGAAAACCGGGGGCTTTCAGCGAAACGACGTTCGCAATATCGAAATTAATCCCTCATCATTTGAAAACTCTTTCACGCTAGGTTGCTTTATTACAGCGAGAGTAACAATTTATGTTTGCACTACGATCATCAGCCCATCAGGATGTTCTACACTGTAGTGGCAAGTTCGATATTTTATCATTTTCAAAATAGCCTTAGTTCTTTTCGCTTTATTGATGGTCTATATCGTTTTTTTCGTGTAGCGTATTTCGTCGAGTAAATGAGGTCAAGTATGAAACACATCTCTTTAGCACAGAATACTCTAATCAGAACGGAAACTGTAATTCATTTTGAAACATTCTTTACTTCGGGCCGCCATGTTCGAAGTGAGCATCTTCGGCAATCTTCGGCAACTAACCGAGTTGTGATTGGTTGTATAGCCTGAAAAAGCATATCCGCCATCTTGAGAAGTGAGTAGGCACAGTTGCCAGTTTGTGCCAGTAAATTCCAAATCTTGTTTCCATTGGCTCTTATGGGAGTTTCCGTTCTGATTAGAGTATAGACTGATTTAGTGAATCGGCTGGACCTATCGAAGTTCCGACTGGTTCGATATGCATGGGTTTTCCCATAAGGAATCGGAATGCGATTTTCAAGCGGAAATTTCGGCCTTTTTGAGACATTTTTTACACGTCGGAGGTTGCGATAATGGAATCTACGTATCCTCAAGTGCCAGGAACCAGCATAAAATAGGGCGATAGCGCAAAATTTAAACTAGTTATGCCGCATATATCGAACCAAGTCGTAAAAGTGAGGTTATGGCACCCCATTGTTTACATCCTTCCTTCCAACTTCTATGAACTGCAAAACTTCCATAAATTTCGACATTTAGCTGTTATTTCTTCGAAACTTTTGGAGGAATTATGTGTCAGAGTATAGTAGCACACTTGCACTAACATTTTGAGTCCTGTAATGCCTGACATTACCACAGATTTTAGAAAAAGGCATGTTCCGTAACTCTACCCGAGTCTTCGTTTGAATTTTTCAGTCATATTCTTCAACCTGCCGCACGGTGGATCGAGTCAATGGGGAGCATCGGACATTTGGTTGTGTGACTCTTAAATATCGCGATAACCAGTGAAAGACACATGAAAGCTACTCAATTTTTCACGAGGATTTCGTTTTTTTTACTTTTATGGGCGTAAAATTTTTACCGTGCCTATAAATGTCTCATTTTCAATCTAAGAAGAGGTTAATAAAAACTACTATTTTCTGCGAATTTTTGCGTGTGAACAAAAGATTAGATACGTTATAGTTTGAGCAACTGTTGTTGCCTAAGGCTTAATGCTAGTTTATAGACACTTTTCTGATTACATAGTTTCAAATAATTATGGGGGGGGGGACAATTTTAAGATAAATGCAAGTGAAGACAAAAATGCAAGTAATACAAGTTTCTTCCTATATTATCACTGACTTTTTTAGGTAAGAATTTCCTTAGTATATACTCAACTTTTACACTACTTACATACTACTTACAACCTAACCTCACCTTACCTGACCTAAAAAAAAAAAATAAAAAAAAAAAAATAATAATCCAAAATTAGCAATATTCATGCGGGCTTTAAGTGATAGATTGTGACTGATTATAATCTTCAGAACACGTACGAAAATAAAAAACAGCATCAATAACAACAACAAAAACAAAAACAACAAAAATAATGAAAAAAACGAAAAAAATTAGTGTTCCTTATTTTATGGATGTTTGAAAGGCGAATCATTCAGAAGTGAAAAAAGATTCTGAAAGATGGAATAGATAACAAATTATCAATTACCAACTCTAAAAAAAATGCCATCTGGTCGAGCTAAAAAGACAAAGAAGATTAGCTATCAGCTATCCAGATTTCTTGGTTTCATTTAAAGGCGTTTCAAGACACACACACACAAAGAAAAAAATGTTTAACTTCTACTAACTTTTCATCCTATAACTTCATATTTGCAGAAGTTTTGGAACAAATAATCAAATAGAAATCAAATTTTCAATTGCATGGAATAAAATTGAACATCTATACGAGGAGAGACAGGACTTCTGGTTCAAGCGAGGCCTTTTTCTTTGTGGCGACTAAAGTTGGTCTCATGTTAGAAATAAGGGGGTCTGATGAAATAAGCATAGAATTTAAGATGTCTCTATTTGCTGCGAGTGTGTTCACGAAAGTGTTTGGTGACATTTCGTGAACTTTTCAATACCTGTCGCATGGCAGTCGGGTGTTAAGGTGCATCATCTGCCTCTTAACTTTCCATACGAATTTAAATTGCAATAATTTTCCAACCAACTAAAGTAATAACAATCATTAAGATATTTCCATTCATTCTTGTGATTTTTTTTTTTACATCAATAACATTTACTTTATAACGCATTTAGATTAGTCAATATGGCAACACCGCAGTAGTGAGCTACAAATTGTCGTACTGTCGTATACAGAGAAAAATAGCGACTTCAATCAAATTTTTGCCAAAAGAGTAATTTCCATTTTCCATGCGGGTAAATGAATTTATGAAGAGGGCTATAAGACTTGAACACCGCCCCCCCCCACCCGACCACTCATTATTTATGGTTACAACCCCCATTTATTTACTTTAAAGAAAAGCTTTTCCAACCACCATCACCTCTAGAAAGATAATTGATCACCAAAACGCATCTGTCATCAAACCATACCACCAGTCTAGGGTGATTATTAGTATTTTCACGAAAAAGGCCATTCAAAAATTTCCATTTTTAGCCCTCTAACTTCCGGATCCGCAAACTTCCGCAAGATGTTTGACAAGATATGAGTTCCAGGGGGTGTTAGGAGTCAGGAGATGTGTCGCTTCATTGCAAGTTCGCGCGAGTTTTATACTAAAACCTCAGTTATTCCTGAAAAAAGGGCTTTTTTCAAGGTCCTCCATTATTGCTCTCTACTGAGTCGAAAATTGCAGTTAAAAAAATCATAATAAGCTTTTCTTGAAGCTAAAGTGACCCTCAATCAGCTCCAAGTACGATAATTGCTAAAACGAATCGATTATCTATAGTATTTTGCATTTGAAGTCGCGGAAGTAGAGGTCAGATTTTCGTAAAATTGAATCTTCCTCAAAAATACAAACTTTGAAGTACCATCACTGCCAGAAAAAGTGCCTTAAATTAAATTATGCACACGTTTTTGGGACCCCCAAAGGCCCTAGAATAAGATTCTTTTGTCAGAAGTTGACTTTTTAAACCTCCATTTTTGCCCAAATGTCCGGTGCTTAGCATTGACTCGATCCACCGTGTGCCGTTGTTTCGTTCGTTTCTTTGATGCTTGTATCCTTCATTTACCTCTTACCAAAGAGTAAACAAGAGTCGCAATTGAATGGAAGGCCTGCGTGGTCAACGTAGATAAGGGATCCGAACGCGGGCTGGCCTGGGCTGGCCTCTGATTGGCTGCAACGGGTGGAGCAAAAATGACTCGGGGTATAGGGAAAATAACACGGGATTTTCGTTCCGGGGCGTTTATCTCGAAACCTAAGCAAAATCGTATCTAAACAATTTATACGAGTCGATTCAGCAGATTATTCCGAACAATTTGATAGGTCATAAGTGCCACTTTATTGCAAATTCGAAAAGACTGTTTCAGTTTAAAAGTACGCACAATAGTGTGATTACATGCTTGGCGTGTGTTCGAGCAGTGTTTGAGTAACTCACTATTGTGCGTACTTTTAAACTGAAACAGTCTTTTCGAATTTGCAATAAAGTGGCACTTATGACCTATCAAATTGTTCGGAATAATCTGCTGAATCGACTCGTATAAATTGTTTAGATACGATTTTGCTTAGGTTTCGAGATAAACGCCCCGGAACGAAAATCCCGTGTTATTTTCCCTATACCCCGAGTCATTTTTGCTCCACCCGTTGCAGCCAATCAGAGGCCAGCCCAGGCCAGCCCGCGTTCGGATCCCTTATCTACGTTGACCACGCAGGCCTTCCATTCAATTGCGACTCTTGTTTACTCTTTGCCTCTTACCCTTCAATAACATACTTCTAAAAACATTGTCGACTGTAAAGAACCTTTCGGCAGGGTGATTCAGTCCCGTCATCAATCAACCGTCCTCCCACACGTTCCTGACTGTAGCCTTCCTCTAGCTTTATTTGAGTGTTCCCCCTTTAACTTGTCTAGATTTGAATTACAGATAGAAGGTAAGAACCTATTGTTGTAATTTAGATGTGTTAGTAACCCAGCGATAAAATTTTAGGCTAGGCAAACGACAATAAAGTACCTACTTAGATTCTGTACCGTTGCGGTGATGAGGAAACACTAACTTGTTGAGTAATATCAAGCATTATTGGAGCTCAAAATTTCAAAGCAGGTGAACTACAATACTCTAGTATATTATTCCTCCAAAAGTTCTAAAGAAATAACAGCTATATGTCGAAATTTATGGAAGTTTTGCAGTTCATAGAGGTTGGAAGGAAGGATGTAAACAATGGGGTGCCATAACCTCATTTTCACGACTTGGTTCGATATATGCGGCATAACTAGTTTAAATTTTGCGCTATCGCCCTATTTTATGTTGGTTCCTGGCACTTGAGGATATACGTAGATTCCATTATCGCAACCTCCGACGTGTAAAAAATGTCTCAAAAAGGCGGAAATTTCCGCTTGAAAATCGCATTCCGATTCCTTATGGGAAAACCCATGTATATCGAACCAGTCGGAACTTCGATAGGTCCAGACGAGTATATCGCATATAATCGCATCGACTCACTAAATCAGTCTATTCTGTGTCTTTAGTGAACGGAGCAGTGGCGGCTCGTGCGATGTGACAACAACGTAATCTCTTCATTTAAACCTATATAAAACAATCGATCTTCAGGAGGTGCATTGCACCCCCAAGAAATCGATACTTTTTCATAATTTTTTTTTTAAATGGCAAAAAAGCATGGTTACCAAATTGCACGAGCCGCTCTTGGAATGGAGGCAATAAATCCTAATGGGTCCATTATAAAAGCATGTTGCTGCAGCAATAATTCTATGTGACATTAATTGGAAATAATGTTCGGTGCATTAACCTTTCTTACTACGTACTATGGCTTTCAAAAGAAAGTACCCGGGTCGAAATTCCGACTGTTAAATTTGTCCTTTACTTTCAATGAAACTTTCGATTTTTCATGATGTACTTAAGAAGCGCAGGGGCGTTCTGATTAGTACTCCAACACTTAAAAACAGCGAAATTGCTTAAAGATTTTCAGGATTTAAAAGAGTGAAAATTCCGACCAGGGTACTTTCTTTTGAAAGTCATAGTACCTGCAGGTTAAAAAAAACCACCGAGCTATTATAGCGATAGAGAGGATTTGTGGGGCGTGATATTGAAACTTTACAAAGGCAGCCATGATGGAAATCTCTTATGGACGTTTTCCACACATGCTCGGTTTGTTTGCCTCACTTTTTTTAATAAACTTTAAATTTGGAACTGGGGGGGGGGGGGGGGGGGATTGAGACAAAAACATTTGAAATTGGGTATAAACGAATGTCACGGGGGTGCAAAATGTTCCAAAACTTCGGAAGTTTCACGCAATCCTTGACTTATTTCCTCACAGGATTTTAAAAAATTTCCTCGCAAAAATTTGAAAGTGATGACTTTTTTTTGGTTATTTTAACATTTCAACACCATATGTTCGCAAAATGACCGATTTTTTCCCATTTTTTACACTTTTTTCCCATTTTTTACACTTTTTTCCCTGGGAAATCCTTATTTCCATTATTTATAAAAAAAAAAAAAAAAAAAAAAAAAAAAAAAAAAAAAAAAAAAAAATTAGACAAATTTCCTCACTTTCTAAGAAATTTCCTCACTTTCACGCGATCCGCGGATCGCTAGATGGAATGTCTTAGTGTTTTATAGTGGCTATCTGGATACAGATTACAGAAATCGATATAACTGTTTCTTCTGGAAGGATTTAAGTACGATAGAGAAACTGACTCATAATGGAATCAAGCTAAATTTTCTCACCTGGATAGTTGTATTAAAATTCTGTGTCCAGATAGCCACTCTAAAACACTTGTAATTTCGTTTAAAACCAATTTCCACTGGATTAATTACAATTTTGATTTAAGATTTTAAAAAAAAGTGAGGCAAACAAACCAGATTCAGATCGCGCCCATGCTGTCAAATTTTGAGATAAGACCTATAACATGTATGGCCCCCTCTATCCCTATAGGTATTACAGCGCGTTGAAGAAGAAAAGTAAATGTTCTCTCGCTCAAATTAAATGGGTAGTTAATGGGTCTGTTGAATACTTTTCCTTCATCAATATAACTCATTGTATCTAACGTAAAATTCGGCGAAAATAACGATGCGCACAATAAAAACGTTCAAAATCCACTGATTAACTCAGAAAATGCCTTCCATTTCAAACAACCCGCGCTACACTAGACACTATATCACCGACTTATAACTACATATATGGAACCATCTCGTTTTTGTAAACACGAACAGAACTTTTAAACATTGGAATGTTTCATTTAGATGCGTGCATTTCTTATTTTATTTTGTAATATTTGATAAACCGAAAAGACCAGACAGCAAATGCAGCTTATATTTTACGTATTAAAAAAGAAATTCCATCATTTTGCAGCAACGATGTTGTTTACTTATGCACGGTGGTTCCGTCTATGTAGTAGTATACCGGTGCAAATAGTGTCTAGTGTAGCGCGGGCTGTTTAAAATTGAGGTGATTTCCTGAGTTAATGAGTGGATTTTGAACGTTTTTAATGTGCGAATCGTTATTTTCGCCGAATTTTACATAAGAATCAAGGTTCCATATTGTTGTAGCAAAAGTATGCAACAGACCCATTGTTCCTACGCCGCGGTGCTGATTTTGCATACACACTTGATTGAAGGCGCTCGAGGAAACGGTAATAAGAACACTTTGAAAATTTTGAGTCGCAATAATTATTGTGAATAAAACATTGGAATTGTGTGAGGCAGATACAGTCACAGAAACGAATACATTATACTTTGCGTGGTATTGAAAGGTTAAATAAATTCTAAAGTTTACTCACAAACTCAATAAGTATACATTTAAAAAAAAAAAAAAAAAAAAAAACAACCAAGATGGCTGTCTTATGCAGTGTCAAACAGCGAGTCAAAATGGGAGAAATCCACTTATAAGTCTTCTATTCTAAGAGTAATCACTTTTTCTAGCATAGGATGACAAACAAATAAGATGGGGCTCTCTCGCTGCGACTTGCGGTAAGACAGCCATATTGGAATTATTTCGCATTCGTTGAGTTTGTAAGTCAAGTTTGGAACATTTTTAAGCTCTCGATGTTATTTTCACGTGATTTCCCACTGTATTGCTATAACAATAGTTTGCCGCAGACCCATTTGAAATTGCCACTCCATCATCGCTTGAGCGTCTATTCACAATGTGGGCCCTGTATCGAACTTTTCGCTGATTTTAAACACTCTGACTCTATCCTTCGTAAACAATGACAAGCAAAAATAACTATACGCGCACTCGAAATCTCCACTCTCGAACTGAAGAAAAATAAAAATAAATGAAATTTGCGTTGGGCTTCTTATACTTCGTCCATTCATAAACAACAAGGATACTAATTGCGTGACAAATTTAAAGTGCCCGAATGGACAAATGGTATACATATAAACGAAAAAGTATACATACTAACACATATTTGCAAGTGGACAGTAAGCATTGTAATTCGCTTATAAAAGTGGTTTACAGCTAAAAATCTTCCTTATTGTTCACACTGGCAGCTAATTTTACCGTCTTGAAAATAGACGCTTGAGTGAAAATACACTTGGACTTGAACGCATTTATATTAGTGACTTCGGGGGTTCAATGTATCGCTCTGATATACCACAATTGATGGCCCAAAAAGGAACGCATAACCTCTGTTTACAGGTGAGACGATTTTGTGCCCCCCCCCCAAAAAAAAAAAAAAAAAAAAAAAAACGCAGAGCAGTCTTCAAATGCGGCGTTACTTTATACAGGGTTTCAGTTTCATTAAAGGATTAAGTAATTAATGGATTCAGTATAGTAATTGCTTCAAAACAGTTTTAATGAATTTGAAAGCTTTATTGGAGGCTTCATTTTGGTTTTTTGTTGGTTCACAAATTCAGATCAACCTGTGACGACCCACTAGCTCCGTCCTTTTTGGTGATTATATAGGTATGACTCTCCATATCACTGAAAAAAAAAAATTCAGCTATCGCAAAAGGAATTCCGAAGTTCAAAGGAATTTCGGTAAAATTCCTGATACGAAGTCCAGTTCCATATTTTTTCAAGGAGTTTCTTTCCCATTTATGTAAGTGCTACACAGAATTCTTGTCAAAAGTAACTGGAATTCTTGCTACAGTAACCGAAAGTCCAGTAACTGTAACCAGAATTCCAGTTATATGTTCATTGAAATTCCGGTTACAGCTATACCTCAGTGGCGTAGCCAGGAATTGTTCAAGGAAGAGGGGGTTGAAGGTCCGAAAATTGTCATGTGGGGAGGGGGGTCCAAAGATACTAATTTGGTTAAAGTCTGAAAACCAACGAGCTATACATTTATCTAGAGTGGCGGTTTAATAGACAACCTGCGTAACCACCATGGGGGATTTTTAGGGTAGGTTTAAGCGAGTAATTTGTCCATTTGTTTCCGTGTATTTTGGTGCGGCGCGCCGCACAGTGGATCAAATCACGTTCCGATTCACTGTGCGGTGGCGCTGCACCAAAATACACGGAAACAGATGGACAAATTACTCGCTTAAACCTAACCTAAAAATTCCCCATGGTGGTTACGCAGGTTACCTATTAAACCGCCACTCTAGATAAATGTATAGCTCGTTGCTGAAAACGCAAAAAAACTTCTTTTTTGAGGGCAAATTGTGGTGTCAAGGGGGGGGGGGGGTCCAGAACCCCTGGAAACCCCCCCCCCCTTGGCTACGCCACTGAGCTACCGGAAATTCAGGTTATATACTCTGTTCACGATAAGAAGGCGGGTGAGAATTCAGGTAGTAATGCACTATTTAGCAACAGTGCGACTCTACCGGCTACTCCAACCCTTCGCAGTGGCCGTTGTTCTTTCGACTTCTCTCTTGGCACGGAGGATTTCCGAGAACCGACAGACTCAACAATTTACACACGTCCAGTAAAAATTGCGAACGGTGTAAAATACGAAAAAACGGACGAAATTTTCGCCCTAAAGAGCCAAAACTCGGCAAAAATAGTCGACTTCGAAAATTGATGACTCTCATTGTCAGAAATTCGTATTTTTCAGTCGGAATTAAATTCAGAATATTTCGTTTAATATCGAATATATGAGAGTCATCAATATTCAAAGTCGACTATTTTTGCCGAGTTTTGGCCCTTTAGGGCGAAAATTTCGTCCGTTTTTTCGTATTTTGCACCGTTCGCAATTTTTACAGGACGTGTGTAAATTGTTGAGTCTGTCGGTTCTCGGAAATCCTCCGTGCCAAGAGAGAAGTCGGAAGAACAACGGCCACTGCGAAGGGTTGGAGTAGCCGGTAGAGTCGCACTGTTGCTAAATAGTGCATTACTACCTGAATTCTCACCCGCCTTCTTATCGTGAACAGAGAGGTAAGTATTAAACGCAGACAGACGTCTTGTTACGGCAGCAGAGAATTTTTCTCAGTTTTTTTTTTCTTCCCCCCCCCCCTCTCACCACTTAGTGTGGCTGTACAGATAAAAACTTCAGCATTCAAGTGCGGGAAATAATGCAGAAAGGCAACACTGTACAACGAAGCTGCGCTAAAGCACTCCACTCAGACAGTATCCGGACGCGTTATGTATACGTGCGATAAAAATTACTTTATGGCGTGCGAGGCACCGCGCGTTATCAGATTTTGAGACTCCTCTCTGCAAGTAAATGCAGTAAGTGCAGCAATATACATAGAAAAAGGAAAAAAGTAAAGCACCTACGCCACGCCACGACAGCGCTGCGTAGGGTAATTACTTGCAAAAAATTAAAAAGGATCGTAAAAATAAGATAACCGGCAAAAAGGGGAGAGAAAAACGTGCGCAAACAAAGTTATATACAGTTAGAAGGGATGGGGGGGAGGGGTGGAGGGGGAGGGGTGGAGGGGAGGGGGAGGGGAGTGGGCGGGGGAGGGGGGAATTATGCAGTTATACAGAACCATGCGCTCGGAACAGCGCGCAAGATTATAGAAGCAAGAAAACGGTAAAGCCTTGGCGATGAAGAAAAATGTCATGACTATATAACAATAATAATAATAACAACAATAATGACATTAATGGCGCTCGTTTGGCCGCGAGAAAGGAGTGTTGCGATAGTTATGCAAAATGCCTTAAGGGTTATTATTTTGTAACGGGTGGGCCATTCAGACGACTTTGAAGTAATTTTTTTCAACTTTTTAATAATTTAAATGAAAACACTATCCCACCAATAGAAAGGTCTTAACTTCTAGATAGTGAAAAAGGATTTTCAAAATCTAAAAAAAGTCTATCCAAAGCTGAGGAAAGAGCAAAATAAGGGTGTAACGCGGGTGGGACAGAAAATGAACAAGGTTTTTGAATCACCTCAGAAAAAGTTGAAACTCTGTGAGTTTTGAAGAGATAAACATTTGGAAAAAATAAATGTTAAAGGTGAGGGATAAGCTTTGATCCTACATAAAGTTTCTTTCATTTACTAAATTATTTTTCTCTAAAAAAATTAAAAAGTAGCGTAACGGGTGGGACAGCTAGGTTTTGTAACGGGTGGGACGCGTGTGATTTCATCATTGACACATCAAACCTGCAGTAACATCAACACGTTTGACCTTATTAGATTTAAATAATATTTTCATCTCTGGTTGCATTTTAATGCAAAACAAGACTGCCAGGCACTAATTTTTAAATTTCAATTTTTGCATATCATGTCCACTTTACTGTAGAATGATCCTTAACAGTAAATTTAAAAGTTTATTTATTTGAAATGGGGTAGTTGCAATGATCTAAAAGGTTAAGTTTTTTATAAAGAAAATGAAAGTACTTGATGAGCTGAGAAAAAAAAAAAGTAAAAATTCTTTTTGGTCTCTAATTAAAACCCATTGTTTCGAAGATGAGATTTTGGCCCAAAATATATAGTATTAAATGGGGATTCCGCGTAGAAAGCTTTTTTACAACTTTACACGTATGTGTACCTCCAAAACCGAGACACTTAAAAAAATCCAAAGGCACCATTTTTCTCAGCTCATCTAAGTGCTTTCTTTTTTTTTCTCTATAGAAAACTGAACATTTCAGACCCTTGCAACTGCCCCATTAGGTTAAAAAAATCTACAGGAGCTGACATTCTTGGATTCTGCGATTTTTCACGAAGAAAAATTTCTGATTGAAATTACGGAACGTGGGAAGAAATTGGGGTAAAAAGAAATTCCCTTTAAAATAATGAGAATTCTTATTGATTCAACCAGAATTCTTATTGACCCAACGATTCTTTCTTGTGATTCTTCTAATCATCAGAACGTTCAATATTGAACCATTGATAATTCTAGTTGAATCAATAAGAATTATTATTATTTTAAAGGGAATTTACTGTCACCCCAATTTCTTCCTACGTTCCGTAATTTCAATCAGAAATTTGTCTCCGTCATTCTTCGCTTGCAGTTCAAAATGCCGAAAACGAGACATTCCCAATGATCAACAGGTGGTGGGTGGCGTGGCGCTATCCGTCGGGTTGAAATGTGGGTAAGTTTCGCATGGAATATCACTTTGAACGTATCTGATTGTGAGTAACAGACATTCTCCGTGTGCTTTTCCTTTCCACCGGACAATGGGGCTATTGCACACTTTTGCTATAAGCGATTTAATAGTCGATTATGGCGTAAAAACCTCAACAAATAACGATGGCGGCACTAAAAACTTCCAAAATCCACACCTAAACTCAATAAACGCAGTTATTTGCGCGAGCGTAATGGTGGCCGAAGGCACTAACAATGGGAGATTCCTATCTTAATTTCGTCACTCTTTCTATGCTGACAAGGATGATTCACAGAGTAATTAGTCATCAGAGTGATGATCCACATCCGATGAATGGTACCGCAACACCAAGTGACACCGGTGTCAAATGAAAGTAGTCTCTTATTGGTCACTTCTTGATGGAGTTTCAGAATTGTTAGATGGGAATCTCCCATTGTTAGTACCTTCGGCCACCAATACGCTCCTGCAAATAACTGCGTTTATTGAGATTAGGAGTGGATTTTGGAAGTTTTTAGTGCCGCCATCGTTATTTTTTGAGGTTTTTACGCCATAATCGACCATTAAATCGCTTAAAGCAAAAGTGTGCAATAGCCCCATTGGAGTATCACACTTTCACACGCACTCCAGGCAAACTTCCTAAATCTCCACACCTACTACAGATATAGCAGCGCCCTGCATAATTCAGATCTGCCCCGTTGCCCCAATGAGCGGGAGCGGGAGCTCGACTGTTGCGAAAGTTCATAAGGTCATCCCCTACCTCACCTCATCCCACCCCACCTCATCCCTGGACCCAGCCGCGGTTGCGGGGAGCGTCGTGCAATGCCGCCTTTCCCCCTCTTCAACCTTACTTCCCCTCCAGTCAGTCAGAGTGCGCTCCGGTTCGGCGCGGCTGCGAGGCGCTCCTCACAGCAGCAGGGCAAGGCAAGGCAAGGCAAGGCAAAGCGGTCGCCCCTCCATCCTTCCTGGTTCCACGACCTACCACAATTTTATTCATCTCTCGTCGTATAGTCGTTGTCGTCACCATTCACCCATTTTCAACATTACAATGTTACTCTCCGCTTTGTTTTGTCCGTGAATTCAGAAAAATAAAAGGCAAGGGTGAGAGACATGTTTTTTTGCTGCACTCACACTTCCGTGCAAACACACACACACACACACACACACACTGAAACACGGACAACGGAACGAGACGTCTGATTGCGAGGCGAGTCCGAGACGAGACGAGCGGCGAGCCCGGGGAACTGGATTGAGGCTCCTTTCGTAAATACGAGGATCCAGACACGTCCGTCCGCGCTGTCTGTCGCATCTTCCTAGCCCCCCCCCCCCTTCCATAGGCCCTTTTTTAAACACTCAAATCAAAACAAAGGGGCCTCTTGGACGACATAATAAACGTTATTGCTGTTGATGGTGTTGTTTTCGGTTTTTTTTTTTTTTTTTTTTTTTTTTTTTTCTTTCGCTCTGCTGTTAGCTCTTTCTTTCATATTTGCACGCCGAATTTTCAAGACACTTACGTGCTTTTATTGGTTCATACACCCCAATGGCGGCTCGTGAGATTTGGCAACAGTGTTTTTATCCCATTTGAATGCATGGAAAACAATCGAAACTCGAGGAGGCTGCCAGCCTCCGCTTGAATCGATTTTTTACCTAAGTTTAAGTGGGAAAAATGCATGGTTGCCAAATCTCACGGGCCGCCACTGATACACCCTTCTCACTCCAATGTCGGATGAATAATACTTGCGTTCCACTCTAATGCTTAAAACACATTTCACTAAAGTCAGCACTAGAAAATAAAAAAAAAATAAATAAAATAAAAAACAAAAAACAAAAACAAAATTAAAAATTAAATCTGAGGAAAAATTTAAAAAAAATAATCCAAACGATTTTCGAAAGGAGAGCTATTTACATCAAGCGAGCTCTTCCCAAAAACTTAGCATAGGTAGGTATTCCGAAAGGATTTCATCGGTCAAGCGCACCCCGTATTTCATAGGCCCTTTTCCCGCGGAGACCGGCGAAAATGTTTCGGTCTGGTGGCTTAAATAATCGATTGAACGAACCGCTACCGCCTCCTGATGAAGATCGATTGTTTTAATGTTTTATATACAGGTTTAAATAGAGAGAATACGTTGTTGCCAAATTGCGTGAGCCACTGCGACAATGAGTAAAACGAACTCTTCCGTTGATCAGCTCGAAGAATGGTTCAGAGCTGAAACAGGGAATAGTTTTAGATATTTTCGTGGAAACTAGTATAAAGGTCAATACAGTCTTGCGTTTTCGAAATATGAGAGTAAAAGCTCGATGATGATACGAATTTTTGATAATTTGCCAACACCTAACTTTGAACTTCGACGAACCTCAGAAACAGGAAATGATATTGACCTTTGGTTCGCGCGAAAATGCTGAGTTTCTCGGACCCCTCCAAAATGACACATCGCAAGACCGGGGGGGGAGGGGAGGTGTCACCACTTGAAAATTTTGAGTTAGGAAGAAAACCTGCACTCAATTTCTTTTCTTTAATCTTGCAGTTCCAAAAAAAAAAAAAAAAAAAAAAAAAAAAAAAAAAAAAAAATTGAAACAATATAGGGACACTGCAGCCGATTTCCGATATAGCTTTGATTTGAAAACGGCATGTCTG
The DNA here is from genome assembly GCA_011764245.1 of Trialeurodes vaporariorum. NCBI lineage: Eukaryota > Metazoa > Arthropoda > Insecta > Hemiptera > Aleyrodidae > Trialeurodes > Trialeurodes vaporariorum. The sequence goes on along the minus strand of VMOF01000024.1, from coordinate 63,029,103 downwards.
TCTTAAAAGTACTTGTTCTACCTGTACCGTCTGTACCCTTGATTTTTGAAAACAGGAACAGCTTTCTGAGAACTGATCGATTTCAAGTTTTGACCTTTGATGCCTCCAAAACGAAAAACGATTTCGAATTCCAAGCAAAATAACTTAAAAACTCCTCCTTTTGGTTTATAGGGTGGAAAGGGGGGGGGGTTGTTGATAGAAAACCTTCCGACAAAAGTCGAAAGTACAAAACTGAATATTTTCAAGTCCTGAAAACTGCACTTTTCGACCCTGTGTGAGCCGGTTGTTTACATTCAACAGAGACCGTATCTTTTGCGGTGTTTGCATGGCGGAGGAGATAAAAGCTTGACATTTTTTACTCCCCCGCTAACATCAGTGATGGTCTGCTCGTGAACAGGAATGACAATCTTTTTTTACACTATATTCATTTAAACCTGTGCTGAGGTATATCGATGGTTTGATAGTACAATCTGTGTACCGCCTAAGATTACACAGTTCTTCTTAGATTTATAAAGAAAGCTATGCCAGGAGTTTGGTGAGGTGAAAGTCCTGTTTAACTACAGTTTAACAGAACACTTCGTTTAATAGCTCAATCGTGGGGTGAAATTCAGGGCAAAGACGTAAGATGCAGTCCACTTAATCCCTCTTTCGACCTTTAGAAAACAAACGCGCGAGTTTCCGGCCAACTATATACACGGAAAAAAAACTACGGTGAAAATAATCATACGGATACCTAATTTTGGCACCTGCTAGATGTTATGGTAATGTTAACCAGAAGTATGCTATGTTTTGACTAGGTACTAGGTGATGTTACCTGATTGCATGTCAAATTTACTCAAAGTATCAGTAAATGTACCATAATTCTGGTCAAATTTACCATAACATCTAGCAGGTGCCAAAATCAGGTATCCGTATGGTTATTTTCACTAATCTTTTTTTTCCGTGATGACAGCTTTTTCAACTTTAATGATTGACATTAATAATGACCGAATTCAAATAGAAATTAACTGCCGAAAGCAGTATGCAATAGTTTAAATTATAAATTATTCATTGGAAAAAAATTGTAAGATAGTGCGATAAGCATTATAGTCTCAAAATGTTGCCCGTGTAAACAAGTGCAAATAATAAAAAAAATAATAAAGACCGAATGATAACCCGGGCTATATAGGTCTCTTCAAAATAATTTAGAAGCACGATAAAAACACATCATCACTATAAAGAAATAAACCGTTTTATCCATTTAATTTGCTGTTTGAGTCGTCTGTCAATTATGAAGAAACTGTCTATGGCAAATGACGTACTTAGACGTAGCGATCAGTCTCACAAGGTTTCAGGACAGTTTGTCAAGTGCTTCATGTCCAAAGTATTTTTGTCAATTTTCTTTGGTCCATTTATGCTGTCCATGAATTTTATGTCCCAAAATTTTTGTCCAGTTGTTTTTTGGTTAAATTCTAATATTGGACCTATCGACGGATTTAGTCCAAGATTATGAAAAGTCCAACCTAATGTCCAAAAATAGATAGTGATTATAAGAAGAGGTTTGCCCAATTCCCCTCCAATTTTTTTCCTTAAAAAGCTGTTAAAGAATGCATAATTTTTTATTTATACTTGGTTTGGGTACTGTATTTCACTTGAAGCGAAATTCTAGAAAATTACTTGCTACTGCATATCACTTTAAGAATTCTAGAAAATGTCGTAATTTAGATACCTCGACCAAATGATGAGATGAAAGTTACTTTTTGGACCAAAAATACTAAGGTCCAATTTTTACTGTGGACTGATGATTCTTTTTTGTACATTACTTCGTTTGTACGTTTTAAAAGTTTTTGGACAAAATATGTAAAGGGTCAGTAAAATTTTGGACGAAACTACTTCGAGCGTAAAGCATTAAAACTGGCCTGAAATCTCTACCAACGGTGCACATGATAAAATATAACATTTGAAAGAATAAAGATGGACGAAGGAAAAAAAAAATAGTATAATCTTTAAGTAAAACACGCGGGTTTATAGCTCCGTTAGATTTGGAAGATTGACCAAATGACCATGCATTTACCGTGGTATTAAACGATTATATTAAAAAACAGTCAGAAAAATAACATAATCTCTTTCCTCTCGTGGGAAAGAAACGGAATTTTAAAGTTAAAACAGCGTGACAGCACTCAGTTTTCAAGAACAAATCAGGGGAGGACCCCTGAACCCCTCTGGCTGGTGGATGGGGAGTTCCTCATAAAGGTTCGCGGGGGGGGGGGGGGGGGGGATTTTACAATGGGGGAAAGGAGCCATAGTTGGCATTGGGGAAAGCATTCCAGAAGTGTCAAATTGTAAAAAAGCCAACCCAAGAAGGAAAAGTGTCACGTTTTGTTCGGAAAACATATCTTACGCAATAACAAATCTCAAAAAACAACCTAAAACGTAAAATGAGAATTTTTAAACGCGGGAAAAGAGTCAAACTGTTCTTGATGTGTTATTTCTATAATCAGCAGCCATCTGAATTATTACTTTTACAAGACATAGATAACATGTAAAAATAAACAACTGAGAAAATCGTCCTGCAAAAAAGTTTTCTTTAAACAGCTGCAAAATCGTGATTTGTACGAGCATAAAAACTGACTATGTAATTTAAAATTTTCCATCGAAGGCAGTTAAAACCATAAACTGGTCCCCTCCTATAAGCAAGCCTAGATCCTATGACCTGGGAACTTACTTGGAGGGGGGGGGGGGGGTGCTGAGGAGTTTTCTGGACGTTTATCAAGCTTCGCCTGGGTCATGAGATGATGGAGGGAGATAGTGGAGAAAGGTTGCTCCCGTGAGCAGAAACTCTGCAAGAGAACTTTCGGAAATTTCGAAAATACTGTATATTGCGGTGGCCTTCTTCAAATTAATACAAATTTCTTTAGAAAAAAAAAATGAAGACCAAAGGATTAAAAAATACCACCAATAAATATAAAAAAAAAAAAAACAAAAAAACAAATAATCCAAAAAAATCTTTAATCAAAAAATAGGGGTAGAAAAACAACGAAAGAAACGAAAAAACAAAATAATCAGGGGGAAAAAAAAAACAATAAACAAAAACTAAAAATCAAACAAGCGGTAAGTATAGTGGTATTGTGATCAATTCCATTCAAAGTTTCCGCGAATTGGCGAGGTGATATGCGAGAAAAATTGTTTATCTTTAAAATTAGTTTTTGCTTTTGGTTTTTTGCTTGCTTTTCGCTCGTTGTATGTACTCATTGGATAAGTAAATATGTATTAATTTGAAGAGGGCCTCAGCGCAACTATCGACAGTATTTCCGAAATTTTTGAAAATGTTGTAGTTTAGTAGAATGGCAGCTATCCCCTAGGGAGAATAATTACGCACTACCAAATGTAAAATAAAAACAAAAAACACAAAAAAATGAAGCGTGGAAAATTACTTAAACATCCTCAAAAAAAAAAACAACGACGCTGCACGAAATTCTGAGGGTCTCAGATTGTGTATGTGCCTTAAGCGTTTCCGGTTCCGAAACTTACGAGATAAAGGAAGCGAAAAAAAAAAGAATAAAAAAATGGTGGCTTGGTTGACAAAAAATTAATGAAAAAATGAAAAATTAATGTCAGTCCATTTACAATTCAACACAATTGGCACAGACAAGTGTGAACCCGGTTAACCGGGCGATAAAACTGGAAAATCAGCTGATCGACCCAAAACATAAACAAAAATCTATCGATAGATTACCCTTACACTGTTGACACTTATTAGAAATCTGAAAATCTGATCACCGTCTAATAAGAGGACCAAATATTCATGCATGCTTTTGTTTATTCATAGATCACGAGTATTGTGTAAAAAGAATAAATAAATGGCGGCTTGTGGCTTGGTAGACGGAAAGTAAAAGAAAATAGACTTCTCAGACCATTTACAATTCACCGCGGTCGCATTCGGCACATACGATTGTGCACCCGGTCAACCGGGTGACAGACCTGGAAAATCAGCTGATCAGAGTATCAAACCCAAAACATAAACAAAAAATCTGTTGACAGATTACCCTTACATTGTTGACACTTACTAGGGACCAAATATTCATGCATGCTTGTGTTTATTCATAGGTCTCGAGTTGTGAAAAAAATAATAAATAAATAGTGGATTGTGGCTTGGTAGACGAAAAGTAAAAGAAAATAGACGTCTCTGACTAATTATAATTCGCCGGCCGCAATCGCAGTCGGCAAAGACGAGTGTTACCCCGGTTAACCGAGCTATACAGGGTGTTGAAAAACTGTTCCCGAATATTTCAGAGGCGGATTCTACAGATCAAAATAAGACCTTTTTTCCTTATAAACATGTGTCCGAAAATGCCCCCCTTTTGAGCTACAGCCCCCCAAAGTTTTAAAAAAATTTACGGTTTTTTTGGAATAGCGACCACTATTATGAACCAAATGCCTTAAAACTTGGTGTCTTGAGGTAATTTCACGCGTAGAATCCATTAATGACCTCGAAAAATTCAGAAATTGAGTCTGACTGCACTTTTCACGCAATCTTCTACCTTTAACGGCACAAATTTTATGTTACGGATTAAAATTTTGAAGAATAATTACCAACATCAGATGCGGAAAACCCTTAGAAAGATTTTTGGTCCTCTTTGTTTCTTTCGATACGACGCGTTTTAAGCGAGATAATCGCTGCACAGTGTGGAAAAGTCAGCGCTTTTGCCATGAAAAACGGCAGTGAGTATGCAACCCGCCTCTCCGCTGCTTCTACGGGCCGGCCGCTATGGTAAAAGCGCTGACTTTTCCACACTGTGCAGCGATTATCTCGCTTAAAACGCGTCGTATCGAAAGAAACAAAGAGGACCAAAAATCTTTCTAAGGGTTTTCCGCATCTGATGTTGGTAATTATTCTTCAAAATTTTAATCCGTAACATAAAATTTGTGCCGTTAAAGGTAGAAGATTGCGTGAAAAGTGCAGTCAGACTCAATTTCTGAATTTTTCGAGGTCATTAATGGATTCTACGCGTGAAATTACCTCAAGACACCAAGTTTTAAGGCATTTGGTTCATAATAGTGGTCGCTATTCCAAAAAAAACCGTAAATTTTTTAAAACTTTGGGGGGCTGTAGCTCAAAAGGGGGGCATTTTCGGACACATGTTTATAGGGAAAAAAGGTCTTATTTTGATCTGTAGAATCCGCCCCTGAAATATTCGGGAACAGTTTTTCAACACCCTGTATAGGTAACTGGAAAATCAGCTGATCAGAGTATCAGACTCAAAACATAAACAAAAAATCTTTTGACAGATTACCCTTACACTGTTGACACTTATTAGATTAGAAGTCTGATCATCGTCTAATAAGAGGACCAAATATTCACGCATGCTTATGTTTATTTATAGGTCTCGAGTATAGGGAAACATAAATGATGACTCAACATCCGTGCATCCAGACACATAAGCGTCGCGTTGACGCGAGAAAAATACGAGCAAAGCCGGTCGTCGCTGAATGGGAAAAAACCATAACTTACAGAATTTTATGTCTCTCCCACGCAGAGGATAGTTAATCCAAGACACCATGCAATATCCAATCACACTGACACATAAACAAACACAACACACTCGATAAAACACACAATTTCAGATTTTTACAAGCGTTCGCGAAAAATCGCCGAACACGTGAAATTACATCACGTTAGACACACAGATCGACGAGGACCGCATTCGCGCTGACCACGTGGGACTGACAAGGGAAACAAACTGAAACACATGGCGCGACCCGACACGACGCGACGGTGACTGGCGGGACAAATTGGAATTGCTGAGGCAGGCAGGGGGCAGGGTAGGCTCGTTTTTAAATATCCCGCCGTCAGATGGCGTGGCGCGCGGCCGGCGGAAACGAAGCACGCATGCGCTGAGGTAGGTCATTCTTCTTGAGCAAAGCATAAATCGTTCCCTGGAAAGATTCGATTCAATCGATCCGAATCACGTAAGTACATCGATACTTGAGTCGAATTTCCGTGCATGGGCCCCTTGAATCATGAGAAGATACCGAAAATCCGAATATGCCGACTTGTCAAAACTAGACTACGGCGTTATGCCGTAGTCTAGGTTTGCCAAATATTTATTGTCTGATGTATCATGTGCGTGAGAAGATCTCAGTGACGGTCCGACGGGGACAAGAACGAAATTTTGCCGCCCTCCCTCCGCAAATCACAGCCCATTTTAATGAATCTGATTTTTTTTACTTTTTTTATCTCCCGCTTCTCCCTGATTTTTAATCTAATCGGGGTACCTTTACTTTTTGTAAATTCGATATTTTTTTTTTTTTTTGGTTGTCCACCTTGTTTTCGCCATCCCCAGAGAGTGCCATCTGGGGTTAGAGTACCCGCACGCAACCCCCTACCCCCGATGAACGGCCCTGGAAGATCTAATCACGTGTTTGGAAACAAGTGAATCAGCGCTCAGAAAAGCTCGAAAATAAATGTCTTGATGAGCTGCATGAATGAGTTTGAAATGTTTGAATCGAATGACTTGGAGGCTTGCGAATATCCCTGAATAAATCAAACACATCGACTAAACTCATAAAAATTGGCTGATCTTGGATGATCAATTTTTGTGCTTCGCTTGAACCTACGCCAAAATATCGATTATTCAGATCGAATCTCCATGGTACTCCATGAAGAGCCTCCCTAACCCAGACTATATAAAGAATATAGTTGTGAGAGATCTTTAGAATCGGTTGAATCTATCTTTTTGTACGTATGAATCAATAAGATGCACCGTTTTATACCCCTACATTGATTTCTTCTGCTCTTTTTGGCTTGATTTAGCGTCGATTTCTCGATTTCTTCAAGGGTCGGTTGGGGCGAACTCTCCATACGAAACCCTCACACTCCCTTTCCGTGCCCATTTGAATCCAAAAATTCGAGAAATTACTTAAAATGAGAGCGTCAAAACGACTTCATCGAGTTGAATTAAAGAGTTATAGGTTTTATTGTTAGAGCTTTTCAAGAAAGGAGTGTAATCCTGTAATCTGAATCTAGAGACAGACGGAACATGTTTTTGGTATCAAATGTTTTGTACATTTCGTAAAACCTCGCCTCGTATGGAAGCTTGACGAATTTGATGTAGAATAAGGTATGAGGAATAAGGCTATAGATGCCAGAACTTTTTTTTTTTTTTTTTTTTTTTTTTTTTTTTTTTAAATAATACTTTATTTTTCCTACAGAGCGATAGTATTGATAAGACCGAGAGCCAAGATGCCGATTCACTCGTTCATTTCATATAGTCTCGTTCAAATGAACGATTCGTGTATTGAACGATTCCATTGGAGTGAGCTTTGCACAAAGAAACTCGCGAGGAACTGCGAGTAGTACCAAGATATGATCGTGTTTACTCAGAGCTCGGGCATATTTTAAAGTCGACAAAAGACAACCTAGCTTTTTTTAAGAAAAAATAAAAATAAAAAAAAATGAAGTGATTTCAGTGAGATAACTCAAGATTTTATGACTTGTGTTCGAGGTCGGTTTTATTAGTTCCTTAGTTATTCCAATGTGTTGGTGGCAGTAGTCGATCCGAAACCACGTGCTCCCAGACAAAACTGTTGCTGTTGCGTCGAAAGCAACTCGCGATTCCGTCGCGTCTCCATCTCTCCTAATAAGAGTGGCGCCCTCTATTGACGAACCGACTAATCTCATCTCTCCGCAGATAACGCCGCGCCGAAGCATAGCTGCTATTGCATCACATCACATTTCAAGGTCTCGTTCGAAACCGCGGTGAGTCGCTTTTCGCTTATCAGTCATAAACGTTATGTGTCGTTCCGTGAAATGCAAGAACAGTGATGTAAATTGAGTGATTTGAATGGCTTCAATGTCGCAGGGAATCAAATTCTCTGTTTATGCAGAATATAATTGCTTTGGGTTTCATCCAGTTGCTCCTGGTAAAAGTGTTCCATGAATTTCCATTACCGAAATTCCGTGGGCATTAATTCCGAGGGCAAATATTATTTTTCCATAAAATTTCATGAAATTCCGTGGGCAAAATATGATTTTTCCATATTATTTCATGGAATTCCGTAATCCGTGGGCCGTTCATGGAATTACACAAGATTTTCCAAATTTCATGGAAAAATAATAACTACCCAAGGAAATGATACCCACGGAATTTTGGTCATGGAAATTCATGGACCACTTTTATCAGGGACCTCATGCGCACGCAGAAAACGTGGCTTCCTTCAGCGTAAAACCGTATCTTGTTGGTTCAGGGTCAATGTTTTCTTTCAAAATTTCAAGAATACCACAGTAGCGACCCGTGAGATTTGGCAACCATGCATTTTCCCCCACTTAAACTTAGGTAAAAAATCGATTCAAGCGGAGGCTGGCAGCCTCCTCGAGTTTCGATTGTTTTCCATGTATTTAAATGGGATAAAAACGCTGTTGCCAAATCGCACGAGCCGCCACTGGAATACCACCGACAAAATCTCAAGAGCCAACAGACCGTGTGAACGGAATGCTATCGATCAGTGGCGGCTCTTGCAATTTGGCAACAGTGTTTTCCCTCCATTTAAACCCACGTTAAAGGTTGAATAAAAAAAAAAACAAAAACAAAAACAAAAAAAAAACGATATTTTTCATGGGTTAAAATGAACGAACAGCAACGTTGCTAATTGCACGATACGCTACTGTTTGTATTTTATTTCCCAAGGATAACTCAAATGCTTTCAAGTAAATGCCCATTTATAGAGAGCGTAGAGCCAAGACAAATTAAAAACAGAGAAGGTATTTAACTGAGTCATCATTTTTTTTAGAGGACTGAAGGGGACTGTACGGGGGTCGGAGGTCCAAGGGGTCCCAACTCTCCCTCTCACAGCACAATTCACCTTGAAAAACAAGGCTAATTTTCGCTTTTTCTGGGAAGTTTAAGAAATGTGTATATCTCCCCCCCCCCCCCCCCCCCCCCACCCATAGTAAATTAAACTTAACTGTGGGCGTGTGGACGGCTCAGATGTATATTTAAGCCCAATTTTTGTATGATCAGTGCTAATTTAGTAGGTACACTGCACGGGCGGATCCAGAAAATTGTCTTCCTCTCTCTTTGTGCAATTTGGCAACAAAGCTTATTTGGCATTTGAACCTATGCTGAAGTATCGATATCTTGGGGGGTGCCATTGAATTTATTGAGGATCTATTGTTTTACATGGGTTTAAACGCAGAGAATATACGTTATTGCCAAATTTTACGGGCCGCCGCCACTACTTATTGGTCATTTGAATGGGGCTATTGCACACTTTTGCTATAAGCGATTTATTAGTCGATTATGGCGTAAAAACCTCAAAAAATAACGATGGCGGCACTAAAAACTTCCAAAATCCACTCCTACGCTCTATAAACACAGTTATTTGCGGGAGCGTAATGGTGACCGAAGGCACTAACATACTAACAATGGGAGATTCCCATCTAACAATTCTGAAACTCGACCATCAAGAAGAGACCAATAAGGGACTACTTTCATTTGACACCGGTGTCACTTGGTGTTGCGGTACCATTCATCGGATGTGGATCATCAGTCTGATGACTAATTACTCTGTGAATCATCTTTGTCAGCATATATAGAAAGAGTGACGAAATTAAGATAGGAATCTCCCATTGTTAGTGCCTTCGGCCACCATTACGCTCGCGCAAATAACTGCGTTTATTGAGTTTAGGAGTGGATTTTGGAAGTTTTTAGTGCCGCCATCGTTATTTTTTGAGGTTTTTACGCCATAATCGACTATTAAATCGCTTATAGCAAAAGTGTGCAATAGCCCCATTCATGTGTTAGAAAACGGATAGAAGAGGGGGTGAAAATCACGTGACTGCCCCTAATCTATCCTTTTCTAACACACACGATCTAATGGGAGAAAGGAGAGAAGGATATATTTCTGGATCCGCAAATGGCAACTCTGCTCCATGCCATGAATTCAGAGTGCACCGCGTTGGAAATTGCGATTCGTCGAATATGTGAGTTTTGACGATGCGCTGCTTCCAAATCCTAATTCATGATTCTCTCCATTCAAAGTTTCTGAAAATTCGATAAAAGCGGCTCGACGCATGTCTTTCAACAGCGTAACCGAGCCGAACCCTTTCCTATAGAGGCGGAATCATCAGAGAGGCAAACTTGTTGCACCGCTGCGTTGCATAGACATGACTTATTTACAGACATGACCTATTTACAGAGTTACCTACTCGGGACTTCACGCAGTGCACATAGTCAGAGTTGCCAGATGTACTATGAGTCGCAAAACAAAGTACTCGGTCAAAATTATTTTTCTTAAATATTTCCGTTGTTTTCAGCGCAACATATATCCTTTAATAGTATCCCTCATCTATAGTATATCCAGAGACATTGTCGATTTTTCATGTCGTATTTTTTTGCTTGATCCTTAAAAACTTGAAAGTCGCCAAACTGTTTTAAGATTTTCAGAATTTAAAAGAGTAAAAATTTCGTCCAAGGTGTTTTCTTTTGAAAGTCATGGTAGGGGAGGCAGTGGCGCGGCGTCGCGTGCAATCTACCAACGCTTTATTTTGTCCATTTAAATGTTTGAGAAATGTCGATCTTTTTCGAGCAACTCAGTGCGCTCTCTCGAATTTATATTTCGTATTGATTTAAAGGGGTGAAATGCAGCGTTGCCGGATTGAGAGTGTCGTCATTGCGGCCTGCGGGAGGCTTTAGGCCAAGGTCATATATTAAAGAGGTGTGCTCATCTGACTTCGCGCCGCAAATTCAACGGCGCGCATTTCAAAATCACTGCAGGCAAGATGGCCGACAAAAGCAGAAAACGTATACTCTTTGCAGAAAACATCGGGTTGTTTTCTGCTTTCCTGCAGAGGGCAGCCTAATGTTTTCTGCAAAGAGTATACGTTTTCTGCTTTTGTCGGCCATCTTGCCTGCAGTGATTTTGAACTGCGCGCCAATGAATGTGTGGTGCGAAGTCAGATGAGCAGACCTCTTTAATCTATAACCTTGGCTTTAGGCCGTATATTGCCCAGAAGAATCTATATGAAAAATCCGGTTTTTAACCTCAAATCTATCAACACTGTTGCACAGTGCACAGTGGCGGCAGTGGTGACGGAGCATCAAGGCGTTCTTTCAGTGTGTTGTAATTTATGACTTTAGAGATCGCATTGCATGATTCAAAGCCCAACAATCTGCGAGCAATTCTAAACGCCACTTTTTCCGGTTTGGTGATTCGAAAAATTTCGCATTTTCTTACAACAATATAACGAAAAAGAATAGAACAGCAGTAACGGAAGGTGAAATTCGGCAACGTTGTATTTTATATTCATTTAAACTCAAGAAAAAGGCTATTGTGTTCGCTGTGTGCCTGCGGTGAACACCCTCCAGTCAGAACTTTCACGAGGGTTTAAATGAAAAATTCAACGTTGCCAAGTAGTGCGCTTCGCCCCTGCAGTTTAATAACGAAATTAACTCCTTGACCTAAGCGCCGTGCATAAAGACCAGTGGCGAAGCGTGCAATTTGACAACGTTGCAGTTCGTCCATTTAAACCTATTAAAAATATCGAACAATTGGGTGTTCGGTGAACACCTTCGTATTCGACCTTTTACATGAGTTTAAACAGACACAATACAACGTTGTCAAATTGCACGCTACGTACGCCTCTGCTCCATGGACTCCTTCTTCTTCTTCAGTTTTCACCTGGCGAGACTCTTTTAAATACAATACAGGGACTCTATTCCAAACATTCAACATCAGTTTAAAATGTCTGCCCAAGGCAACGTCGATTTCCATACAATTCCATCCCCATTATGTTTGGATTTTCAATAAAAGCAAAATTTCCTAAAACGGCTTGGAATTCCCTTGCGATCGAAACGGAGGTATAGAGGTATACATGTATCTATTATATCAAGGACAAGGACTATTCACATTCCGTCACAAGTATCTATGGTCCTCGTCTGCCTGCGCAGGAATATAGTCTCCCGCTCCTTGGCTCCGTTTGACCCATCAAGCCTCGGGATTCTGGACAAGAAACTAGAAAGGGTGGGATGTGATGTGAGAGTGGAATCAAGGTATATGGAGGAACAGTCCATCTACCTTGGAGTGGAATATTCCACTGGTGTGCGTCGCCACCGCTGCACTCCGCAGAGGACAATATTTAATTTGTCCCTTCATTTTCGGAATCAGTCATCAGATTAGGGATCCCGATTCACGACGGAAGAATCGATTCAGCGAATCGATTCGATTCTCTCCGGAGAAAATCAATCCGATTCAAAAATCGGCTCCACAGAATCAATTCTCACAAAAATCGATTCTTCCGATTCTTTTTTCAAACTGCGCAAATTGAATCGGTTTTAACGACCGTCCACTCCGAATCCGATCTCCTGACAATTTTCCCAAGTTATGATACCCGCAATTACCGCCGATTCTTTCCAGAATCGCATCGTCACATGACAAATGCGATTCATTTATCCTGATTCCCGCCGATTCTTTCCAGAATCGAATCGTCACGTGACCGATCCGATGCACTGTGATATTCCCGCCGATTCTTTTCAGAATCGAATCGTCACGTGACCGATGCGATTCATTTATCCCGATTCCCGCCGATTCTTTCCAGAATTGAGTCGTCACACTGCTGTAATGAACAGCATTGTCGCCAGCTGCTGCCGATTCTCTCGATAATGATTCACAAAAATGATCAACCCCGATCCAATCCAGCGTTGTTCAAGATGAAAAACGTGTGCTCGAATTTTAATTGCATTAGCAATTTGGTTAACTCATTGAGGAAAAAAACGTATAAAGTTACGACGATTCTTTCGATTCCGATTCAGTGCCTAAAGGATCGATTCGATCCAAGAATCGGAGGAAAAGAATCGATCCGATTCTTTGTCAGAATCGGCCTCAAAGAATCGATTCATGAATCGAGATCCCTACATCAGATCACTTTGACAAAATATGCAGGAGAACCAGCGGTGCACACTGGTCCAGAACGTGACTTTTGCGGGACATAAAAAGTTTTCGTTTTTTGCTTCAGAATCGTATTAAAGTCGTTATTCTCTGTCTAAAAACCATGTTATTTGACTCATTTCAAGCTGTTAAATTGTTCATTAAACTCAGTTATTAGTTATCTTGCCATTAATTGCTCATGATTTTTGTCCATGAAAAAAAGGTCCGGAAAATTCCATCCTTTGTCCCATTGTGCGGCGCAGCTCGTGCAATGTGGCAACAACATATTCTCTCCATTTAACCCAATGAAAAACAATCGATATTTAAGAGGTGCAATAACGCACCCCCAAGATATCGATAGCTATACTCTTGCATAGGTTTAAACGGAAGGATTTATTTATTTTCATTTTTATTTTCACAGTAATTCACCATTTTTCATACTGATAGCTTTTAAAATTCATACTATACACAGTATACAGTATACCCAGTATCATGCGCAGGAGTTTTGTCGTTGGGGCTCTTGCTTTGATGAGCGTTTGACTGAAAATTATTCCCCTCTCTCCGCCCCTATGAATTGGAGGTCCTGGGGGGAGTGGGGGGGGGGGGGTTTACCCTCCCTAGCCTCCCCCTGCGTACGCTACTGTATAAACCTAAAAGTGCCAAATTATAATGGGGTTTTAAGAAGAAAAAGTCAGTTTTAAAATGTTTAAAAGTATAGGTCCAAATCGAACTTTGGTTTCCGATGTATCGAAAACAAAATACCTCATCAACTTCCAGTTTGCGACAAAAGTCGTAAAGTTGTGTAAGCCCTTTCAAAAAATGAATCATAAATTAGGGGCAATCCCCAGCCCTCCCCCCCCCCAAATTAGCAAAAGAATAAAACAAAAAACAAAGCTCGTCCAAAATAATGAACATAATATGGGCATAGTCGTAACTTAGATTTCAACTTGTTTAAAAGTTACATGGGGTGGGGGGGGAGTATTAAGGATTACTTTTATGTCCACCCTGAATGGTTATCAAAATTAATCTCACAATTTGATAAATTTTCATCAAAATTGGCAATCAGCTCTAAAATTGGCACTTCTTACGTAATACAATGTTTTCCTCGATTAGTGTGAAATGATCCATCTGTATGAAATGGGTCGTAAGCAAAAAATTTAAGCAAGGTGGCCAGGCCTTAATTGAACCAAACATCCAATCCTTTTCTCTGAAAAAAAGGAATAACATTCCCTCTCATATTTCCAGCTTTCAGCAGTCTGAAAATGAGTGCCGTCACTGCAAAACGGATTCTTCGCAAACAAGTACAAGCAGCTTTGAAAAAGATGTCACCAGAGGACAGAGCAGAACAATCTACCTTGATCATGTCTAAAGTAAGTATCTCGTTTAACATTGACAAAGTGACATTGATCATGTCTAAAGTAAGTATCTCGTTTAACATCGACAAAGTGACAAAGTGTCTCGTCTGCATTGTAACTTAGATTTCTTCGGACACAAAAAGTTGTCGATTTTCGCCTCAGAAACATTTTAACGGCATAAACGTTTTCTCGTCAAACCCACATAATCTAACTCATGTTGGACTGTAACATTAACCCTTTTGGTCACAGTGTCCCATATAAGAGACGACATTTTACAAGGAGCCTAATGGAAATTCAAAAAATTGATTCACACATGAAATATATATGAGAAAAGATCGTTCAATTTAATGGTACAGGCACAGAATAATACATTCAGAACGGAAACTCTGTCGTATTTTGAAGCAAATTCATTTCGCGTCCGCCATGTCGGGAAATAGGATGTTTACATCTGGGTCCGCACGCGAAAAAAAAAAAAAAACATAGGACATGATCCGCGAAATTTTTATTCTAAAGTGCCAATAGAATAAAAGTGAGGCTGGAAACTTAAGATTTATTTCCAGAATTTACAGAAATAAATGAGTTTCAACACAAATCACACACGTCCGCCATGTTGGGATATAGGACCACAGCGTTGCCTATTGGTGCCGTTAAATTCCAAACTTGCTTCCATTGGCTCTTATGGGAGTTTCCGTCCTGATTGTATTATTCTGTGGTATAGGTTGCAGATTACAGTGACTCTTTCCTCATAATGGGGCTCTTGCAAACTTTTGCTGTAGGGATTGAAGAGGTGATTCTTACATAAAAACCTGTAAAAATGACGACGAGTACACTAAAAAATCACGAAATTCCCTCTCAGTATCGGGCTTAATGGCGGAGAGACGCAGGTATCATGGGATATTCCCTATCTAAATTGAGACATGTCTCTGTGCTTCCTTAGAGAAAGTGACATAATAGACAAGAATCTCCCATGATACCTACGTTGAGGCGCCATTGCGATCTTGCCGTTATGCCAGTTATGTGAGTTTATTACTAAATTTTAGACTTTCTCAGTGTGATTTTCGTGATTTTCGCTGGTCTTTACATGAGAGTGGACTATTGTTTTGCTAGTAGCAAAAGTTTGCAAGAGCCCCATTACTCGAATCATTCCATTCGGCAAATTTTTTCTTAATTACCCGTTCTATAGTCTGTTCAATTTCGGAAGATATAGGCGGAGAAAATCAGAAAATGACGTGTTAGTTAGTGCACTAATGGCAACTGCGCGGAGGGATTTTCGGCAATGAAAGGTCTCTCTTCTCGTCGCCTTTTGTCTTTCACTACAGCAATACTCGTAAACCCCGAGCACACGGTCAATGGTCCGCTACCCGTCTTCCTCCGCCCAGTGGCGTCGCGTGCAATTTGGCAACAATGTATTCTATCCATTTAAACTCATGTAAAAGATCGAATTCAGGGGGTGCACAGTGCACAAGGAAAATTCGATGTATTTAATAAGTTTAAATGGAGCAGTTGCATTGTTGCCAGATAGCACGCGACGCCACTGCCTCCGCCCCTCCTTTCTTTCTTTTTTTTAGTAGTGGAGGTATGAAGGCCAATTTATGAAAATTTGCACTGTATTCCACACTCATTTTATTTTAACGCAAATGAATTCAGCGCAAAATTTCGGTCAGACTGGGTGTACATTTTCCGAAATTCCGACGATATTTGCATGTTTTTGTGGCTTTAGTGCAATTTTCTTTCCTAAATAAAATGTTAAACTTACAGGGTAAAAATTGACGAATTTCCATGATATGGATGTACATTTTGACGGGAAGTTTGAGCTGAATACATTTCCGTCGAGTAATGATTAATATAAATTGAATTTCAAATTTTCAAAGAAATGGCTTTAGTACCCCCCAAGTATGGGAAAAAAGGTACGGCTGGAAGGTAGCCGACCGCGTACTCGGATATGCGTTCTGCTTGCGATTTGAAAGGCGACGAGGAGAGAATAGACCTTTTTGCAACCAAAAACCCCTTTGCACTCTTGCCGTTAGTGCATTTCCCGATTTCCCATCCACCTAGAGTATACTATATAGTAATACTATATTATAGTATACTCTACATCCACCTATCTTCCGAAATTGAACAGACTATACAGAGTTTACATACGATAGATAGCTTTTTTTTTTTTTTTTTTTTTTTTTATGAAGAAACGTACCATGGCTTTCAGAAGAAAATATCCTTATAGAATTTTTCATCATTTCATTTCTAGACCAATTTGTGAATTTTCACGGTTTCCAGGTATTTCAGAGTGTCACACTATTGCCACTTGTGACATTATGCCTCAACAAATTTAAAACGATGGAAAACAAAAGAAAAATTCAACAAGAACAATTTCGATGACAGGATTTTCTTTTGAAATGCATAGTACATGGATTCGATAAATTAGAGATGCCATTTGGGGTGAATTTAAAGAAAAGCCCTTTTCAACGGGGATTTCATCGGGTTACAAAAACATATGGAGAAAAATGTTTAACTAAAAATTGTCAGAATTTTAATAAAAGTTCCCGGACGAAATTCTGGTAGTTTACAGGAGAGTTTTGAACTATTTGAGTACAGGATTCTGGCATTTTTTTTACTACTTTATAGTTATAGAAAAAAAAGTGCCTGAATTCTACTTAAAAAAACTAGGACCATCCAATAAACTGCCAGGATATTTTTTCGGGAATTTTTGTTTCAGAAATCTGGTTATTTAATTTTTTTCACCGTGAATTAAAGATAAAACCGGTACGAGTCAACCATAGATTGTTTGTATAGGGTGCACAGATTGGTGTGTAATTAAATACGCGTAAGATGGTAGCACTGATCATGGATTCATGGCTGATGAAGCTCCCGAATTCAATCGTTTCCGCGTCTTATTTGAAAACACTTCACTCAAATGTCATTCAAAGGTATATGTTGCTGTTGAGGAACTTTCAGAACACATAAATCGCAAATTCTTCATTCACGTTACTAATATAAAATTTCGTCTAAGCTCAGAATTCAAGTCAAAAAGTTGCAAAATTTAAAGGAAAGAATCGAGCATTTCAGGTATGCTATAAACTTAAGCTTCCGACGCGACAGTTATAACGCCTGTAAATAGAAAGGTATGCAATGTGCACGACAACGCAATTTTATCAACGTTGACTCTCGAACTTTTCTTGTCTCAAATTCGCACCCAAGTTGAGTCCATAGTGTCTAATAAGCATAACCCGGATCAAAAAACGAACCTTTGAAATATGCTGCGGAAAATAACGGATCTATCAATAAATAATTATCTACTTTTGGTTCATGCCGCGCAGTAGACAAAAATTATAAAAAATGCGGCAAACAATCAGCACGTTAAAATCGCGTTACATAAATGTTAAAAAACGGAAAAAAGCAAATTTCAAATGCTGCATTTAAATTTTCCATCTGAAAATAAATAAGTGTAAAATTAGCCCAGAAAACATTTAAACGAGTTAAACGACATTTCATTAGTTGAAAAAATGTGCTTCCTTTATTAGTGGCGACGCAAGCAATCTCGAAACGTTGCATTTAGTTCGTTTACAGTCATGCGAAAAAGGTCGAAATATTTTATGAAGGCGCAGAGTGTATTTCCTAGAATCTATATTTTATATGGATTTTAATGGACGAAATGAAACGTCGCCGGATTGCAAGCACCGCCTTTGTCTTTTACATACATCACTCTATTTTATTGATTGTAAATAGCTTAAAATAACTTCGAAATGTCAACTTATTCCTTTGTTCAATCGGAAATTGGTTATTTTGATTACAGCTAATTGCGCTCCCCGAATACAAGAAGAGCAAAAGAGTGTCAATTTATTTAAGTAGATATGACGAAGTTTCAACCGATCAAATAGTTGTCGATCTACTCAAGTCAAACAAGCTCTGTTATATTCCGAAGTGAGTAAGATTTTCTCGATGTGTAACAAAATATGCGCCGTTTTGATTTTTACCATTCAAGCTGATAACGACTATCCATTTTCAATTACAAAAAATGCATCATGGATGAAATAAAATGAAATCATTTTTGAACAGTTCTATGTATATTCTATAGAATAGTGTTTTAAGTTGGAGGTAAAATTAGACATTTGGTACTGTGTGGATAAAACGGGCCAAATGTGTCGTTCGTTTAGTTTCAATTTCGATCATAAAGTTAATGCACATATCGATTAATAAATAAATGCTGCTCATCAGTAATTATTTTGGAGAAAACATGAAGCTTTAAATACTGTATATGCAATTGGAAAGGCTTGGAAAATGTAGATACCTATCCTGTCTCACTCACTCTCGTAAAATATAGATGCGACCAAAATTGATCACTGTCATGATGACAATTCATTCGGTTGAAAATGTCATCCCTTCAGTGGCGCACCGAGAACTTTAGTTTGGTGGGGGTTTCACCGCAAATTTTCCATTTTCTGAGGCCTTAGGGGAGGTTTTGAAAGCAATTTTGGCCGAAGATGACCTTTTATAGAGCAAAATCTTGATGCTTAGGGGGGGTTTTGACCCTAAAACCACCCCCTTCGGTGCGCCACTGCATCCCTTAAATGAGACATGGTGAGCAGAAGTGATAGTGATGGATTCTAAACTTTGACCGTACTTCCCGATTCTCTTATTGTAAATCTTAACATTGTTTCAGCATCAAAAATTTGTCTGATTTTTTTTGAAATTCCTATGATTTTTTGCCTCTAAGAGACAATAAGCCACGTTATTGAGGAATCTACTGCAGAGATTGGGCAACAAATTATTCGGAAATTATTTGGTGAGTCAGGCAACGCCGAGTCAATCGGATTAATCTACGAATAATTCTACAATTGACCTATACCTTCAGTGTGTTTTCCTTTCCTCAGCTCAGGTATAGCAAACCAGTAGCGCACCGAGAGTTTCTTCATCTCTCTCTCTTTTCTCCATTAAGAAACGTATGTTAGACAAGGATGGACAACGGGATAAAACCCCCTCCTTCTGTCCTTTTCCTACTCATACATTCAAATGGGAAATGAGAGAGACGGAAGATATCCTGGTTGCGCCAGTGTAGCAAACCCAGTTTTCAGTGTTGCCGGATTCATTTTATGGTTTCTTATTAGTTGGTTGCCCAACTCTGAATTCTCTTGCCATACATTGTAAACATTTGAAAAGTCAGTCTAGAATCTAGACGGAATTCAAATTCTTCTTGACGATATACGAGCTGAAATAAAAACAATTCCTCAGAATATTTGAACAATTTGAAGTTTTAACAATAGATAAGGTAGATAAGGATAGCATTCATACTTGCGTAAAAAAAAAAAAAAAAAAAAAAAATGTTTTGTTTTGAGCTTAAAATTTCGCGGACTATCATTTTAAAAGTAGCGGGGATGACTTGTGTAAAGCTTGGATTGTTTTTCGTTAATTCTACAATTTATTTTTGTCAGGCAAACATCGGGCGAGGAAATGGATATGGTGCAGCTTGAATCGGAGGAGGACCTGAAAAACCTGCCGAAAAACTCTTTAGGTATTCGAGAAATTGGTGCCTTAGACACGCGGGAGGACGCTTTAACCTCAGGCAAGTGTACATATGTGGTAAAATTATGAAGATGAGCCCTCAAGGTCTTGAAGATAACTCCGTTTTCTGAGTCCTGCAGGTATTCATGGGCATTGGGAATGTCCGTTGTAATCTTTGCACTCAAATTGGGAATCATGCAAGTAGCCAGTAGCCCTTGTTATACTATACTTACAGTTTGCAAATTGGTTTGCAGCACGTTGCAAGAACTGAAAGCTGATTGGTTATCACCGATCACGTGATGTCGGTTTCCTGCTTCGATTTTGCTTAGCTGGCGCATCAGCGCACTATGGTCTGGAAACCCGTATTTCTGGCCTAAAATGGGAAAAATGACTTTCGGAAAAGATGTTTCCGGTTGTTTGTATCGTAATCTACACCATGTGATGTATGTAGAATGGCCATAGTATAAATTTTTCAGTGGCGCTCGTCGGCGATTCCGTCGCCGCAAAGGTGCGCACCTCGCAGGTAAGTAACTGAACGCGTCAACGTCGGTTATTTGTCATTTATTTTGAAAGTGTCACAGCAGCTGATTGAAGCATATGTTAGATTAATTATTGGACATGTATCTTGAAGCTAAAAGAAGGAGCTTTCCATTTTACTTAGTCCCATTTATCAATTTTGATATTTTACTCTTGATTTTAAGCTCCGAATGGACTACCTTCAGTAATTAATGAAACGATTACTTCTAAAAGTTCAGGTAAAGTTTTAAAAAATACACTACACGCTCTAAATGGCATCAAATTGTTCCTCAGATCTTCCTCTTTCCAGGCCTTTTATTGCTTTTTGCCCTAATCTTGTCACATTTCAAAAAAATTTCACATTTTCAGAGGTATG
Source organism: Trialeurodes vaporariorum (assembly GCA_011764245.1). Taxonomy (NCBI): domain Eukaryota; kingdom Metazoa; phylum Arthropoda; class Insecta; order Hemiptera; family Aleyrodidae; genus Trialeurodes; species Trialeurodes vaporariorum. The sequence goes on along the minus strand of VMOF01000024.1, from coordinate 63,008,457 downwards.
CCGTGTTGATTTTGAGCTCCGAATAGCCTACCTTCAGTGGTGAATAAAACAATCCTTCTAAAAGTTCAAGTTATGTTTTAAAAAAAACTACAGTACACAACACGCTCTAAATGGCGTCAAAATGCCAGTGGCGTAGATATAGGCCCCGCTGACCCAGCTGGGCGGGAGGGCGCAACGTTTCGTGGGGGGGGGGGGGGGGGGGGGGGAGCGCAAAAATTTTGAGAAGAGGAAGAGGAAGAGCGAAAAGTAGAAAAGGAAAGGAAAAAGGAAAAAAAAGGAAAGGAAAAGGAGAACAGAAATGAAAAGAGAAGAGATTGAGAAAAAAAGAAGCTGTACTCCTTGGAGAATCGAACATTTCTTCAGTATTGCTCCAAGCTTTCTTACGAGTCGATATATCATGACAGTCGGACCTCAGTTACGGTGCCTCAAACGCGATTTTTTGGGTGCAATTTTGAGGCATTTCGCGCTTGATCTTTCTTTACTCCAATTAGTGATATATTTTTTCAGTTTTATCATTGTGAATAAATAAACCAAATTGTCTACATTAATTTACAATAATTTTTCAAGAAAGGTATTTTTCCGACAGAAGCTCCAACTTGTGTGGATTTGAGGGGGGAGGGGGAGCTCCATGGAAGAAGTCGATTTTTCCTTCAAAAAGAGGGGCGCAGCATTCGGATTGGCGGGGAAGGGAGCACACGCTCAGCTAGCTATACTACTGTCTACTCGTAAGTCTGTTTTCCCACTATAAAATAACATTGGCGGTGCACCTGAAGAGCAGAGGGAACGATCTGATGAGCCGTGCGCCTAGTCAACGATTAAAAGCCCAACAAAAAGACAGGTCTGCTCGTAAATCTGTTTTCCCATTTAAAATAACATTGGTGGTGCCCCGGAAGAGCGGAGGGAACGTTTTGATGAGCCCTGAACCTTGTCAACGGTTAAAAGCCCACCAAAACGACAGGTCTGCTCGTAAGGCTGTTTTCCCGTTTCAAATAACATTAACGGTGCCCGGTAAGAGCAGAGGGGACCTTTTGATGAGCCCTGCGCCCAGTCAACGATTAAAAGCCCACCAAAATGACAGGTCTGCTCGTAAGTCTGTTTTCCCATTAAAAATAACATTGGCGGTGCCCGGGAAGAGCAGAGTGGACGTTTTGATGAGCCCTGCGCCCCGTCAACGATTTAAAGCCCATCAAAATGACAGGTCTGTTCGTAAGTCTGTTTTCCCATTTAAAATAACATTGGCAGTGCCCGGGAAGAGCAGAAGGGACGTTCTGGTGAGCCCTGCGCCTAGTCAACGATTTAGAGCCCACCAAAACGACAGGTCTGCTCGTAAGTCTGTTTTCCCATTTAAAATAACATTGACGGTGCCCGGGAAGAGCAGAGTGGACGTTTCGATGAGCCCTGCGCCCCGTCAACATTTAAAAGCCCTCCAAAATGACAGGTCTGCTCGTAAGTCTGTTTTCATACTTAAAATAACATTGGCGGTGCCCGGAAAGAGCAGAGGGGACCTTTTGATGAGCCCTGCGCCTAGTCAACGATTTAAAGCCCACCAAAATGACAGGTCTGCTCGTAAGGCTGTTTTCCCATTTAAAATAACATTGGCGGTGCCCGGTAAGAGCAGAGGGGACCTTTTGATGAGCCCTGCGCCCAGTCAACGATTAAAAGCCCTCCAAAACGACAGGTCTGCTCGTAAGTCTGTTTTCCCATTTGAAATAACATTGGCGGTGCCCGGAAAGAGCAGAGGGGACCTTTTGATGAGCCCTGCGCCTAGTCAACGATTAAAAGCCCACCAAAATGACAGGTCTGCTCGTAAGACTGTTTTCCCATTTAAAATAACATTGGCGGTGCCCGGAAGAGCAGAGGGGACGTTTTGATGAGCCCTGCGCCTTGTCAACGGTGAAAAGCCCACCAAAACGACAGGTCTGCTCGTAAGTCTGTTTTCCCATTTGAAATAACATTGGCGGTGCCCGGAAAGAGCAGAGGGGACCTTTTGATGAGCCCTGCGCCTAGTCAACGATTTAAAGCCCACCAAAATGACAGGTCTGCTCGTAAGACTGTTTTCCCATTTAAAATAACATTGGCGGTGCCCGGAAGAGCAGAGGGGACGTTTTGATGAGCCCTGCGCCTTGTCAACGGTGAAAAGCCCACCAAAACGACAGGTCTGCTCGTAAGTCTGTTTTTCCATTTAAAATAACATAAGCGGTGCCCGGGAAGAGCAGAGGGGACGTTTTGATGAGCCCTGCGCCTTGTCAACGGTTAAAAGCCCACCACAATGACAGGTCAGCTCGTAAGTCTGTTTTCCCATTTAAAATAACTTTGGCGGTGCCCGATAAGAGCAGAGGGGACGTTTTGATTAGCCCTGCGCCTAGTCAACGATTAAGAGCCCACCAAAATGACAGGTCTGCTCGTAAGTCTGTTTTCTCCACTTAAAATAACATTGGCGGTGCCCCGGGAAGAGCAGAGGGGACGTATTGTTGATCCCTGCAAATTGTCAACGATTTAAAGAAGAACGTAAAGACAGGTCTGCTCGCAGTGGCGTAGCTAAAGGCCCCGCTGACCCCACGTGCGGGGAAGCGCAACGCGGGGGGGGGGGGGCGCAAAAATGTTGAGAAGAGGAAGAGCGAAAAGGAGAAGGAAAATGGAAAAAAAGGAATGGAAAAGGAAAGGAAAAGGAGGACAGGAAAGAAATGAGAACAGATTTAGAAATTTAAATGCTATCCTCCATGGAGAATCGCACATTTCTTCTGTATTGCTCAGAGCTTTTTTACGGGTTGATATAATATGATGACAGTCGGACCTCAGTTACGGTGCCTCGAACGCGATTTTTTGGGTGCAATTTTAAGGCATTTCGCGCTTGATCTTTCTTCACTCCAATGAGTGATATATTTTTAGGTTTTATCATTGTGAATAAATAAATAAAAAAATTTACATTAATTTACAATAATTTTTAAAGAAAGGTATTTTTCCGACAAAGGCTCCAACTTGTGCGGATTTGAGGGGGGAGGGGGAGCTCCACGGAAGCGGTCGATTTTTCCTTAAAAAAGAGGGGTGCAGCATTCGAATTGGCGGGGGAGCGCACGCTCAGCTAGCTACGCCACTGGAAAAGGGCGTCGCCCGATTTCCTCCCAAGATTCCCTCCCGATTCCGATTCCCTCCCGTGACGAGCTCCGATTTCCGATTCCCTTCCGGTGTCGAGTAAATGAAAGAAAATGGCAACGTCGCGTCGCAACAACAAGTTTGATGATAAGAACTGAAACTAAACTCACCATGTCATGAGTGTTTAGTTCGGACCGTAAGTTGGTAGGCAAAAATTATAAGATGCTCGGATGAAGAAAATGGGTTCGGTAGACAGAACGTTTCCAAACTCTGCTTCACAATCATAAAGCAAAATTTGAAAACCTTCTCCCTCCCTTAACCTTTATCATGGCTGCCGGATGAAAATAATGTTAAAAAATTAGGAAACTGGAGTCTTAAAATTCACTGTACGGGTGTATGGAATGGAGCCCGTTGCGTAAAAAAAAAATTTAAATAAAAAAACTAAAGTCTTAAAATACGTTTTAAAAAAAAGTCGTGAAAAAAAACGTTTATTGCCATCTGCATACAGCTTATGAAAACAAAACTTATGATTATTTATCACAATTAGGTCCTTATTCCGTTCACTTCTTATTTTTTGGAAATTAAACGACACGATAAACGGGCAAACCCGGCAAACGGGCTCGGCGCGGTAACGATCTGTCAAGTGCTAAACACAATAACAATGACAAAAAAAAAACCGGCCAGAATAACACTAAATAGCCAGCCACCACTAATTCAAAATAAGCCAATCGCAGCGCGCTGATGGGTGATGGATTCTGTTGTAGTTGAATGAAAAGGTTACAGAATTTGAAACTTCGTTCCAAAAATAATCTTTTTGGGACGATTCAAGGTCAACGAGTGCCGATAGAAGATTCGGGAACAGTATTTACTCGTCACGTGTTTTTTCTGATATTTCTCAAAAGTACGTTTCGTAAGGTTTACGAAGAAGGAATAATGACCAAAACGGAATCGTATGAAAGCAACTTACGGCAACTGAATTCTATGTATTTGCGAACAATGGAAAGCTTAATTACCACAATATAACTTCGTAAATCCATAACATTTATGCAACTTAGCACTGTAATTATAATAAAACAACTATATAATTGATGAGACTTCTTCACTTGATTGACTCTTGGAGGCCTCCAACTCGCGACTCTTACTCTAGAAGAACTAACCTAAGTCTTCATTGAAACCATGGCAATTTTGGCGTGAACATACCGGCCACCTTGAAATCTCTGGAGATTTCAAAACAGAACTTTTTGGTTAAAATTGGTGGAACTTGGGAGAACCTTCGGAAGTGTAGCGGTCGCAGCCATTTTTTAACAATCCTGAATGATGAATTGATGAAGGGTCTGAAGGGGTTATGGAACATGTTTCCGTCTTGCTTTCGGTAAAGTTGGACATTCACTTGAAAATCTCGATAAGTCGATAAGTACACAATTATAATGTCCCCAGTGGAGCTTTACTGAGTCCATACTTTTTCCTCACATAGGCACATATAACAAAAGAAAACAATACGGGTGAGAAAAATATAGTTTCTAAGCTGAAACTATTTTATAAGTGAGGATAACGTCTGTAACTGATTATTTTTTATCAAAGTATGTTTCTAAAGCTCATGTCATCTTTTTTTACCACCTATTTTTGAGGTTAAAATAATACTTTTTTTCCCTATAAAAATGTGTCCGAAAATGCCCCCCTTTTGAGCAACAGCCCCCAAATTTAAAAAAAAAAAAAAAAATTGTTTTTTTTTTAAATATCGACCATAATTATGAACCGAATGTCATGAAAATGAGTACTTTACTCATACTTACTGAGTACTTTCACGTGTAGAATCCATGAATGACCTCGAGAAAATCAGAAATGAGGTCTGACTGTACTTTTCAGGCAATCTTATACCTTCAACGACACAAATTTTATGCAACGGATTGGAAATTTGAAAAATAAAAACTGAAATCTGATGGGAAAAACTCTTAAAAAGAAATTTGACCCTCTTTATTTTGGTCGATACGACGTGTATTAAGCGAGATAATCGCTGCACAAGGTGGAAAAGTCAGCGCTTTTACTGTAGCGGGCGGCCCGAAGTGGCCGAAGTAGCAGCGGAGTGGCATGGCGGGTTGCATACTTAGCGTCGCCCTTCATGGTAAAAGCTCTGACTATTCCACCTTGTGCAGCGATTATCTCGCTTAATACGCGTCGTATCGACCAAAACAAAGAGGGTCAAATATCTTTTTAAGAGTTTTTCCCATCATATTTCAGTTTTTATTCTTCAAATTTCCAATCCGTTGCATAAAATGTGTGTCGTTGAAGGTCTAAGATTGCCTGAAAAGTACAGTCAGACCTCATTTCTGATTTTCTCGAGGTCATTAATGGATTCTACACGTGGAAGTACTGAGGGACACCAATTTTCACGACATTCGGTTCATAATTATGGTCGATATTAAAAAAAAAAAAAAAAACAATTTTTTTTTAAAATTTGGGGGGCTGTAGCTCAAAAGGGGAGCATTTTCGGACACATGTTTATAGGGGAAAAAGTCTTATTTTAACCTCAAAAATACGTGGTAGAAAGGATGATATAAGTTTTAGAAACACCCTGTATATAAGCCCTGTTCCACCAAAAGTACAAGTCCGAGTACAAGTTGTTCCTACTTACAAGCGTTTCTTAGCGCTAGTAACGCTTGTAACTACTACTTGTACTCGGACTTGTACTTTTGGTGAAACAGGGCCATGGTTTTTCGACGATCTTCGTTTGGCCACTTTTACCATTTTTACCAGGGAACGCGCGACCAGATTACTGCTCGCTCTATTGAACTGACCTGCCCATGGACCTTGACTATTCATCATGTAATAGAAATTTTGCACTCTTTTGCTGTAAGCAATTCAAGGGTCGGCTCAGACGTAAAACTTACAAAAATCACGATGGTGCGGTACTCATATAACTCACAAAATACACTCTTTAACTGGTAAAATGCGATCTTAAGAGCGCTATCGTAATGGCGGGGTTGGGCACTAATAATGGGAGGCTCCTTCCTTAATTTCATCGCTCTCTCTAAATTAAGAAGGGAGATCAACAGGGTAGGTAATTAGATACTAGGGTAGTGATCCTCGTCCGATTAACAGTACCATGGCACCTAGTAACTCCGTCGTCAAACGGAAGTCGTCTTTCATTGGTCACATCTTGATGGAGTTACAGTATTATTAGATGGGAATCTCCCATTTATTAGTGCCCAATGCCGCCATTACGTTCGCGCATTTATGAAAGCATTTTATGATTTGGGGAGTAGATTTCGTCAGTTTTTCGTGCTTCCATCGTGATTTTGGCAGGTTCTTATGTCTGAATCGACCCCTAAAGTCCTTAAATCTCTTACAGTAATACCTCGTTATCCGCGGGGGTTACGTTCCGCGAAAACCTCGCGGATACCGAAACCGCGGATATGGAGGCATTAGTCTTGTGGGAATATAGGGGTTAGGGACCAACGGCTGAAAAACGGTCACAAAAAGGAGGTAAAAAAGGGAAAAAATGAAAGAATCAGTGATCCTAGAGGCTTCTGAATCAGCCGACCCCTTTTCCTTTTTTTCGGGGAAGAAATAAACAATTTCTGGCCACAATTTTCTCCAGCAGTTGTTGAGTGTGCTTTACTTCAGCTCATCCAAAGAATCTTTCACGATTCCGATTGAATGGGCAATGGTGAAATTTTTCCATGCACTCCTTACATCAACATTTGTTCCCGTATCAATTGCGTCCAAAATGTGCTCAAATGCCCTACGGGTGTAGTAACCTTTGAAAGTACAAGTTTCATTGTTTGAAATTTTTTTCCGGCCTCTCAATCGCGGATAACCGACAGTACAGCAGAAGTGTGTGACTTACATTGGAAAAAAAGGAATCCTGTGACAACGACGAATGCCTCTTTAAACTAACTTGTTTTGTCATTTTTAAAGCTCCTGTTTATCTAATTTCACATTTAATTTTCTTTGTCTTTTTTTTCAGGGGGTTTAGATTTAATCATTCTTCCTGGCTTAGCTTTCACAAAACAAGGTCATCGGTTAGGCAAAGGAAAAGGTTACTATGACCGTTACATCATCAAAGCTCGGGAAATTTCATCACCGATTCTCGTCGGAATAGCCTTCAAACAACAAATTCTGCCTGAAATTCCCGTGACCGAGACAGACATCAACGCAGACATTGTTATCAGTCCATGATATTATCACGAGTTTTCTAGAGGAAAACTTTATTTGCAGTCGTCGTCCTATAAGTTTAAGCGGTTAATTTTTTTTTTTTTTTTTTAATTGTTTTGGAAAAAAAAGTTCTCGAAATTCCACACGAGAATCAATCACTAACAAATGCAAAATCTATTGGCAAAGCAACTGGCCCAGTGCGCACTACACAGGACTTTCCTAAAAAGACTTTTCGGAATTTTCGATCAAAATTTCGCTCAAGTTCAGAATTTCGTATGTATGACAACATTCCACTAGATTTTAGAAAATAATTGCTCACAGTAGTTTTAATTCAATTTGTTTAGATTATTATAAATCAAATGAGAATATATTTTATTTCAATATTTGATTTCAATTTGATCTCTCTACTGTGCCACATTATCTTAATAGTGACGCTAATTATGCGAGCATTTTCTTGATAGATGGTTTTCTCTCTCACTTGATTCTTTTGCATTAGCTCAATGGGTCTGATGCACACTTCGGCTAGAGCGTTTCAAAGTATCAATTCTTATGTAAAAAGCGGTAAAAATGACAATGGCAGCATCAGAAAACACTAAAATTCAGTAATAAACTCACAAATTTCGAAAAACACTAGACACTGTTCACCCCTGTATCTTTCCACCACGTGCACGATATTTCGCGAAATTAGCGCGGCACATTCAAATAAACACGGCCGACTGTCATCACAGCTGACTTCGTAAACAAATAAACAGTAAACACTGACGGCGTCTGCTCGAATTCTTACGTTTCAATATCCTCAATTCCTCACAAAAGGTTGTAACCGATATTAGTGTCGAAAACTTATCAAAATGAAACAACAACACACAGGAGTTCCAAGCATGATGATCGAAGTTGGAATCATCCTTGGAACTCCTGTGTGTTATTGTTTCATTTTGATAAGTTTTCGACACAAATATCGGTTTCCGTGCCTTTCACAACCTTTTGTGAGGAATTAAGGATATTGAAACGTAAGAATTCGAGCAGACGCCGCCGTCAGTGTTTACTGTTTATTTGTTTACGAAGTCAGCTGTGATGACAGTCGGCCGTGATTATTTGAATGTGCCGCGCTAATTTCGCGAAATATCGTGCACGTGGTGGAAAGATACAGGGGTGAATAGTGTCCAGTGTTTTTCGCAATTTGTGAGTTTATTACTGAATTTTAGTGTTTTCTAATACTGCCATTGTTATTTTCTCGGTTTTTTACATAGGAAATGATACTTTAAAGCGCTGTAGCCGAAGTGTGCAAGACCCATTGGGAGAACAACCATGGTTCACGAGTCACCGCTGGCTGCGGTCAGTGGCGCATGATACCTCCTCCATTCCTCTCATTTTTCTACTAAATGAATTGTAGAGGAAGGATAGAAAGAGCAGGTTTTAATCACTTGTCGATCCTTGTCTAACTCACGTGTTTCAATTGAGGAAAGAGAGGGTTAGAGAGTTTCTCGGCTCCTTGCGCTAATTCTTTAGTATCTCGCCGCCTTTTGTTCCCCCGAGAGCCAAAAAGTTTAGAGAAACTCAAAAGTCGAGTTTAGAAATAGACAAAAACCAACCTAACCGAGTTGAAAACTGATATTTATGAATGACGAACGTAGATGTGGAATTTTCAGGTATATGACAATGTAGGACTTACAAACCTGCGTTTCGATCATGTTAGAGTGAATGAAACGCCTTCAAAAACAATGACCCGCAACATGATACCCAGGGAGCAAACCTCGTTATTCTCGTGGCTTTATTTGAATGTTTTGCTTGGCAATTTTGATTTAAGGTGGCTGATTTGAATCCCAAGTTCAAACTTACAATGGGGCTATTGCACACTTTTGCTATAAGCGATTTAATAGTCGATTATGGCGTAAAAACCTCAAAAAATAACGATGGCGGCACTAAAAACTTCCAAAATCCACTCCTAAACTCAATAAACGCAGTTATTTGCGGGAGCGTAATGGAGGCCGAGGGCAGTAACAATGGGAGATTCCTATCTTAATTTCGTCACTCTTTCTATGCTGACAAGGATGATTCACAGAGTAATTAGTCATCAGAGTGATGATCCACATCCGATGAATGGTACCACAACACCAAGTGACACCGATGTCAAATGAAAGTAGTCTCTTATTGGTCACTTCTTGATGGAGTTTCAGAATTGTTAGATGGGAATCTCCCATTGTTAGTGCCTTCGGCCACCATTACGCTCCCGCAAATAACTGCGTTTATTGAGTTTAGGAGTGGATTTTGGAAGTTTTTAGTGCCGCCATCGTTATTTTTTTAGGTTTTTACGCCATAATCGACTATTAAATCGCTTATAGCAAAAGTGTGCAATAGCCCCATTAGAGAGTTTTATTTTTTGGTGTTTGATTTGCCGATTGAAGGTTTGTACATTTTGATTGTATCCGCAAGTCAGCCTTAACTGACTCAATAAAAAAATCAGCAGTTTTTATTTCAAAGGTTCAAATTGCGGTTCCCTTCTGATTGGCTACATGACTCAGATCACGTGATTTGCAATACTCAAGCCTTGTTGCGTCGACTCAAATTGAAGGCACCTCTAACTACTTATTTGGCAGTGCCATTTGGGCATTCGATGACATTCATCTAGGAAGTGAAAAGTGAAACGCGTTGGACAGGTCAGAAGAATTTTGATCAAAGGAGTAGAAGAATGAATATAATATGTTGATTCATTATTTGATTCTGACCTGTTCTAAACTTTTCCCTTCTCACTTTTCCTTATGCATTAATTTTCTGAATGACTTATTCTTTGCTTTTATTTTTCTTTTGCGTCATTCTAATTGTTTAAGATTGTTTAATGATGTGGTTATAATTTCCCTTTTCTTCTCTCTTTCAAACCTCTGAAGACGACACTAAGTGCCGAAAGGCCTTAGGTATATGTTGTTAATAAAATAAAAAAAAATCCTCTCAAAATTCGCTGCGTATTGGTTACTTTATTTCATTTTTCTTTGGCCCAATGATGTGGTTGAGGGCTGGTGATTGGTGAATTTTATTCCAATACCTGCACCCTCCCTCAAAACTTTTGAGCAAACAGAAAGGGGGGGGGGTCAAACTGATTTCCACGTCCCACTGATTGACTGATTCTTTGGGCGCGTACACTGAAAAAACAGCTATCGTAAGATTTACCATGACTTAATGGTTTAAATTTTCGACAGTCCAAGAAAATTTTACGTTTTACGTTTTCCATGGTTTGAGTTAAAGATGTCTTGGTTAAAATTTAACCATTAGTAAATCTTACGATACCTGTTTTTTCAGTGTATCCATAGACGGGCCGTATCACCCCCCCCCCCACTTTTTTGGGTGGAGGGGCTAAAAATCGGGAAAAAGTCATCACCTGAGACTTGAGAAGCAAAAAAAAAAAAAAAAAAAAAAAATCATAACTTTTTAGCCCCCCCCCACTTTTTTTGTTCCCGGTCCGCCTATGAGTGCATCCAAAAATAATATGTCTTGAATGACTATCGACTTCAGGCTGTAATAAAAAGCGAGTGGCGACTCGTTTGCAATGGCGTACGCAGGGATTAGTCTCTCTCGCTCTTTTCCTGTTTGAGTGCATGTAGTAGAAAAGGAAAGAGATAGGGGCTGAAGTCACGTTCGAGCCCCTGCTTCGGTCCTTTTCCAACACACGTGTTCAGATGGGGATAGAGAGAGAAAGACAAATGCCTGTGTACGCTACTGCTCGTTTGTATTAATCGAATGAGACTATAGGCTGACAATTTGAAAGCGTTAAGAGCTCCGAAAAAAAAAAGCTAATCACACTCCTTTATGACGTTTGATAACGAAATTGACATTTGACATTTTATTTCTTAAGAGTTAATCCAACGTGTCTTTGTTCAAGTGCTAGAGTTATTATCTTAGAAGATTGGATCCAATTCATGGTGTGAAAGATGGTGGTCGGGCAAAATTTCGAATACTAGTGCCAAAAAGTAGAATTGCTGTTGTTTTTTTTTTAACTTTACAGTGCACGGAAATTTAATTTCCATCATGAATGTGTTACTATTTACGTTCCTATGTACCTGTGCGATTCACAGAGGTTTGTATTAAACGTTAAAATGTATTTATTATTATTATTATTAATTTATTATTTATTAATACGAGGGTCCGGCCGGTCCGGGTCTTCTCAAAAGTAAGTATCATGTGGGTTTTTTTTTTTTTTTTTTTTTTTTTTTTTTTTTTTTTTTTTTTTTTAAGCTATTAATGTTTGAGGAATTCTGTAAACAGTGTTCGACGTGTCATATTTTCAGCTTTGAGACCCTTTTTTTCGATTTTCAATTCCTCAAAAATTAAAGAAATGGCGGCGATTTTACCACGTTCACCTCCCGTCACAGTGGGCCCAAATATTTACGCAATCGAAGAAATCGTTATTCAGACATGTTTTGAATTTTTTTTTTTATACATTTCTCGACAAATTTTAAAGAATTTAGAGGGTTCTCAGGTTTGAAGGGTTTTCAGAACCGCCAGTTGAAAGTATGCCTTAAAAAGTCTAAAACTCCTTGAAAAATGATGGAAATATTGATCAAGAACATTATCGATTAGAAGACTTTTTTTTGAAGGTTATAGCACCTAATGAAAACTTCAAATATCACACCTAAACTTCTCGGGAAGAGGTATAATAAAAATTCCCAGCTGATGCTGCTGTTCGTAAGCCATAAATCTGTTCACTACCGGATCCAGTGGGTTTGCGTCCTTCTCTGTCTTTTCCCATTAGAACGCATGTGTTAGAAAAGGAAAGAAGAGGGGGCGAATCACGTGTCTGCTCCTGATCTGCTCTTTTCTAACACACGCATTCTAATGAGGAAAGAGAGAGAAGCATAAATTTCTGGATCCGCCAATGAATCTCTCTATCAAATTCTAGTATTGAACAGATATACTATCGTCTATTTAAAACAGGGAGACTTATTAGACTTTAGACGAGTGAAGAAACTTATTTTTCATTCATTCGATCGGCGATCCTTTAAGTAAGAAACGGTTTAATCCTGACGAGCATTTGAAATAATCGATCTTTGTTTCAGTGAGGTCAAAGACACCTGCCAGGGAGTTAATAAGACAAAACGCGCAATCCGGTTTCGAGGCATTGGATGAAGAGGAACAGTACGAGCAAAAAAGAATGATTAGAACCAGAGTAAGTTCCAGGTCTTTAGCGCCTTAGCGGTGGATATTGGATTTGCAAAATTCTTAATACTTTTTCAGGACAGCAATCATAACGAACATATCATCCATTCAACATACTGACAAGGGGAGGGTCAGAAGTCGCCGCCTCCGATTTTGAAAACAATTGCACGAAAATGTAGCTAAAGTAAAACTATTGGACCCGTGTTTCTCACTTTTTGCCAATGGGCCTTCCTAAAGCGTCAGGAATTTTTTGAAAGTTGTCGAAATTCACATAAATATTCGGAACGCTCTCCGCTCGGGTTTTCACGTGAATTTCGGCAACTTTCAAAATATTCCTGGCGCCTTAGGAAGGCCCATTGGCAAAAAGTGAGAAACACGGGTCTAATAGTTTTACTTTAGCTACATTTTCGTGCAATTGTTTTCAAAATCGGAGGCAGCGACTTCTGAGCCTCCCCTTGTGAGTAAAAAAAAAGGTCCCAAGTTTCACTGTGAGTCTTTCAGAGACCTCGTCACCTTATAAAAAAATGTGTACAATATTGTTTTTTACTGCAAACAGTATTCTGAAGAAACTATAACAGAAGGAATCAATCGAACACCCAGGAACTCTACAGAATCGGAAATTCTGCTTGAAACAGTTCTGTTTTGATAGCTTTCTATGTGTATGTGATTTTTGTTTTTGTTTGTTTTTGTTTTTTTTTTATAAGTAGAGAAAAATTAATGTGTTTCATAAAAGTCGATGCCTCGATGGTTTTGCCTTTGACTCGTGTTTTAGACAAAATTTGAGGCTCTTGGATACTACATATACACTCTGCGATAAAAGAGGCAAACCGGAGTCAAGGGTAGCGTTCTAGAATTCATTCGTTTACTGCATCCGTGCAGAAAAGATTACACTATCCTGTCATGTAGTATATCTATGTATATTGAAAAGTATAATGCTATTCATAATCTTTTCTTTATGGAGACAATAATGGGATGAATTCTAGAACGCTACCTAACTCACGAAAATTTTATCAGCAAATGCATAAGTCAGTTGAAACCAGTGGCGTAAAGTGCAATTTGACAACATTGCATACGTTCGTTTAAATTCATGTATAAGGTCGAATGCACAGGTGTTCACCAAACACTCAGTAGTTCGATATTTTTCATGGGTTTAAATGAACGAACAGCAACATTGCCAAATTGCACGCCACGTCACTGGTTGAAACAATAATTAAGGAAGAGCAAACAGCTGGGCCGTCATATTTACAATTAATTAGACAAGGTCCAACTGAACTCAAAGTAAACAGAACCTCAATTTTGCTCAACAACCGCCGAAATTTGATTTCAATAAGGGTCTAATTTATAGAGTTAGGCATGACCTAGACCTCTATTATTTAAACTTATCAGTTCAGGACCGTGAACCGAAAAATATCACTTATCAAATGGAGCCTCCTCCCTTCAATCAGCTTAATCAGTTGCGAAGTTTTTGAGTTACAGTGATAATCTGGGTATTTTGGGACAGTTCTTTTAATAATATACGGTTTTAGTGCGAAATCAACGGTTAGCCAACAATCACAACAATGCACTAATTGGTCGCAATAGGTTCCAACCAAACTCGCGCACATAGCGTTCTAAACTATCGTACTTACTCTCCCGTTACCCCTATCTAAGTATACCTATACTCATCTCTTTCTGTATAGTTTCGAAAATCGTCTATAGGGCCTTATTTAACGACATATTATTATCAAAATCGCATTGAAATGCCTCGAGGAATTCATTTCTGCCAAAAAAATTTCACAAAAGAGGTCTGTATGTATACGAGTTTTGGGATGCAAGTGAGATAGGAGTAAATGGGGGTTACGTGAGAGCGGGAGAGCGAGAGAGACAATTGGTCTTTGTTTGGAACGCTCATCACCGGATAACTTAACGTCATCACTAAAATTGTCTAAAGTCTACCTTGTCGCCCTTGTTTGATTTGCCGCAAAACAATTAATAGCTTGATTGCTGATTATGTTACAGCTGTTCACATCGCAGCCACTATACGGTATGTCAAAGAGGATAGGAATTTACCTGAGCAGACCAGAACAAGTCGAAACGGATGAGATCATTTCGAAACTGGTGTACGATAAGAAGACAGTGTTCATCCCTAAGTTCGTATTTTTTTTTTCTTCTCGAGTTAAATAAAAATGAGCCGTTGGGTGCAGAAATGGTGTGAGTCCAAAATTCTGAATTTGAGAAAATCGCTCTTAAACTTAAAGGTGCTGATTGTCCATAATGATCAATGCATTTCCGTAATTATAAATGCGCAGACGTTTGTAGGGGTTATGAGTGGTGTCTGCTCTCGAACGTCTCACTGGTTAAGATAAAGTATGAAACCATTTGGTTTAAATTAATAACTTAAATTTTCAAATATTAGAATTACTTTACACCATTTCTGCACCCAACTTAGTGGCGGAACGTGTGTTGTCTCGAAAATAACGTTGCATTTGTTGTAATTAAATGCATTAAAAATATCGAACTATCGAGGAATCGGCAATGACCATCGAATTCGACCTTTTTTACGGGTTCAAATTGACAAAATGCTACGTTGCCAGTTAGCACTCTTTGCTACTGACTTAACAGCTATAACAGCTATCTAATAAAAGTATTGTTTTAATATTTATACATATGAGGTTTTCCTTGGATGGACCTCTAACAATGTTGTTTTATTAACGCGATGTAATTCTACACCTGTATATTCTCTTACTTCAAAACATTACAGAAAAGAGAGGCCTCGTCAAGGAGAAACTAACTTGTAAGATCATTAGATTTGTCAGCGGACTACATAGTTTTCGAATCAGCTAAAGCAAACCTTGATGCGATTTTTTTGAGTGGCCAAAGTGCACCAAGCCTGATTTTTATGACCGTGAAATAAGTTTACTAGCAATATTCACCTCGGCATTTTACAAGGCGTAAGCACATTAATTTCCGGTAGAATTTTTGTGTACAGACAAATTATGATCAGCCTTTGCAAATGTACAAGTATCCTTACAGGTCCATACAGCCCAGCAACTTCGTTATGAGCCTGCATTTGGACTATTTTTACAAAAGCTATACTTACACATATTATACCAGCACCAGCTTAGTTTGGATAGTGATATTTATTGGTGTATCGGTTAGTTTTTCCTATTCTCAGTATGAGGCGTGTTGCATCGACCAATATTTAAGTTGAGTTTAAGAAGGTTAAATATTTGTTATAAACAGAGACGATTTGGTTTTTTTCTACACGATCGAAACTTATTATTTTTTTTTTTTTTTTTTTTTTTCGAGACGTTCCCGTTGCTTTTGAAGGGGGTTTCTTTCTCCCAAAATATTCCTATGATTTAAAGTAGAGTCTTTTTAAGAACTGATTTTACTAATTTCTAGTTTATCTAATAATCCTGGCACCCTCCACTCAGATATTAAACTGCTTTCTTCCATAATTTTTCAGGGTAATAAATGAAGAAAATATTGACTTCGTTGAAATGAAGAACAAGTCCGACCTAAAAGAGTTGAAGCTGAACAAGCACGGTTTCAGAGCACCAGATGATCAAGATAAGAGGCCCTCGGCTTTGGAAACTGGTTAGGTTCCAATGCATTTTTCTTAGACCAATCGCTATTTCAAGCATATTATTATTAACAGTGGCGTCATTTCAGGTATTGCCGGGGGGGGGGGCTCTGATTTTTTTTTTTTTTTTTTTTTTTTTTTTATGCTTGATGAGATGAGAACAGATGCCTTTGGCTTTTTCTCAAGTGTCCCGGTTTTGGTGATAACTTGTGTAAAGTTGTAAAAAAGCGTGTTTGTAGTGACGTCACTACGCGGAATTCCCGCATTTAAAACAATGTATTTTGGGCTAAAATCTCATCTCCGGAACAATGGGAATTAATTAGAAAACAAAGGCATATTTGTTCTCAGCTCATCAAGTACTTTCATTTTCTTTATGAACAACATAACATTTCCAGACCCTCGCAACTGCCCCATTAAAGACACTTTCTCTGTTCTGAAGATAAACTAGAAGAATCATCTGCAAACCGACTTTTCAATAAAGCTTTTATAAAATCAACTTACTTTATACAATATTGGCGCCTATTAAGTCAATTATCGGTCCCACAAAAGGAGACACTATAGTTTAGTTTCTTCCCCAACAATATATTTTTCAACCGGGAACGGATCTTCATGATACCCATGCTATTACGACCTTTTCATGAACCCTAATTATTTTGCAGAATTCATTATTGCAAAAAAGTTGAATCAATTTCATTCTTAAATGGGGCTCTTGCAAACTTTTGCTATAAGCAAATAAATAGTCCAATCTGATGGTAAGATCATCGAAATCACGAAAATCGCACTAAGAAAGTCTAAAATTCAGTAATAAACTCACAGAACTGCTATAACGGCAAGATGATAATGGCGGTAATGTCTGGATGTTAATGTCTATTATGTTACTTCCTCTACAGAAATACAGAGATAAGTATGTCTCAATGGGTCTGTTGCAAACTTTTGCTACAATGATAAAGAGTGTTTCATCGTATGTAAAATCGCCCGAAAAGTCCATTGGTGGCATCAGAAAGTCATGAAATGCAATAATAAACTCACTAGAGACGTTTAATGAAATCCAAGATGGCGGTAAAATATCGAGCAATCTGTATGCATGCAACTTTAACATCCAAGGATTGCCAACGTTGACAACCGCACAGCTTCAGAGGTTATGTGTTTATTTACGTTGTGATTGGGTGTGATCAATATTGTGAGGTTGGCTATACTTGGATGTTCGTGGTGCATGCATACAAATTGCTCAATATTTTACCGCCATCTTGGATTTAATTAAACGCCTCTTGTGAGTTTATTATTGCATTTTACGACTTTCGGATGCCACCAATGGACTTTTCAGGTGATTTTACGTATTATTAAACACTCTTTATCGTTGTAGCAAAAGTTTGCAACAGACCCATTTAGATTGGAATCTCCCATGATACCTGCGTCTCTCCGCCATTAAGCCTGATTCTGAGAGTGAATTTCGTGATTTTTTAGTGTACTCATCGTCATTTTTACAGGTTTTTATGCAAGAATCAACTCTTCAATCCCCCATAGCAAAAGTTTGCAAGAGCCGCCCATTGCGACGATGTTCAATTAGAAGTGCTCTTGTTTTGGCGAATTAGACTCAGCTCGATCAGTAACATCATTTTAATAAAACGGTCGATCAAGTCAATATGGGAATTGAATAAATATCGTATGTTTAGAATTATAAATCGTTCGTTTTTTTCCCCAGCTTGGCGTACAGAACCGTATGATTACGATGCGCCAGACACGCGACGTTACCCTGATGACCGAGGCATGACAATGTACCCCCCTCCTTGGACTTCAAGATATGTTCCTCCACCCTCACTAAAGAAGCCAGATCATTCGCAAAGCCACCATATATTCCATTCTAGTAACATGAAGCAAAATGATATGATCGTTTGAGGCATATAGATTTTGAGTGAAGTAAGTTGACTGTACGTGTCAGATTTATTTTCTAAAATTGATAGACGAAATAGCTTTGATCCAAAACCACCAGTGTAAAAAGGTTGATAAATAAAGGTGAACGACACTGTTTCTAACTGTAAAATAACAATGAACTGTATTTTTGTATCTCAAATTACTGAGTTTAACCCTCTAAGGACCAGATTATTTCAAAAGCACGCCACTCTTCCGTGTATAAAGGGAAGGTAGTTAACTGTTCGTACTCGGGGGGAGTTGAAATTGCCTATAAGATACATTGAAGGCGCTCGAAGACATCGTATCTTGTACATGTTTTCATCAATAATCGCGTTCATCCGGCATAAAGACTGGAAGAATGTGATGTAGACTAGAGAAGAAAAACGAGTATATACTCGGGCTTGGCCCTTAAAGGGTTAATTTCAGCCAAAAATAGAGCCCTGAGCCTTGTGGCTGTTGTGAAAGGTCGATCAATTGATACCGCATTAAGTTTCTCGTACGATTTAGAAATAAATTAAAAAAAAAAAAAAAATTGAGGGGAAGAATATTTGAGAATAGTTATATTCATCCGAAATAGTTTCCCTACTCAAAGCTATACGTGAACATTCTGATCTCAGTTTTTCCCGTTGTCCATCAGTGATTTTTCTCTCTTCTATTTTGATATTCCTGCCTCCCCCCCCTCCCCCCGATTAATTGTACACCCTTTACTGCAGTTAAGCGTAAATCTCAATTTTTCCTGATTAATTTCCACTCTATTTTTAACTTATTCAAATGGATCAAGGATTGATACTTAAGTTTAGCGTATTTGAATGTTTTAGTATCTGCTCGATCAATATTTCTCTTCTTCACCTTTCTTCTCCACTTTCTTCCTCTTTCTCTTCCTCGTATCCCTTTTTTGCAAACTTTAGAATGAGTGGGGTTAATTTCAATGATTCCCGATTTTAAGCAATAGAACCAGAACATTTTTTTTTACATCATGCATCTGGGAGATGACATGACATATGAAGGAGTATATTAAAGGTATCAGACGTTTTATAACCTTTTTCTTCGTACAAAGTCAATCTGGTAGTGCCTACTCAAAGCTATACGTGAACATTCTGATCTCAGTTTTTCCCGTTGTCCAACAGTGATTTTTCTCTCTTCTATTTTGATATTCCGCCTCCCCCCCCCCCCCGATTAATTGTACACCCCTTACTGCAGTTAAGCGTAAATCTCAATTTTTCCTGGTTAATTTCCACTCTATTTTTAACTTATTCAAATGGATCAAGGATTGATACTTGCCAATCGATACTGATAAGTGCCAATCTTTATTCTAGAAGTAGTAGAAGTGGATGGCCCAGTAAATCAAATGGAGGTTGATTTTTTCATTTGGATGCACTATCAAGAAAGAAAAGAGTAATGAGATTGATTACAGTGGCTCTCATAGCCGTAGCCAAGATATTATCTTTCTCTCTCTTAGCCCATTTAAACACATGTGTTAGAAAAGGACAGACACAGGGACTGAAGTCACGTAACAGCCCCTATATCTATCCTTTTCTAACACATGTGTTTAAATGGGCTAAGAGAGAGAAAGATAATATCCTGGCTACAGCTATGGTGGCTCTGCACTGACCTGTATAGGTACAGTCGAGGACAAAAAGAATGACAGACGACTCCTTGGATTTTGGTATAGGTAGGCCACCTGCGATGCTTAAATTCATTGAGATGAGTATTGCGGGTGGCCTACATCCAAGAGTTGTCTGACATTATTTTTGTCCCCGACTGTACATGGATCTTGGCCTCATCAGTTGAGATTGTTTTCCTAAACAAGAATCCACGCCACGGAACAACGCGTGTGCTCTTTCTGAGAAATCATCCCAGTGTTTAAATAGAGAGTTTTGTTCTAAGAGCGCACCTCTTGTTTTTGGGCGCTTTTTCAGAAAATAGCCTTAATTGCTCTTTAATTCTTAGCCTCGGGTGATTCTAATTCGTTTTACTTTGGGTTTTGAAATTGATAGTCTATTTCATCAATTTCAGAAGGAGAGAAAAAAGAACCGTTAAAGCGAATATATGTTCTATCAATTTTAGAAAAGAAAATGTGATCGTATGTTAACTTAATTTTGAGCTCCCATTGAATCATTGATTCTCCCAAAATATTTTCTGGGTGTGCCGGTGTAGTGGCGTCGCGTGTAATCTGGCAACGCTGCACTATGGTCTGAGCTTGCCATAAAGTGGCAAAAACAGTGGTGAGGTGTGACAATTGGCAACAATGTATTTTCTCCATTTAAATTCAACAAAAAATTTGAACGCTTTAGTCATCGGCGATGACCAGGCATTTCGAACTTTCTAATGTGTTTAAGTGGGGAAAAATGAACGTTGCCGAATCGCACGCCTCGCCACTGGGCAAAAAATCAAGACAGTAAATTCCTCATCAATTAATCATTGTAAACTTTGAAGACCATTTTTAAACACAGAAAACGCTTTCAGCAAGCGAACTAACCCTAGAAATGGCACTGGGAAGTTTTAAATTAGGCTTGTAAAGCCGGAGACGATGATTTTAGATGACCTTAAATTCTTGTTTTATTTTCGGCCACTTTTTTTCGATCTCAGAACATAGTGCGCTGCATTTCATCCATTTAAACCTAAACTAAACGCACATTCCACAGCGCACCTCAAGTTGTTCGATATTTTTTGTGAGTTTAAATGGACTAAATACCACGTCCCCATTTCGCCACAACGATTTTATAACCATGTCTCAAATTCGTGTTAAAAGATGCCTAGCTGTTGAGAGAGTGAATTAACCGATTTTTCTAATGTTTCAGGTGGTCTGGATTTGTTGATAATCCCCGGTTATGCATTCACAAAAGACGGGAAACGATTAGGCGGCAAGAAAGGATTTTTCAGTCAATATGTCAAAAGATGTCGTGAAATTTCGAAGAATGTCACAGTTCTTGGACTAGCATGGAAACATCAAATACTCCCTTCGATCCCTGATTGGAAAGATCCTGATATTAAAGTAGACACTGTTTTGTATGAATTCGAGGGGCAGAGGATTCTTCCTACTCCAGGAGAGGGGTACCCCCACGCCCCCAACAATCCTCACCTACGGACTTGGATGCCACCTCCATGGGGGCCGGCCTGAAAAGGCATCCCCTTCCCTTATCTTGTTGAATTTCCAGGGGTGTCCTTTAGAAAAGGTTAAAATTTGAACCTTCCATCAAACTGAGATTTCCTGCAATGGGTCTGCTGCAAACTTTTGCTACAAAGATTAAGAGTGTTTATAATCTAATGTAAAATCGCCTGAAAAGTCCATTGGTGGCATCAAAAAGTCATAAAATGCATTAATAAACTCACAATAGGCGTTTAATGAAATCCAAGATGGCGGAGAAATATCGAGCAATTTGTATGCATCATGCACCACGAACAACCAAGGATATAGCCAACCTCACAATATCGATCACAACCAATCATAACGTAAACAAACACATAACCTCTACCTGCAGTGAGGTTGTCAAAGTTGGCTATCCTTGGATGTTCGTGGCGCATGCATGCATACAAATGGCTCGATATTTCTCCGCCATCTTGGATTTCATTGAACGCCTAATGTGAGTTTATTAATGAATTTTGAGACTTTCTGATGCTACCAATGGACTTTTCAGGCGATTTTACATTACACGGAAAAAAAAGATTAGTGAAATTAACCATACGATAGCTGATTTTGGCACCTGCTAGATGTTATGGTAAACTTGACCAGAAGTATGGTACATTTACCGATACTTTGAGTAAATTCGACATGCAATCAGGTAACATCACCTAGTACCTAGTCAAAACATAGTATACTTTTGGTTAACATTGCCATAACATCTAGCAGGTGCCAAAATCAGCTATCGTATGGTTAATTTCACCGTAGTTTTTTTCCGTGTAGATGAAACTCTCTTAATCGTTGTAGCAAAAGTTTGCAACAGACCCATTGTAGCAACATAAATTCACATTACTAGCCCGACTATAGTCCGTTTCATTTAAATAGAAGCTTGAGCTCGACTCTTTCCCCTACGAGTTTTACCCTCACTCTCGTACCTGTGATGACTCGAGACCCGCCCCGTTGGTCGGGGATTCCGCTCCGTCACAATAGACTGTCCTTTGGATTGCTGACTGTCCATTGTGACGGACGGAATCCCCGACCATACCCCGAGGTACGAGAGTGAGGGTAAAACTCGTAGGGGAAAGAGTCGAGCTCAAGCTTCTATTTATATGAAACGGACTATAGTCCTCAGACCACCGGATAATTTCGACAATTTGGCAGAACTTCATTCAAATTTTAACTTTTAATAATTGAAGAGCCGGCGAAAGTGCAATCTTATATATGGAGGAGCGTTCATTTTCAAAATATAAAAAAAAAAAAAAAAAAAAAAAAAAAAAAAAAAAAAAAAATCGAACATATGAACCATCAAACATTCGTTGGACTTTATTGCACAGACGTTTTGGTGACCTTTTTAAATTGGTAGCTTATTCATCATTGAGAAAGACACTCGCTGCTCCTGTGAGATTTTGTATGTATATAGCTGTAATATGGGTGTTTTAATTCTAGTTAACATTATTTACTTTTGAGAGAAAAAAAAAATCTGCTGTAATATTAATGACTGCAACACTTGTGATTCTACTGCGGAACCAAGTATTGTGTGTACATTTTCTCTTTCTGTCTCTCTCTTCAGAATAAGAAGTCCTCCAACACTATCTGATTTCTAAATTGGAAATGTATATGATACCCACAACAACAAAGGATTAAGTCAGTCCTGGTGTCCAGGTGCATTTCACGTATTTTAAAAAGCCACAGGCTGTAGCATAGTTACAGCTTAATAGCGCCTTCAATAACCTTGAAGCATTATTCCTCGCATAAAAAGATTTACCATGTCATCCTGACTCTATACACTGAGATAATTCTTTTTTTAATCCAATGGGTATTTCGTTTGTGTTGAAGAAACTGCGCAGTGAATTATTGAGTAATGGAAAATTATTTTAACCCTTTCCGTCACAGTGTACTTATATGTGTATAGGGTTTAACATGGAGTCTTGTGGGATTTTGAAAAAAAAATAGGGATGCACGTCAATTTAGATGAGAAAAGTTCAACTAGTTCAATGACGTGAATCCAAGATTGATGTGACAACTTTTTCATAATGCGAGTCTCAAAGGGTTTTAACATAATAAAGGAAAATGTCTGCTGCTACAAGTATAATAGATTCTTTTTCACGACAGTGATTCTCTTTTCATGCAACAGAACTTTACTTCGAGCAAGGAAAACTGTCACAAGTGAACGTGTTTCCTTGTTCTTAAAGAATTGATTTCTCTCAGTGTAGTCGCTGCACTGGCCAGTCAGGCATGCTCATGAAAAGACACTCTTATCTCCGGAATAGGCAGTCCCTGAAATACTACATTACGTCTCTTCTACATAAACCTATGGCAACTGAATCGATTTTAAGGTGCATGGTTCAAATGGTCTCCTGAGAAATCGATACATTTGCATAGGTTTAAGTGGTACAAACTTATAGGTATAAACACATTATTGTTTATATCTGGGGTTTAAAACTATAACCATGGACGTTAGTCGATTCTTCACGAGCAGCCACTGATTTCCTGATCACTGGCGCAACCAGGATCTCTTCCATCTCTCTCATTTCCATTTGAATGTATAAGTAAGAAAAGGACAGAAAGAGGGAGTTTTATCCCGTAGTCCATCCTTGTCTAACATACGTTTCTTCATGGAGAAAAGAGAGAGATGAAGAAACTCTCGTTGCGCTTCTGTTCCTGATTGATTGATTTCGTTAACAAAACACAGGGTATAAAGATAGAAATTAAATTTGAACCAGAGATGACAAATTCGAAAAATCCATAATGATTCCGTTTCTTATTAGCAAAATGAAGTCTTCGCTTTGCGTGTTGTTCATTTGCATGTCATTTCATTATTATCTATTAAATTTACGTATTATCTTAATTCGTGTTTATAAGAAAATAAATAGAAATATATTTTTTTACTTTAAATAAACGCGCAGTTTTACCGTTGCATTTTCATACAATTTTTTTTTATTGATTTTAATATAAATGAATCCTAAATAAATTGTTTCATTTATTCATTTTATTTCTTTTTTTCAAATTAGTATTTTCCTTCTTATATTTTGAGTGTGTAGCGGAACCGACGCATTCATTGCCAAACATTAATTTCTGACTTCATTCATCAGGGTATAAAAACGAACTATATCAGAAATATTTGATGAGAAGCACCGAGGAAGGCAATTTTGGACAATTTGAGGCTTCTTGGGGGTGTGCTCGCCCCCCGCCCTAGATTCACCGCTGGAAATTCAGACTATCCGTACTTTCACGACACGTGCCCCCGTGCCCCCCCAGATTTTCCACTGGTTATACATATTATTGTGGGCAATTTTTTAGTCTCAAACAAATTCAGAAAATCCGTACTTTCATGACTCATTCGAGGACCAGTAATTTACTTGATAGCGCGGTGAGAGTCGTCTGCAAATTTGATGAGAAACTATAAACAATGGGTTTTTAAGTTGGATGGACGGATGGTGGTTTCTCTCTCTCTCTCTCTCTCTCTCTCTCTCTCTCTCTCTCTCTCTCTCTCTCTCTCTCTCTCTCTCTCTCTCTCTCTCTCTCTCTCTCTCTCTCTCTCTCTCTCTCTCTCTTCATCTGGTTTTAAAGGAGTCCTTGTGGTAAAGTTGTCTTTTTTATGCCCAATGAGCTTTTTCTTACACGCAATGAAGCAATACTACAATTTTTGAATTAATGGAACGAACTCGACTACCTTCCAACCAACCAATACATTGTTTTTAGTTTTACGGTGACCATTTCAAATATTGTCTTAATATGGAGTCGGACTGAAATGGTCAGGAGCATGTCAACTGTCAAGACTCCAAGCGAGGGGACAAGATTGCAGTTTTGGTGCCCTTCGCGAATTGCTACCCCTCTAAATTAATAATTGTTTTGCCTTTTTTCACTTATTTATTTATTTTTATTTTGTTTTTTTGGCTTATTCACCATGCCCTGATTTTACCGCCCCCGGAGACCACCTGCCCACCTGGGGCAAAGGTATACCCGCACCGCATGCCCCCCTCCCCGGAACGCTCGTCCCTGCAAATGGTTCGAGTATGATTCATTTGCGGACATCTGTAAGCTGAAAGTACAAATGATTGAATCAAAATGAAAAATGTCAAATTGAATAGAGCCACTTGAATCAAACAGATTTGATCTGGTCACTACAGTATATCGACGCGCGACGCGTGCAATTTGGCATTGGTATTTTTGCGCTACACGGACTTTACGTCCACTGTTTTTATGTCCCATTACTGTAATGTCCCAGAGCTGCCGATTTGCGTAGATTTAATGACATTTTGAAATTCACCGATGATTCCACCGGTTGAGAAAAGATTACACAGTTCAATTCAGTGTATGACCATAATGCACGTGAATACTCTGATCTGTAATCTTTTCTCAATCGATGGAAACGGCGTTAAGTAATTAAAATATACCGGTTGGAAAAAGATAAAAGACGCTAGTATTTTTGTGCATTACAGTCATACACTGAACTAAACTCTGTAATCTTTTCTCAACCGGTGGAATCTTCGGTGAATTTCAAAATGTCATTAAATCTACGCAAATCGGCAGCTCTGTAATGTCCACCGCTATAGACGTCCACAGAAGTGGCGTCCACTATCATATGTCCACTTATGTTACGTCCACCGAGCTTTATTGCTCCACAATTCAATAACAGCATAAAATGGGAAATATTCGATACAAAGGTGCGAAAATAGATTTATTTCTGTGACAGTAACAGGAAAACTTGGTACTTTATCATTCTTGTCCTTTAGCGGCGCATAGTTAAAAAAACAGTTGTACTATCGACGAATTAAAGATTGTCGCGAGATTGCCACGAGCTAAATTTCGCCTTCAAGGCCCCGGTTCGGCCACTCTTCATACTCCTCTCACCTAGTACGTGAGAGGCCCTAGTGTGAATGGGGCGGGAAAGCCGTCGCAGATCAGTCCCACACTCACACTCATAACTGAAAATGAGTAAAAATCCCACGACAATCTTTAATTCGTCGATAGTACGTAGTTAAAAAAAAGCAAGTTCTGGGTTAAAATCTACTTACTCAGGGTTATTTGGAGTTAAGAGAAAATGCCCCGCAGGAACTCGAAACATCTCGAACATCTCTGAAATGTCTCAATACATTCCTGGGTAAACTAAGTAAACTTACTGTGAAAGAAAGAAGAGAAAATTATCTCTTAAGAAATAAGAAAAAATCATATCTTAATTAAGAAAGAAGAAAAAACAAGTGGTCCAACTGTGGACATTTAATGTCCACAATTATTACGATGATGAACGTTTGTTTTTGTGGACGTTTAGTTGGGTGGACGGACAATTTTCTGGACGTAAAGAAGCGGTGGACATAAAACTAGTGGACGTAAAGTTGATGGACGAAAAGTCCTGGAACCGTTTTTGCTCAAAATAACCACTTGTAAATCAATCAAATTTTCCTACATACTATTGATTCCATAAGTATCGATTATACTTTACACAGAGAGGAGGATAATTGCTGCCAAATTGCACGAATGCACGCTATGCCACTGTGTTTCTGAAAAAGCAACTATTTGGTCAATTTCAAAACGCCACAGCCCACCAAACCTTCTCCGTGATAAAATGTTCACAAAACGGTTGTGACCTAATTTTTGAGTCATTCGGAGTTTATGTAAGCAAGGAGTTCGGGTCCATACCCCTTGACCGACGCTTTATCAAGAGCTAAATGGAGTCATAAGAGGCCAGTAATTAAAAAAACCTTAAAACCACCAACTGGTCACCGGATTCATATAAATTGGGGGGGGGGGGTCGAGTGTTGTTCATAATTTATTTTGCTAGACTATTGCTTTTTTAAAGTAATGTGAAATGATCATGCATTCTGCCGATTTGGCGTCAGTTAAGAAGGTTTGTCTTAGGCAAAAAGGGAGTTCCCCCATTGGCCCCCTTTATCGACACGCCACTGTAATTACAAATGATGTTGATGATTACAACGCTCCTCTTTAATTTTGATAGCGCTCGGAGCGAGAGATAGAGATAGAGAGAGAGAGAGAGAGAGAGAGAGAGAGAGAGAGAGAGAGAGAGAGAGAGAGAGAGAGAGAGAGAGAGAGAGAGAGAGAGAGAGAGAGAGAGAGAGAGAGAGAGAGAGAGAGAGAGAGAGGGGGGGGGGGGAGAGGGGGAGGGAGAGGAGAGAGAGAGAGAGAGAGAGAGAGAGAGAGAGAGAGAAATGTCTCGCTTCGACGGGGGCTCGCAAATATTTTGACTGGCAATGTGCTGAATTAGTGAGAATGCATCTTCATCATCGATAGCCAGCGAGACAACGATAACAAATAGTGACTGAGTTTTCAACTTAGTTTTTGAAAAATTTTCGACTTGAATTTTTCTCCGACACGATGTTAGTGTTTGTAAAATCACAAGCGATTGACAATTTCTCTTCGTTTTGGAATTTTAAAATGTCATATTCAGCAAAGACTTTCATCGCAGTTATTACCGTCATAATACAAACTATAGCAGGTGCGTTGTTCCCGTTTTTATTTGGATTTAATAATTATTTTTCCTTTTGAGTTTACTTACCCGACCTCTTAGATACTGTGTTTTAAATGAATGATTTACCATTTTTCAAAATGTCGTAAAACATGCTCCTAACTTTGAAGTTCTTATTCATCTAGCTACATACTCTTTTGAGATACTTCTAAGTTTTTGACATTGACTTTTTTTCTTACAATTAGTATATATTTATATACCTATCATCAAAACAACGGTTGAAAAGTGAAGACAGTATTAGATTATTCAAATGCAAAGTCATATTATTGTAAAGGATAAAATGCAAAAAAAAAAAAAAAAAAATGGGCTGATACCGGATTTAAACAGCAACACAAGGTCAAAACAATAAAATGTAAAAAGCAAAAGACTCACTTGCGTGCGTTAAAGAAATTAATAATAGCCCGCAACATAGTTGTTTTCTTCAAAGTTCATTTCATATAAATAGCGCATTCATTTCTTTTATACAGAAAGAACTGCGGATAATGCTAGAAATTGACTAGACAAAATTTGGAGGCCAGTAGCTCATTATTAGAATCTTCAGTTGCGACTGAACTTTTTTCTTATTCATGAACTTTGAGCACTTAATTTTGCCTCGGTATATTGATATCGATGATTCACATAATTGATTCCTATTTCAGTGGAATCAATGACAACTGATAGACTAAAAGTGAGGGCAAATATGGAGGAATTTGCTGAGAAAATGACAGACGAAGAAAAGAGCCTTGAGAGTAAAGCCGTAAGATCCAAGGTAAGTTACCGATGATTCCACCGGTTGAGAAAAGATAACACAGTTCAGTTCAGTGTATGACTGTAATGCACAAAAATACTCTGATCTGTAATCTTTCCTTAATCGGTGGAAACTCCGTTGATTAATTAAAGTATCCGCAAGTTTTTTAAAGTCATCGACGATTCCACCGTTTCAGAGAAGATTACAGATGCGAGTTTTTTAGTTTATTACGCAGTCATGCACTGAACTGAACTGTGTAATATTTTCTCAACCGGTGGAATCATCGGTGAATTGAAAAATAGCATTGATTATACGCAAAACGGCAGCCCTGCTAGGTATACTAATCGATAGTATCTGAAACAATACCTTCTATAGAAAATCAATCACCAATCATCAATTTAATATAAGGCTATAATTATTAAAGTCAATGGAAATGTCAGAATTGTTTCTTTAATTTTCACAATTTTTTTGTTTCTTTTGTTTTTGTTTTATTTTTTTGTTTTGTGTGTCTGTTAAGACTCTCGGACTTTTACACACTTATGTAGACTTGCTATTGAGGATACCTACAACTTAGAGGTGGATGATGTTGACTTATGAGTGCCCTCAGTTTCAAAATTTAGTGTCAAACTTTTTTCGCGCCTTGAGCCAGCACTTGCTTTTAAGTTGCTTGAAGCTTATAAGCAGTCTCATGAAAATCCAAATTCAACTATTCGACGCAAAATTTATTACACTGATTACATGTAATCCAATTTTGAAAAAAAAAAAACAAAAGAAATAATAAAAAAGTAAGTTATAATAGTGCGCTGTTTTTACGTGTAGGTATTATACGTGTTGCGTCAAATTGCCGACGCAGGATTCAAGATTTATGCCACTATGTGTACTTCCAAGACATGGTCGAATTGACTTATACAACAGCCATTGTTTCAGGCTAAAGTGTTACATTAGTCAACCTGGTCTCAAGCCGCGGAAATAAGCTTTCGGCCTTTTTTTCTATCATCACAAGAATGCCTGAAAAATGCTTAAACCCTGTGACTTGAATTCAGGCACTTGAAGCATAAACGGTCCTGAATACATCAGGTGTGCTCTTTGACCTACATTCACATTATTTGTTGTGGTTGATTTCACGAGAATAGCATATCTAATGTTTTACAGACCCCTTGTGCTTCCAGTGCCTGAATTGTAAACCGTAGGATGTGAATTCAGGCACTTAAAGCACAAAGGGTCCTGAAAACATCAGGTGTGCTCTTTGACCTACATTGGCGTTATTTTTTGTGGCTGATTTCACGAGAATAGCATATCTGATGGTTTACAGACCCCTTGTGCTTCCAGCGCCTGAATTGGAAAACAAGTAATTGTAAATTCCACTTTCCAATCAACATTAAATTTCTTCAAAACTCATTCGTAAGTTTGAAAATCATTATTTTTCAAAAATTAAAATTTTATAATCATGACTTTTCCTGCCTTGGAATGTCATAAAGTAAAAAAGTAAAAAGATGACTTAAAATAATGAAAACCCTTCAAAAATAATCACTGATTACTCATCATGTTACAGCTTTACGATTTACCGAAGTACATGAGAGCGAAGAGGGTGGGAATTTACCTGAACAGGCCAGAGCAAGTCAAGACGGATGCGATTATAAGGACAATGGTGGACGAGGAAAAAATCGTTTTCATCCCAAAGTTTGTAATCTTTTCATTTCTTGGGAGAATTTACCATCCACTCAAAAAGCATTGTTTGCCTTACAATCAAATGCCTGTTTTCGGCTCAGAACAATGATTTATGTCCAGTCGTTCATTCGATAGAATATCTCACACGCACCCATTGGAAGGATATCCGAAATCCGTTCTCAAAACCACCCAGTAGTGGCTCGTTCAATTTGGCAACAATGTTTTCCCTCCATTTGATTCTATGTGAAACAATCGATTCGACAGTGAGGCAGCGCTTCACCAGCATTCGATTGTTTCACATAGAGTCAAATGGAGGGAAAACATTGTTGCCAAATTACACGAGCCACCACTGAAACTATACCATTTAACTTCTCACCAAATTCTTATTTTTTTATGGTTGAGGGCTCAAACAGTTCATTAAAAAGTGAAGGACACCATGACGATTTGCTAACTATCGTAACCATCTATTATTATTCCATTAAAGCTAACCAAAAAGGTCGAAATCTAAAAAATTGACCAGTGTGGCACCATCTAGAGGATGAAATATCAAAATTGTTTGCATGGAATCACCTTAACATCATTTCATTAGTGGGTCAGTTACAAACTTTTGCTACAGCTATAGAGAGGGTCATTTTTTCCCCTCTTTTTGCAGGGGGAAATCCCCCCAATGCGAATCCTTTGTCCGCAAATACGGAAAAATCGGATGAAAATGTCCAAGTTTTGTGAAAAGCTTCTATACCTTCTCGTCGATGCTGACAATAAGTAAGCTCAAAGTGATTTGTTCAAATTTCAGCTTTTTATATCTTTTAAAAACTATGACCTCGGGTGAAAATTTAACCGCCCTTGGTAACGCAAGGGTTATTATTGATAGTTTTTATTCTTTTATTTTGTTCTGTTGTTTATTTCCGCTGTCCCCCTCCCCCATTTTTTCCCTCTCAAAGTATTGTACTATGACTTTCAAAAGAAAGTATCCTCGTAGAAATCATAGACAGATCCAGCAATCTGGCAACAGTGTATTCGTCTCATTTGATTGCATCGCAAATAATCGATTAGTCACGGGACCATGGCCCCTTCAAGAATCGATTGTTTATCATGCATTTAAATGGGGAAAATGCGCAGTTGCCAGATTGCTGGATCCGCCTATGGTTGAAATTTTCATTCTTCCACTTCTCGACCAGTTTTAATTTTTTTTGCAGTTTTCAGGAATTCCAGAGTCTAACAGCATTGCCACTTAAAAGTATGCCTTAAAAAATCTGAAAATATTTTGACAGCAAATTAGAACAATTTATCAAGAATAATTTCGATGAAAGGACTAGCTTTTGAAGGTCATAGTACGTGTAACTGATCTTCCTTATTTTCAGGGCAACAAAAAGAGAAAACATTGAGATGGTAAAACTGAATGATACATTTGATCTTACTGAGTTGAGAGTAAATCAGTACGGATTCAGAGCACCTGATAAACATGATAAGAGACCCGACGCTTTATTTACCGGTGAGGTTTCAATGCAGTTTTGTTTCATTTCTAGCTTCGTATCAAATGACAGGGCGCAAAGCTCTATCAAATCAAGTGCTTCGTTATCTTTGGTCCTAACGCGACGCATTAGTTTGAGACCGTCATAAAGTGGCCAAAATCAGAAAGTTTCCTCATCAATTCATTGTTTATAAACTTCCAATACTAACTATAATCACAGATATCGCTTCTCACAAGTAATTCAAACCTAGAAACACAGGAAAATCAATCTTGAAAGGTCGGAAAATGATTTTTAAAACCATAAGTGGCATCGGATGCGTTTTAGCACATTTGCTTACATTCTGAGGGCCGTTATCGTGTCATGGTCCACTGCAAAGATTACAGTGCCGTAGAGTTTTTAATGGGGTAGACTTTCATTGCTCTTGTTGATCGACTATATCGACATCTATTTACTCTTTCAAAGATTATTTTAAGAACTATAGTTATTCTTGAGGTGCATCATGGTTAAAATTATACATTTTAGCGACAACTAACTATTCTATCCGTAAAATACGGTTGGACCCAAGGTTATAGATTAAAGAGGTATGCTCATCTAACTTCGCGCCACAAATTCAGTGGCGCGCAGTTAAAAAACACTGCAGGCAAGATGGCCGACAAAAGCAGAAAACATATACTCTTTGCAGAAAACATTGGATTGTTTTCTGCTTTGATGCACAGGGCAACCCAATGTTTTCTGCAAAGAGTATACGTTTTCTGCTTTTGTCGACCGTCTTGCCTGCAGTGATTTTGAACTGCGCGCCATGCACTGAATTTTTGGCGCGAAGTTAGATGAGCATACCTCTTTAATCTATATATCCTAGGGTTGGACCCCTTAGTTTGTAAACCAAGGTGCAAAAATGCATCCAATGACGGCAGCCGTAGAGCCTAAAATTCATGGTAAATCAGAAGTTGAATACCATCTTGTCTTATTAACTCTCTACATGCAGGGACTCTAGTTAAAACAATATTGGCAATAACGTAACTAAACTTATAACAATATCGGCAATGGGTCTGTTGCAAACTTTTGCTACAGCGCTGTAGAGTGTTCAATCATGCAAAATCGCGTGAAAAGTCCATTGGTAGCATCAGAAAGTCATAAAATGCAGTATAAAACTCACGAGAGACGTTTAATGAAATCCAAGCTAGCGGTAAAATATTGAGCAACCTGTATGCATGCACCGCACGAACATCCAAGTATAGCCAACCTCACAATATCGACCACACCAAATCACAACGTAAATAAACACAGGACCTCTGAAGCTGTGAGGTTGTCAACGTTGGCAATCCTTGGATGTTAACGGTGCATGCGCATTGCGCATACAGATTGCTCGATATTTTACCGCCATCTTGGATTTCATTAAACTTCTCTTGTGAGTTTATTATCACATTTCATGACTTTCTGATGCTACCAATGGACTTTTCGGGCTAGTTTACATACGATGTAACAGTCTTCATCGTTGTAGTAAAAGCTTGGAACAGACCCATTGATATGGCCGGTGATGCATGTGTCAAGCAATGAGCTATATTTTGAGGTTAAATTTTGTAGGTTGTTTCCGGTCGTCGTTCCGTAAACAAATTCGAGCATCGACGGAAACGACCTAAAAAATTTAACCTCAAACCTTGGAATCTGCCGTCCAAATTCCGCTTTTTCCCGGGATTCCTTCTATACCCTGTGTATGACTCAAGGTGGACCAGCCCGCTGCCACTCTAAAGTTATAGCTCATTGGTGTCAAGAATAGATGAATAAGTCGAGTGAATTAAACAACCATAATTTTTATGTTTCAGGTGGTCTAAATTTATTAATTATTCCTGGAATTGCTTTCTCAAGTGATGGGAAACGACTTGGCGGCAATCGAGGATTTTACGATCGATTTGTCAGAAGGTGTCGATCCCTTGCCAAGAATGTCACAGTTGTTGGACTGGCGTACAGACACCAAATGGTACCGATAATTCCTGATTGGGACTTTCCGGATATTAAAGTAGACATCGTTTTATCTCCATAGTTCGTCAAAAGATTCGGAGGAAGGAGGATGAATCAGTACTTACTGCTTATAAATGACATATTGTTCATGAAACAACGTGAGGTTACGTTTCAGTAGACTCTGAGCCCTATGAGTGAACCTATGAGTGAAGCGATTTCAAAATATAGATGATGATTTAATCATGGTGAGCTCAAAGGTATCTGATTTCCGTAGCTGACGGGGGAATGGGGGGGGGGGGGGGGGGGGCAAGGTAAAAAATAACCAAACCGTTTTCACAGCAAATGCTTTGGTTTA
Source organism: Trialeurodes vaporariorum (assembly GCA_011764245.1). Taxonomy (NCBI): domain Eukaryota; kingdom Metazoa; phylum Arthropoda; class Insecta; order Hemiptera; family Aleyrodidae; genus Trialeurodes; species Trialeurodes vaporariorum. Next base: position 62,974,802 of record VMOF01000024.1, on the reverse strand, counting down.
TTTTTATTTATTTAGTATTTTAAGTAATGAAGTGCATTATACTGCATATTTAAGACTATTATACGTTACATATTTTTAGATATTTTTGGAACGGTCTTTTTTTTTAAAAAAAAAAAATAAAAAAAAAAATATAAAAAAAAAAAATAAAAAAAAAAAATACAGTTCCAAAAATATGCAGCAACTCGGAAAAATATGATTTAGTGCGTTGCTTTTTTATACTGTTTTTCATTATATACGAAACATTGAATCACATAAAATCTACAATTTTTGACCACAAAACGTAACTTAAGAAAAATAATGATAATTTTACGTAAGGAAGAGAAAAAGTTGGCGTGGGGTCAATTATTAACCCCCCCCCCCCCTTAGACTCACAATGGTTAAATAAGCAGTTGGTGGTAGGTGGTTTAGTGTGATTTAGTGACGCAACACAAACAGTCGATGACATAGATATACATAGAATAAAACTTGGATCTATCGCTTTCTTTTTAAAGTTGAATCAATCTTCCTCTTGCTGTAGGTTTAAGCCAAGGAAGCGTCTTGCGATTCGCGCCTTCAAACTCATGGTTAGGCAACAATATATCCTAAAAGTGGTTATAGTTGCTCTGCGGTCTCAGCTCAGCTAGCTTCGCGTTATGTTGTCTCGATGCCTGTGGAGTTCTTTGAACTGTTTTAAAGGATAGTAAAAAGACGTGCGCTTTCATCAGTGGTGCTCTTATCAGACGCTCATAGTTAAGCTTGAAAAGTGAAAACCTACCAAGAGCCATCGCACTTTGCCTCAAAAATTATAATTTTAGAACTATGAATTTTCAAAATCATCGACGGTTCAAAGATTCAGTAATCGTATAATGGATGTTTTCACTTTCTTAAAACCGATGCAAAAGTGTATCTATTTCCAAAGAGTGGCTTTGTACTCTATGGGCTTAAAATTGAGATCAGCCTGCAATCAAGTTTCAGACAAGATATTGTTTTAATAGGTTCAATTTTTGATTTTTAACTTGATTTTTTAATCTTCTCGCTTATATTATTCTTCAATTTCGATTCAAATTACCGGATCAGAACAATTTAAGCGCTCAAAGTGTAACTCGGCCCTATTTTGACATGACGGGCCTTCTTGCGAGGCATTTCGAAGTTAGTCCGGTATAATTTATTCGTGTTTTGTTTTATATTATTTGTTTACGTATATTTATTTGACTGGTTTTTTATGGAGACGATATTTCCCCTCAATGTGTACAGTTTATTGTTGTTAGCTTTTACTGTTGTTCAATTGGTTTAAGTTAAAATTAGCCTTAATTTAATCGAACCGAATCTCTTTGTTGCCTTCTCTATTATGTGACCGAATCAGATCAGAGCGGATCCAGCAATTTTGCAACCATAAATTATTTCCATTTAAACGTATGAGAAACAATCGATTCTTGAGGGGGGCCATGGCCCTTTTATTAATCGATTGTTTCTCATACACTCAAACGGAAAGACTCTGCTGTTGCCAGATTGCTGGATCCACCTTACACCAGATGAGAGGGGTGAATTGAAAGATGTTCACAAGACCGAGGTGATTTACTGGTAAATTTGACAGCCCCTCTGGTCTAGCTATAATAGAATTAATTGTGAAGGATTCGTTTTGAATAAGCATAATTTCGTAATTTTGAACTTTTAATTCATAGCAAATATAACGTGGAATTTTAATCATAAAACTTGTTTTCATTTATCGTCGAAACATTCGTTTGTCTTAAATTTTTCGATAAAAAGAAGAAAAAAAGACACCTCTCTGGAGCGGGAGTTGCCCGATTTCCTCCCAAGATTCCCTCCCGATTCCGATTCCCTCCCGTGACGATCTCTCATTCCCGATTGCCTCCCGGTGTCGAGTAAATGAAAGAAAATGGCAACGTCGCAACAATAAGTTTAGGGAATAAATAATAGTTCGGATCGTAAGTTGATAAGAGGTACAAAATCACAAGATAAGAATAAGTGCACAAGTGCGAAAAACCGGCCAAATATCCTTAAAAAAAAATTGAATTCCTCGAAGAAATCATCGGAATCATCTTCCCGAAAATTGTGACGACGAGGCTCTCTTTAAATATATTCGCACAGTCTCATACAGGAATCCTCCGAATGTGTTCTTGTGAATTTGTAAATTGTAATATACATATGTTTAAGTTTCAAATTTGTGACGCACTGGGCTCCATACACCCGGGCCGTACAGTGAATTTTAAAACCCTTTACTGCATGATTTTTTAATTTTTTCAATAAAATAATTTTTTATCAGTACAATTTTGATCATTGAGACAGGGAAAAATAGTGAAAAAATTCTTTCCATTACATTTTACTTAATGGTAAAGAGCCTGAATATTAATTGTTCCAAATATGGCCTTACGCCCATTCAGGTGTCCTTGCAACTGAAAATAAAGTTTTCAGGCTAAAAAAAAAAAAAAAAAATTGAAGTAGTAAAAGTTTGTATATGGTACCCCTGCGTTACTCCAAAACATAACAATAAAAATCGGAAAATCTCTATCAGATTTTCAGAGAGCTATTTTCAACCACTCAGCACGTTCTCTATCCTGTGCTGCGCCCTCTAGGACAAAATCGACAATTCTTACTTGTTTAGTATATGTTCCACATGTGACCCACCATGCAGTGACAGTACAACTCAAGTCCCCTACTTTCAGATAAGGCTTCAAAGTAATTGTTCCAGATTTGGGATCATCTGCAGTTAAGGGTTAAGACTTTAGTTTTTTTATTTACGTTATTTTTTGACGCACCGGGCTCCATACACCCGTACAGTGAAATGTAAGACTTCAGTTTCCTAATTTTTTAACAGTATTTTCATCCGGCAGCCATGATAAAGGTTAAGGCAGGGAGAAGGTTTTCAAATTTTGCTTCATGATGGGGATATTGCACACTTTTGCTGTAAGCGATTTAATAGTCGATTATGGCGTAAAAACCTCAAAAAATAACGATGGCGGCACTAAAAACTTCCAAAATCCACTCCTAAACTCAATAAACGCAGTTATTTGCGGGAGCGTAATGGTGGCCGAAGGCACTAACAATGGGAGATTCCCATCTAACAATTCTGAAACTCCATCAAGAAGTGACCAATAAGAGACTACTTTCATTTGACACCGGTGTCACTTGGTGTTGCGGTACCATTCATCGGATGTGGATCATCACTCTGATGACTAATTACTCTGTGAATCATCCTTGTCAGCATAGAGAGAGTGACGAAATTAAGATAGGAATCTCCCATTGTTAGTGCCTTCGGCCACCATTACGCTCGCGCAAATAACTGCGTTTATTGAGTTTAGGAGTGGATTTTGGAAGTTTTTAGTGCCGCCATCGTTATTTTTTGAGGTTTTTACGCCATAATCGACTATTAAATCGCTTATAGCAAAAGTGTGCAATAGCCCCATTGTGAAGCAGAGTTTGGAAACGTTCTGTCGACCGAACCCATTTTCTTCATCCGAGCATCTTATAATTTTGTACTGTCTATCAACTTACGGTCCGAACTAAACATTCCTGACACGGTGAGTTTAGTTTTAGTTTTTATCATCAAACTTGTTGTTGCGACGTTGCCATTTTCTTTCATTTACTCGACACCGGGAGGGAATCGGGAATCGGAGATCGTCACGGGAGGCAATCGGAATCGGGAGGGAATCTTGGGCAGTGGCGTCGCGTGCAATTTGGCAACAATGTATTCTATCCATTTAAACTCATGTAAAAGATCGAATTCAGGGAGTGCACAGTGCACAAGGAAAATTCGATATATTAAATGAGTTTAAATGGAGCAGTTGCATTGTTGCCAGATGGCACGCGACGCCACTGATCTTGGGAGGGAATCCGGCGACGCCCTCTGGAGCGGGAGTCGTCTCTGGTTTAGAAACAGTTTGCGGGTATGTTGCAGTGGCGGCTCGTGCAAAGTGGCAACATTATTTTTCCTCCATTTGATATTACGTTATAAAATCGATTGGATAGTGAAGCGCTGCTTCATCAACAATCGCTTGCTTCACATAGAATCAAATTGAGACAAAACATTGTTGCCAAATTGCACGAGCCGCCACCGATATGTTGGGTCATCAGTGGCGGCTCGTGCAATGTGGCAACAACGAAATCCCTCCATTTAAACCTATGTTAAACAATCGATCTTCAGGAGGTGCAATGCACCCCTAAGTTATCGATACTTTTGCTTAGGTTTAAGTGGCAAAAAAGCATAGTTGCCAAATTGCACGAGCCGCCACTGTGGGTCATTTATCGGTGATTCCTTCTAAAATATTGCCGATGCCAGTAAACTTTCGCGTTTTACAGTTATAAACTGATAAAACTATCTAACATGCATTATTTCATTGTTTTGGCGTGAGTTTGAGATTTGCCAAAAGCTAAAAGAGAGGGATAGAGAAAGTGTCTCTCGCTCTCTCTTTTACTCTAATTTTGATTGCGTATAAAGCAAGAGAAAATGCATATTTCAAAGGCAGCTTGCACTTATTTAGAGCTACAGTAAGTCGGATGAGTGAGTTTTAATTTTCATCGATAACCAAACCAAGACAGTGTTACCAGATCGAGGGTAAAAAGCCGTACCGTCCCAATTTAAATCAATGGAAAACATACGGACTTTTCGCCCTATCTGGCAACACTGAACCAAGGAAATGATAAGGAATAATGACTTGTTTGAATGGATCAGGCTTATAGTTTTTGAGTTTTTTTCAGTTTGATTTCTTCACCAACATGATGTTAATTCTTGACCAGTCAATAAAGAATTGATAATTTTTTGTGATTTGAGAATGTTATGTTTAAAACAGACTCTCATTATAGTTGTTTCCATCGTAATAAAAATTATAGCAGGTGCGTTGCTCACTTCTTTATTTCGACTGAATCATCATTTTATGTTTATTTTGTTCCCATCCCTCTCCCGACGTTCAACGTCTTCAGGACGTCCGGAGGACATTCGAAGGAATTCTTGAAAAAGTCTTGAATTGATCTGAAATGCCTTCTTTTGACATTAAAAAGTGATCAGCGAAGAAAAAAAAATTAACGTCCAAATCACACTTTTTTGTCGGGCTGCCCCTATAATTCTCTTTTTGAACCAAGGATTTTCGGACTTTAGAATCATATAACTGCACGTTGTTCCACCAGATGTGATTTGAAATTAATTTCCGTGTCCATAGCCAGCTATTCTCTTGAACAATAATATTTTCATTTTTACGTTCCAAAAAAGAGACAAAAAAAAAAAGCAATTTGGCAAAGCTGCATTTTTTTTCAATTTAAACACATGCAAAAGATCGAACGTGGCACATTTTGAGTACATTCGATCATGTTTCTAAGACACGGTTTTAGATTAAAGAAAAACAACACTGCGTCATAAACTACACACTACGCCATTGTTTACTTTGAGGATGTTTCAAGCCATAACCGCAATAAATTTTTTCGTGGGTTCGAAAAAACAAAATACAACGTTGCCACACCTATATAATTTACGTTCCTCGCCTTAATATTGTTTTGCAGAGGTGAATAAAAGCTGTAAACAAGAAACGTTAATGAACATGACTGGCGCCGCATTAGTGAGGGAGGCACTTCGATTGGACATGAAGAAGAAGTACCTTGAGCTAGACCCAAGCGAAGTTCTTCTTGAGTCAAGTTTGATCACAATGAGTGTAAGTGATGTAACTCTTAGTGCCTACAGTATATTAGTGAAGCAGAGCTGCCGATTTGCGTAGATTTAATGACATTTTTAAATCCACCGATGATTCCACCGATTGAGAAAAGATTACAGAGTTTAGCTCAGTGTATGACTGTAATGCACAAAAATACTCTGATCTGTAATCTTTTCTCAATAGGAGGAAACGCCGTTAATTAAGTAAAATATACCTGTTGAGAAAAGATAAAAGACGCTAGTATTTTCGTGCATTACAGTCACACACTGAGCTAAACTCTGTAATCTTTTCTCCACCGGTGGAATCTTCGTTGAATTTCAAAATGCCATTAAATCTACGCAAATCGGCAGCTCTGTAGTGAAGGTACTATCTCAAAGGTGGATCCAGAAATCTGGCAACTGTAGATTCTTCCCATTTAAATGTATGAATAACAATAGATTAATAAAAGGGTCGTGGCACCCTTGAGAATCGATTATTTCTCATACATTCAATGGCAAAGAATGCATGGTTGCCAAATTGCTAGATCTCCCATGTGCGAGGTTGAATAAGAATAGGGAAACTAAATGGCTCTGAAAATTTTAAGTAAACTATCTATAGACCTATGCAATTTGGCAACCATGCTATTTTTCCATTTAAATCTTTGCAAAAGTATCGATATCTTGAGGGTGGAATTGCACCTCCTGAAGATTGATTGTTTTACATAGGTTTAAATGAAGAGAATACGTTGCAGCCACATTGCACGAGCCGCCACTGCTATAGACCATTTTACTAATGACCAGAGATTACTAAGCCTAAGAGATATGGCATAACGATTCAAAAGTGTTTTTCGACTCCTGAGAAGTATGCAATGTGGCGTACGCTGGTGACCGTAAACATTGTCACTACTGTTGTTGTTTGAAATGAGGTTTGACAGCAACGCCACTAACTAAATTAATAAGATTAAATAAAGTGTTTGGGAAGTTTAATGAGCTCTGAGTATATTTTGAACGTGAATCTAAAAATCTAAGTCACTTTAATCATCCCATCGGCCATTAAATGACAAACATTTAGATGCTGCAAAGAATCTGACCTCATTTCCAACAACATGAATAACACCAGTGTTTACGGTCACCAGCGTACTGCACGTTGCATCACGGCCATTCTGCAGGCGTTTTTTACGAAGCCCGGCCAACAGTTTTTCAACACAGCGGAGATAGGAAGTGCCATATCTCTTAAGCTTAGTATAATCTCTGCTAATGCCGCTACGATCATTTAGATCAAAATAAATATTCTATATCTAACTCACTCTTGTGAAGTTACCTACAAGAAATTAGATCTAAATTCTCGACTGTTAACAGCCAGTTCTCTAAATATTTATTGAGTCTATGGATTTAAATGTACTATGACCTTCAAAAGAAAGTCCTCCCTCATAGACATGGTCCATGATTATGTTGTCCATCATCTTTCAAAGAGTTTTAGATTTTTTAAGGAATATTTTTGAATGGACAATGCTGTTAGGCTCTGAAACACCTGAAAACCAATTACACAAATAAAACAAAATAAATGACAAGTAAACAAATTTAAATTGGTCGAAGAATGGAAGAATGCAAATTTCTACCTGGATAATTTCTTTTGAAAGTCATAACTTACGTTTAAAATACATTTTCATCCCACAATCAGACAACATTATTGAAGGATTAAAAATTGATTCACAGTCACAGCTACATCGAATGAGATCCCATGTCTCATAAGAGACTTCCCGACTTTTGAATACCGAATTAGAGCTGCCGTTTCGCGTATAATTAATGACATATTTCAACTCACCGATGATTTCACCGGTTGAGGAAAGATTACAGAATTCAGTTCAGTGTATGACTATACTGTGCGAAAATACTCTGATCTGCAATCTTTTCTCAATCGGTGGAAACGCCCTTTAATTAATTGAAATATCCGCAAGTTGTTTTTTTTTTTAAGTCATCGACGACTTCACTGCGGTTGAGAAAAGATTAGATGCGAGTATTTTCGTTCATTTTATGGACAAACACTGAACTGAACTGCGTAATCTTTTCTCAAACGGAAGAATCATCAATGAATTGAAAAATACCATTAATTATACGCAAAACAACAGCTCCGGGACTGGATGAGAATGGAAAACAGTGATTGGTGGAGATGAGTCACAAGGTTGCCAAGTCTAATCAAAATATGAATATCTAATTATTTGCCTGATATCTCTTGAGCATCTGATATTCCAGTAAGTAGGTGAATTCTGTAATTTGATTTGACTTGACAACCACTTGACTCGTCTCAACCAATCACCGTTTATCATTCTCGTTCAGTTTATTTAAAATTCGGAAACACGTTTTACTCGTGGTATTTTTTGCGCACATTGAATCACATTGTTACTTATGGTATCCAATTTTGCAAAACGCAGACTTAAACCATTCCTTGTATGATTCACAGTGGCGTCGCGTGCAATTTGGCAACGATGTATTCTATCCATTCAAACTCATGTAAAATATCGAATTCAGGGGGTGCACAGTGCACAAGGAAAATCCGATATATTTAATGAGTTTAAATGGAGCACTTGCATTGTTGCCAGATGGCACGCGACGCCACTGATGATTCATGAAATATGCATAATACAAACCTATTTCCGACTACGTCATTTTGGCGTGATTTTCGCCATTTATTTTAAATTATAATACAACTCTTTTTTAGACCAAGATTTAAAAATTTACTTTCAGCTGTGGAATTTGCCCGCTTACAAGAACAGCAAACGAATAGCGATTTATCTGCACAAAGAGGGCGAAGTAGAAACGGATGAGATTTTAATCGAAATGTTCAAAGCTAGAAAGAGAGTTTACGTGCCAAGGTGAGAGAGGTGAGAATATCATTGATTTCATCCTATGATCTTACATTAACAGTAGTCTTTGTTGCTTAAAGGAGCCAACAAACAAAATCGATCAAAAAAACAAATAAGTACAAGCAAATTATCATGCTGCTATATTAGAGCTAGTACAGCTTGTTTCAGAAGTAGGAGCGGAGCAGTGGAGCGGGCAATTTGGCAACGTTGCAGTTTGTCCACTTAAACCCGTGAAAAATATCGAACTATTGGGTGTTCGGTGAACACCTTCGCAGTCGACCTTTTATAAGTGTTTAAATGGACACAATAATACAATGTTGCCAAATTGCACGTTACGCCACTGGGGCGGAGCTCAAACCGGCAAACTTCGACATCTTTCTCAACCGAGAGAAAATATTTTGGTCGTACCGTGTACAATTGGAGACAAAAAGAATGTCAGTTAACTCCTTAGATTTGTCTTAGGTAGGCCACCTGTAATGCTGAAATTAATTAAGATAAGTATTGCGAGTTGCCTACCTCCAGGGATCATCTGACATCCTTTTTGTCCCCGACTGTACCTGCTGAGACAAAGATATACCTATGGCCGAAGGATGCAACACGCAACACACCTAATACGTGTGTTGAATGGTATACTGTGTATTGCGTATTGCATAACCCGGCGAGGTATCTTTGTCCCCGCTAGCAGGGCTTCGGACCCTGGACCGGTCCGGACCCCAATTTTTGCTTGGACCTGCAGGCTGATTCTCCCTATTTCACGAGACGAGACGAGATAGGAAGAAACGATGAATCCCATTGGTTTAAATGGCGTCACGTGACAGATTTGAAGTCATTCGACGGCCACGACAACGGCGGGACGACGGGATCTGAGTCGTTCTTCTCCAAATTCATGACTCGCCGCCTTATTGGCCGTCGTCGTCGAATGACTTCAAATCTGTCACGTGACGCCATTTAAACCAATGGGATTCATCGTTTCTTGCTATCTCGTCTCGTCTCGTGAAATAGGGAGAATCAGCCTGCTGAACCCGGACCTGGACCGACAATTTTTTCTCTTTTGGACCCTGAACTGGACCCGGACCCTTTGAACGGGTTCATTCAGAACCCGCCGCGAATGGTTCTCAGCGAGTTCAGTGCGCATATGAAAAAAAAAGGAAAAATAAGAAGTAAAAAAGAGGCAATGGCGTCGCGTGCCATCTGGCAACAATGCAACTGCTCCATTTAAATTCATTAAAAATATCGAATTTTCCTTGTGCACTGTGCACCCCCTGAATTCGATATTTCACATGGGTTTAAATGGATGGAACACATTGTTGCCAAATTGCAAGCGACGCCACTGAAAAGAGGATAAACAGGGGGGAAAAAAAAGGAAGAAAAAATACAATAGGAAAAGAAATGAAAAGAAAATAAAAGAAAAACATCAAATTTTTGGTCATCTGTGTGCGAGAGAAGATGAGAAATGAAGAGCTATAGGGGCGGTGAAGGGTGTGTGGGAGGGGGTAAGGGGTGAATAAATTCACTGTTGACTCTTTCCAGGAATCAAAACTAATGCCTCTCCACACACCAACCCCCCCCCCCCCCTTCCGCACTATTCCCGCAGTACTGTTGCCATTTTATCATTTAATTTACTCTGTCCTTTGCTATTTGCCAGGTCATTGTTTAAATATACATATTACTGTATTCAGAAGGTAGCCAATTGCTTTGAGTTTCCTGTCTTGTTCATTAGTTCACTTTAGCATTTGATTCGACGAAAGATACTTAATTGAATAGATACGTCTTTTTTATTATAAATGAAGAAATTGAAAATGGTAATTTGGATCTAACGTCGTGCTAACTAAAAAAATGCATTATCATAAGCTGTATGATAATGTGTTTTCAGGTACACAATGGAATACATAGAAATGCTTCGCATAAAATCGCCGAGAGACTTGGGAACTTTAGAGACTGACAAATTTGGAGTAAGGCAACCTAGTTTTAAAGAGAAAAGAGAGGAGGCTCTGACAAGAAAAGGTAATTTCGATTTTTTAATACAGGCACAAATATTGGTTATCATAGTTTGTAAATTTTACTCTTACATGATTTCAAAGAGTGTATAATACCACTGTCATTTCTTTCAATGAAACGCAAACAGCGTTATTAATTGGTAAAATATGTTGTACTTTGGTTTTTGAGAAGTTATACAAATAGATGGAGTTTATATTCTCACAAGGGGAGGCTCAGAAGTCGCCGCCTCCGATTTTGAAAACAATTGCACGAAAATGTAGCTAAAGTAAAACTATTAGACCCGTGTTTCTCACTTTTTGCCAATGGGCCTTTCTAAAGCGTCAGGAATTTTTTGAAAGTTGCCAAAATTCACGTAAATATTTGGAACGCTCTCCGATCGTTCGTGAATTTTGGAAACTTTTAAAAAAATCCTGACGCTTTAGGGAAGCTCATTGGTAAAAAGTGAGAAACACGGGTCTAATAGTTTTACTTTAGCTACATTTTCGTGCAATTGTTTTCAAAATCGGAGGCGGCGACTTCTGAGCTTCCCCTCGTCAGTCATACTGAGTTGATTTATTCCCTCCCTGCAAGTCTGTTGCGAGTTTTTGTTTTTCAGCTTTTAACAATAATTCTATATTCTATGGTGAAGAACGCAATCATAACTATGTGAGAATTTAAAATTATTGAAATTCACCATGCAGTTGTGGCGTGCTCGTGCACTTTGGCAACCATGAAATGTCTCAATTAAAACTTAGGCAAAAGAATCGATTCTTTAGGAGGCTGACAGCCTCCTAGAGAATCGATTGTTCTCTTTGTAATCAAAGTGGACAAAAACATTGTCGCCAAATCACACGAGCTACCACTGAAATTCACTCTAAAATTCAACACCAGCAAAAGAAAAGTACCTACAACTCTCTGTTGTCGCCTCTGAAGATTATATTTAGTCATGATGTATCTGTTCAACTTTTAATTTTAGTTATATTCTACGTTTATTTGTCTGCCCAGTTCAAGATGAAACATACGTATAATAGATAGAGGTAAGAATTTTCCATAGAGGAATAAGTCGTCGTTTCCGAAAGAGCGCTTTACATGCCAAACAATCATGATTCATGAGTTTGGTTCGAAAACCAATTTAATTGCCTTATTCAGTGCTCAAAAATGCTCGGACTTCTAATTCATAAGGATCATTGCTTTTCAACACTTTATATAATTCTGATTCATAAAGGTATAGACAGCAGCATATTGCTTTCCCAAATACATCTTCAGGAGGTGACAAGTTGTTTTCGCATAGTTTCACATTTGATTCCATTCCCCAGTTTGACACAGCAAAACTTTGCAAAAGACACATAACTTACCTTATTTACTATTTTCTTTTGTGAAGTTGAGGTATAATTTTCACTGTGCCTTTATTTCTGTTTATGGCTTAAGGGGAGTCGGACAAGGATTTCGGTCAACATTTTGAAAAATTGTTTTTTCAGCTAATCTTGTTCCATATATGATCAGCTTTAATTTAAGACCAAGTTCACTTATTTTTGATAAGTAGTCTAGGTACTCTTTAAGAATAATTTCATTAAAAAAACAAAAACAAAGTTAAGTGCATTATGCATTTAAAGTGTTTTTTTTCCGGAATTTTTAAATTGTGTTTTCTCCCAGTTTGTGTTTTTTCACACAAAAGGTACATTTTCTCAGGACCTACTCAACCGATTTTGAAAAACTTAGGCTTGTTTGATTCGTCTTTACGCCCTGCACAATTTAACACGGGCTTCTTCCAAAATTCTGTTTGTCTCAACTTTTATGAGCGTCACAGTGCCCAAAAATAATTAATTTTAGGAACTAAATTTTAAAAAATCATAACACTTACAAACCCCGTGTTAAAGTGTATGCAGGACAATAAGGCAAATCAAACAAGCCAAAGTTTTTGAAAATCGGTTGAATAGTTCCTGAGAAAATGTTCCTTAAACATTGATAGTTTAACATGGGCTGAGATAGGCCGTCCGACTCCCCTTAAATTTCTACTAACTTTCATGCAAATTTACTTAATAAAATGGCTAATTTTTTGTTGGTTATCTCACAGGTGGTTTAGATATGATAATAATGCCGGGAGTGGCGTTTACGCGCGCCGGAAAACGTCTAGGCAGAGGCAATGGCTTGATGTTAAAATATGTACTAAAGGCAAGAAGGAATGACTGGCCGGTTTTGGTGGGCTTGGCTTACAAACACCAGGTCGTCCCGAATTTCCCAACGTCACCATATGATCTTAAACTCGATTATGTTTTGGACTCGGAGCATGCTGATCATTTCGAAGATTATGAAGAGCAATTAGAAAAAATGAACAGTCGGTTTAAACCTTTGAATGAAACAAAGTCTTGAGAATGTCTGAATTTATTCGACGAAGGGCATGACTCATTCAGGACAATGGGGCTCTTATAAACTTTTGTTATAGGAGATTGAAGAGTTGATTCTTGCATAAAAACCTGTAAAAATGACGATGAATACACTAAAAAATCACGAAATTCACTCTCAGAATCGAGCTTAGAGGCGGAGAGACCCAGGTGTCATGGGAGATTCCTACATAAATTGAGACATATCTCCGTGTTTCTGTAGAGAGAGTGATATTATAGACAGGAATCTCCCATGATCTGCGTTAAACAGCCATTACAAACTTGCCGTTATAGCAGTTATGTGAGTTTATTACTAAATTTTAGACTTTCTCAGTGTAATTTTCGTGGTTTTCACGGCATATTAGACTACTCATTTGCTCACAGCAAAAGTTTGCAAGCGCCCCATTAATTTGAACACACCCTTTTCAAAAGACAAAACTACTACTGAATTTCCAAATCACAGTTAAAATGAAGGAAAACAACTTTTAATGTCCTATGTAGTGGTGTATGCTTGAGTTCGGAAAAGGACTGGAGAGATAATAGTCTGTGCCACTGTGCCCCAAGAAAGGGGCTTACAATTTTATGTTTAAATAAGACCACTTACTCTACACATTTAGATATGTGACTAATGACTGAAAAGGACATTGCTCCCCTTCATTCCGAGTCGATGCAACACGTTGTTCGAAGAGTAAAGCACGAGCTTCATCGGTGCCAATTTCAATCCAGGCAGGAGTGGATCTATGATTCTGGTGAGGGGGAATGGGCAAGCAAACATTTTGACCGCCTTTTAAGGGATTTTTTTTATTATTTGTATATTTTGCCGCTCTTTCATGGAAAATGTTTTAACTTTATATTTCTTTCTCTCGCTTGGCCACAAGATATTTGACCATCTCAACCAAATATCACCTAGGGCTAAAAAAAAAACAAAAACAAAAACAAAAACAACAAAAAAAAACTCTCTCCTAGATCCACAATCTTGGTTCGATCAAAGAGAAAATGAACTAATTAAAATTAATTCTGACAACAAAGGCTTTAGGTCCACGTTGGAATAAATGATGTTGACATAATTAAATGTAATAAAATAAAGTTGTGTAAAGTGCAATACGTTGCAGTTTGTTCTTTTAAAACGCTCAAATGGAGCGAATGGGTCTTTGCTCCATTTGCATTCTCCGTTTTGTATGGATTTGAATGGACCGAAGATAACTTTGTCAAATTGCATGGATGTACAAAGACTTTCAAAAGAAAGTGCCCGCCTGGTCGAACTTTTTACTCCTTCACGGTAAGCTTTGAGCAATTTTGTGACTTTCAAGCGTTCAAGGACTAAGCAGAATGTCTATTTGACTGTGGCGGCTCGTGCAATCTGGCAACCGTGCACTTTTGCCATTTAAACGTATGCAAAAAGATCGATACTAGGTGAGGCGTTACGCTTCACCAAGTAATCGATTATTTTACACAGTTTTAAATGGAGGATGTCCATTGTTGCCACATTGCACGAGCCGCCGCTGCCATTTGAGAGTACGTCTTGAAAAATCGTAAATTCTATTGAAACAACGGAAAAATTTAACAATGATAATTTCGACCAGGATACACTTTCTTTTGAAAGTCATAGTACGCTAAGCGCCACTGCGGTTATACGAAGATGCAAACATTGAAAAATAAATTCAGCGATGAAATGGAAATCATTTAAAGCGTACAACATTCCGTTGACAATCATTCGAAGCAAAAAGCTAAACACTCCCGACGAACAAACCTTCCTTTAGACTGCGTGGATTCAAAGTAAACAATTGCAACTCCGTGCTGACAAACAAACCTTCCTTCCGTTGAGAGTCTGTTGATTTTCTCTCCGGAAAGCCTGTTGCGTGACTTTTTTTTTTCAGAAGCGCTTGCACTGGCGGGTACAGTTCTCTCTCTCTCTCTCTCTCTCTCTCTCTCTCTCTCTCTCTCTCTCTCTCTCTCTCTCTCTCTCTCACTCTTTCTCTCTCTTTCTCTCTCTCTCCCCCTCTCACTCCCTCTCTCTCTCCCTCTCTCTCTCACTCTTTCTCTCTCTCTCTCTCTCTCTCTCTCTCTCTCTCTCTCTCTCCCTCTCTCTCACTCTTTTCTCTCTCTCTCTCTCTCTCTCTCTCTCTCACCCCTCTTTACTCATTTTTAGCACGCATTAGACAAAGATAGAATGCACATACTTGATCTGTGCATGTACCTCTATCTTTTTCTACCACGTGCGTTTAAATGAACAGAGAGGGAGACAGAAAAGTGAATTCGCTTAGCGTGTTTTAGGATGAGCGAGAGGTCGGAGTGTTGAATCGGAAGTCTCAACGATATGTCTAGTTGTATCGGGGTCAGGGTCACGGAAATCCCGTGTCAACATTCTTCTTGCTAACAGCGCATTGCGTTAACTTGTAAATACACATACAGGGTATGCACTTTTAAGCGTGCCATGTAAGGCAAGCTTCTTCCAATCGTTTTGATGCTTACGATACCCGGCAAAAAATTAATCGCCCGGTGTCCTAAAGACGCCCTGGACGTTTTTCGGACCAAACCGGGCGTTTAATTTTTTGCCGGGAAACGCATGTATACAATGATACAGCAGTTTGATACAGGTCAAAATAATAGCAGCGGAGAGAGGTGGGCGCGTAAGTATAGAGCCGTCTTTTTCATGTCCGCAATCGTTCGCGGTTCACAAAACGCGGTCATGAAATTATCTATTCTTATAAAAGAATCTCATTACATCTAGTTTAATTTGAATCTTGAAACCTTCCCGCATTATTTACTTTTGCAGACTACGAACGTTCGCAAGCTCAAAATCGTGTAAACGCTTGCGGACCGCGGAACTATTTTCATCCGCCCGTCCTCAGTGGACCACAGTGGACGATTGTGGACATAAAAAAAGACGGTTTAGGAGAGAGCTGCTTCAATTTCCAAAAACTTCATTTTCCTCTATTTGTTAGGAACATCTTACCTCAAAAAATGTTCACGTCAGAAGTTGACAGTAAAAAGCGAGAAATTCTAGAACCTCAAAATGTTGCTTGGGGGTTGCAAATTTTTGTCTGATTATGCTTTTAGGTCGAAAGCTTCTGCTCAGAACCTTAACCAGCTCAGTGTTGTGTAGAAGGAGGTACATAATAAATTTGGGGTTATACTCTTTTGTCAGGAATTAAAATTTTTCCAAAGGGGATCTTCAGCCTCTTAGCCATCTAACTCACAGCACTATTGCTGAATTATTACGACTGTTTGTGCCTATAGATCGAAAATGTCTGCTCAGGACCGTAATGAGGTCAGTGGTGTGTGGAAATTTTAAGGGAGATACATAATGCATTTGAGGCTATACCCTTTTGTCAGAAATTCAAGTTTTTCTGAAGAGGATCATCAGCCTTCCAGCCATTTAACTCACAAGACTGCATTTAATAATTAAAACGGAAGCTTTCACGTGAAATTGGGTAATCAGAAGCTTGCGTAAAATGTTACATAATGCCAATACATCTTGTTCCTTTCTTATCCTTTTTACAAGAGGGAGGTTCGTCAAATTGGTTAGTCTAGAAAGAAACACTGTCCGGAATGAAATAATAAATAAATCTGACACGAGATAACTATAGTAAAGAAAACAGGAATGAAAACAAAATCCTAAAAGCATATTTTAAATTAAAAATCACGCTGCTCATGTCTGGACTTTATTAATTCATTGACAAATTGACGGATTGATTGCTGGACAGATTAAGCGAAATTTGGATGCCAAGCATTGAGAAATATGCTGAGCTCAAAACAGTTTGCAAACTCCGTTGTAAGTAAAGACAGCCTTTAACATCATTCTCGAACGTTGATAAGGCTGGACGAAAAATTGCGCCGTTTGTTGCAATGTGAGGCCGTGGTTTCTTGTTGGGGTATATAGGGATATATAACTGAGCAAAATGCGAAATGTTGGTGCTAAAGTAAGCTGCAAGAACAGGCATCGGAGTGCTGGATAAAACTATCTTCGCTGGTGTCGAATGATACAAAGGAAAATGAACTCTAGCCGATTTTTGTTGTGCTTCTGCACGGTTGCATTTTACGCAGGTTTGTTGGTCTTGTCACTTCAACCTTTTTTCGCCTGCATCTGTCATGGGAAATGTTTCACCGCGAGTCCTATAGTAAAATGAAAGAAGTTGTTATCTATGCCAGGTTTATGCATTTGTTTTGTTTCATTCGGACCAAATTTCAGACTTATGTTCGGTCAACTTTACGGTATAAACTATTTTGATATTTGAAAGCGCCTCTCATCTTGCTGGACCAAAAAAATGTCTTTTCAAAAGACCTTTTTTTTTTAGAAACGTCTGGAAGGGTTAGGGATTTACTGATAGAAATTAATTATTTGTTTGTGATGAGCTAGGTCCGTTTTCTTACGGACCTCTTTGATTAGTTCCCATCTTTGCGGTTACGTGCTCGCCCACTTTTCATCCCTTTTTTTCAGTAGCGCAACGAGAGTTTCTTCATCTCTCTCTTTTCTCCATTAAGAACCATATTTTAGACAAGGATGGACAAGGGGATAAACCCCCTCTTTCTGTCCTTTTCCAACTAATACATTCAAATGGGAAATGAGAGAGATGGAAGAGATCCTGGTTGCGCCAGTGCTTTTTTTCCGATTGAAAATAAGGGCGTGGAAGCCTCGAAGCGTCTCGGTTTCAGTTCATATTATTGATATTTTCCTACTGTAGCCTATTCCCTTTTCGGTGTTATTGATTCACGGTAATAACTTGAAAAAGAAACAACAACAAAAAAACAACTACAACAACTTCCATCTTATGATTTTCGAGTAAATTTGCTTCTGTTTGGCACTAGTAGCTCCTTTATTACCCACTTTTTTTCGAATGTGTGTCTGAAATTAAGGGTCTAAGTGTAATAACCGTTCCATTATCGTTGGAAACACAAACGTAGTGAGTTTTTGCTTTTCTTTCCGAATTACGGAAAACATCAATGTATTCCTGATGAGTCGTTCATTGGTGGATTCACTCGACCTTTTTAGGGAGGAAAATTGTTTTCCCTCATTTGTGAGTAGAGTTTATTGATGGAACAGACAATACCCCCCCCCCCCCCCCATCCCCCAAATGTTTGTAATTTTGCGCACTCGTATTTTTTTATTTTTTTTTTTATCGAGGAACCAATGAGCAAAATCCGAAAGTTTGCAAGGATACAAGATAATATCCATAGTCATTGCGAGCTAATTTGTTCTTTGTTTTGTTTTTGTTTTGAAAAAAGCTTAGGACATCAAGGGAGAAGTTGTTCTCTAATGATGTAATTGTCAATTTTGCCTAAACCTGACCCAAAACCATTAAAAACCGCAGAAAATCCACTTCCTTCCATTAGAGCCAGTTAAAGTAGACAACTTAGTAACATAACCTCAAACCTGTGTGCTCTGGTATGGAAATAGATGGTATTGACTCAAACCTGGTCCTATAGAGAAAAACACTTTCACCTATGTTTTGAAATTATGAACGCTTTGGTTGATCAGAAATGTATTTTATAAATACGCACATTTGTCTTTGAGAAGAAGCGAAACACTTCGAGAGAAAAGAGCCACATACAAGATGTTGAAACTCTTCCATCAAAAAATGTTTGCGTCGTCAGCTGGATCAACATACATACATCGGCCTGATTTTATTTCTTTCCTTACAGATAAAGTATGGAGCAGTAAAATAAGCGATGAAAAGGCATTATTAAGAGAGAAAATGACAGCTATCCTAAGGAATATGACAGAAGAAGAGAGGAAGGCCGAATCTGACCTAGCTATACTTAAGGTAAATATAATTTTTTTCAAACTCTCAAGTCCTCTCTTAAGGTGATTCCATGGCACGTGACCAAGGCGATCAATTAGTCGATCGATTAATGGTCATTTCCCGGACTCTGTGGAGTTTTAATTTGTAAAACCAGGATTGTCAGCACCTGGAGGTAGATCTAACAAAGATATCTGTAAAGTTTGGATGCTCGAATCCGGAAAATAAGGACGTAACTGTGGGAATTTGCGCAATCGCTGTTCGATTTATCGTATCGCACAACGGATTCTGAATTCCCATAGTTGCGTCCTTATTTTCTGGATTCGAGCATCTAAATTTAACCGATATCTTTGTTAAATCTACCTCCAGGTGCTGACAATTCTGCTTTTACAAAAAAAAAAACTCCACAGAGTCCGGGAAATGTCCATTAATCGATATCGCCTTGGTCACGTGCCATGGAATCACCTTAAGTAAGAGACGGAAACTAAATTGCTCGATCCATCGTAAAATTCCTTGTCCTCACATTTTAGGAATCCTATTAAAAATCTGTGTGATGTAAATTGGTCTTTAAGGGTAAATCTTTAAATCTCTATAAGTATTAAAAAAAAAAAAAAAAAAAAAAAAAAAAAAACCTTAAAGAGAACCGAATTGCAATAGTATTATCTGAAGTTCTATAATGTTTATACATATAAAGAAACGGATTCCGACCAGATGTCATCAATTATTTTATTTTAACACCACTATTTAGAAATTTGACCAGATTCTTTCGTGGGATTATCAGACATGGGTCCTGCGAATCACTGAATGCTGATAAAAAAATAAAAAATCTCAAATTAGGAAAAAACCACGAGTTTTTATGTGTAAATTTCTACCAAAACTTGAAAAATTATAATTGAAATGAAGAGGAAAGAGTAACTTATGATAGTACAGTTTGCTGTTTCTGAAACCAACGTGTCTTATAAAACCCAAAAAAACAATTAATGCGGAATTGTTTTGTTTTTGGCATAAAAACCCTAGTAATAAAATTTTTAATCGCATCAAATACGAGCGCGGAGCTTCCAAAATTCATATCAGTTAAATGTCTTTGCAACATTTAAATGTTTTATTTATTTTTACAGCTCCTTCATCTGCCAACTTTTCATGGATGTGAGAGAGTTGGGGTGTATTTAAATACAGAGTTGGAGGTCCAAACTGAGAAATTGATCAGACACATACTTGGGAAAGGCCATAGATGTTTCGTACCGAGGTAAACGCTTTACTCAAAAGTATTATTAATGTCAATTTAAAAGTCGTTTTCCATACGCTTTTCTAATTTATTTTCTCGGTTTAGCAAGACAAACGCTTTGAATAGTAACTCAATTGCCATTGCAGTGAAACCAAACGCAGCTTGAAGTAGAATTTTGTATATCGATGACGAAGGTATGACGATTCTATGCAGTTTTCAGTTGGGTCGAAGAAATTGCATATGTTCTTATTTGAAGGCGTTTCACGCCATGCAGTGGTATACGTTTACTGTAGATCTGAGTGAGCTCATGATTTTAAACTTCTAAATTAGCTCACTAGTTTCCAGAGTAGCATTGATCCAGTTTCCAAGTCCTGAGATCTCTTGGTAAAATAAAAATAAATAAATTGATAAATAGATAAATAAAGAAAATAAAAATAAACCAAAATAAATAAACTGTGGTTTGCACAGTGTTGCCAGACTGAAGGTAAAAAGCCGTATCGTCCCCATTTAAATCAATGTAAAGCGTACGGCTTTTTCACCCCAATCTGGCAACACTGGGTTTGCATGCCTTTCCTCCTTCACAACTCTTAAAATATATGTTTACCTCTTGAACCAAATTCAAAATATAAAAAAAGAATGTTTGTGATTCAAAATTTTCTATCCTTGGCTTGAAGTATGGGACCAAGCTGTTTAATAAAGTTTTAAGGGCGAACTTGATCTTTGGGCACAGCCACGAGCTACGTGGACTTGAAAAAAAAAAAAAAAAAAAAAAAAAAAAAAAAAAAAAAAAAAAAAAAAATTGCACAGAAAATGTGTCCGGATACACTGTCTAGTGATCACCTTCTTTATTCAAAAATTGACAGTAACGTCAGTCTTATAGTAAAATTATTCTATTCCTGTTGATCAATTTATCATTGACGACTGAAAAATGAAAATACTTCCTTTGCGTAATTAATGAACGTTGATTTTTTTTTTTTTTTTTATTTTTTTTTTATTTATTTTTTTTTATTTTGATTTTTGGTTTTTTATTTAAGGAGCAAGTCTGATTCTGAAGAAACTCAACACTTGTGAAAAAACTTTCTTTGGAAAGGATAATAATTCGGCTAGAACTTGGCTGAAGGCGTATAGAAAAAAAAATTGGATTTTGGCTGTACATATTTGTCTTGAAGATGAATCCAAAGCAAACGATAGACAAAGAAGTTTTACGTACGCTGTATCCTGGAATTGAAACACTGCACTGAGATAATTTTTTTTTAATCCAAAGTGTATTTCGTTTGTGTTAAAGAAACTGCACACTGAAATGTTGACTAAGGAGAAATTAGTTTAACCCATTAAGGAAATTGTCCACTGCTACAAGTAAAATATTCCTTGTTGTGACAGTGATTCTCCTTCATGCAATCAGAACTTTACTTCGCGCAAGGAAAACTGTCCCAAGTAAACGTGTTTCCTTGTTTTTAACACAAGTGGTCAGCCAATTTTCGGTTTTTTTTTCCCGGCCCTAGCGGATTATTTGGACACTACATATCCCTATGCAACCCGTATACCAATTATGTGGACGTCCGCTATGCTTAATACGCGTGCAATCATGAATGAGATTTATAAAAGGCTTTGACCACTTAGATTAGTGTTAAGGTGATTCTATGGCAAACTCCCGAAAATTTTAATCCGATAGATGGCGTTACTTGTCGCTGGCTCCGAAAAGAGCCGTTTTTTGACGGTATTCGGCTGATTTCTCTGAACACACGAATAAGAGACGAAAAATCGGAATGTCAGCACCTGCTTAATTTTTTGCTTGATTTTTTGAGCCATAAACGGGCCAAATTGGTTCTAAAATAAAGGCGGAAGTATGCAAAGGAAAAATCACGTGTAATAATTTGGAGTTGTATCAGTATAAAGATTACAGGTTTCTGTTTCACCTGTAATCTTTACTGATATAACTCCAAATTACACATGATTTTTTCTTTGCATACTTTCGCCTTTATTTTAGAACCAATTTGACCCGTTTATGGCTGGCTCAAAAAATCAAGCAAAAAATTAAGCAGGTGCTGACATTCCGATTTTTCGTCTCTTATTCGTGTGTTCAGAGAAATCAGCCGAAAACCGTCAAAAAACGGCTATTTTTGGAGCCAGCGACAAGTAACGCCATCTATCGGATTAAAATTTGCTGGAGTTTGCCATAGAATCACCTTAAAGAAGTGATTTCTCTCAGTGTGTAGTAGCTTTTGAGTGGTCTCAAGAACGTAATAAGTCATTAAACTTTGCAGGATAAATGATACGACGATGGATATGGTTTTACTACGTTCAATGGATGATTACAATGCTTTGCCGGTGAATGAGTTTGGCTTCAAGGAGCCGGATAGAAACGATTGGTCCCGCGAAAATGGACTCGTTAAGGGTAGGTGCTATAGATAGGTGCCAATTATTTTTCTTTCTGCGCGCTTACTTCTAAAGCTGTAACTGGTGGCTTGGCGTATAATGGGGCTTCTGCAAACTTTTGCTGTGAGCAAATGAATAGTCCAATCTGATGTAAAACAGTGGCGGCTCGCCAGGTGAGGCAAGTGAGGCGACAGGGAGCCATCGCCTCACATTTTTTGAAGTTGGAGAAAGAAAAAAAATTAAAAAAATAACATATAAAGGTTGAAATGGTTGTTATTCCATTATCCTTTGTTTCAATAGTCCAAAAAGTATAAATGGAACAAAAACTTTTCAAAAAAGTTTATGTGAAGAGCGTTTCAAAAAAAATCCTGTGCACCTCTCATTTTCGTCGCCTCACCTCCACGAGCCACCAGTGATGTAAAAACCAGCTAAAATCACGAAAATCACACTATAAAAGGGCTTCATCGCAGAGCCCCACAGTTCATGGGGCCACGCAACAACCTTTCCAAAAAGTGTCGCACTCCCCCATAGTGCGTGGGGCCACGCGACACTTGAATTTTGTCTTAAAAAAAGTGCCTTACAAGTGTCGCAGAGCCCCACAGATTTTTAAAGATTTCTGTGGGGCCGTGCGACAAGTAAAATATTAATTTTTCCACCATCTGACCAAGTGTCGCGTGGCCCCACGAAACAGCTAAAATTAGGATTTTAATCGAGAAGATTGTGGGGCGTTGCGACACTTGGTTTTCATACATTTTCAAGTGTCGCACGGCCCCACAGCCGTCCAACAAAAGTTGTCCTCTAGTCCAGAAACTTTTGAAAGAAGGACTCTTATCATTAAGTGATTGGAGGTGAGCTCGTGTGAGTAATCAAAGCTAGAACTGATAAAGATTTGTCAATATCAGGGTTCTGTGGGGCATTGCAACACTTGATTGGGAAAGACTGTTTCGTGGGGCCACGCGACACTTGGTCAGACCTGAGTCGAAATAAGTTATCTTGTTATCAAGTGATTAGAGGTGAGCTAGCATGAGTAATCAATTCATCGAGTTATTAGAGGTAAGCACCAGTGAGTAATCAATTCATGAACTGATAATGGTTAGTCATTCTTTAATAAAGGTTAGTCGTTCCTTATCAGGTTCTGTGGGGCTTTGCGACACTTGATTGAGAAAGACTGTTTCGTGGGGCCACGCGACACTTGGGGGTGAGTCTAGTGTTTCACAGCCCCAAAAAAGGGTTTGATCCCCAAAGCCAGTATTGGTGCCCAATCAGCTGATAACAAGGTAAACTCTAAATAGAGGAGGGGCTTTGTATCCAGAGAAAGTATTTCACAGCCCCACAACTAGGATTGATTGGCGTAGGCAAGTATCTTTTCAGGGCAAACCGTCTAAATGCCCTGATTTAAGCCACCTCAGCATTAATTATAAACTGTTAAAACTTTCAGAGATGGGTACTCACCAGTAGACAGTGAATAACAATAAAACAGATGATTCACCGAGTCGCAGGAAAGTCGGTTGCTATGAGTTAATGATACCAGGTCTGCCGAAAGGCAATCATGGTGTCTCAATCAAAAAAACCCGGGGGAAAAAAAATGCTAAACTAAGCTATGGTAAAACAGTCGCGATTTAGCTTTTCAGTTTGAGCTTTCGAAGCCACATATATATGATATAAAGTAATAGAAACTTGAGGTAATTGGAGCACTGCCATTTTTAACAACAATTCGAAGGAACACTCATGAGGAAATAGATTTCTTAGCTTGGAAACGTATCCGCGAAGCAAACAATTAATAACTATGCCAGGTACTTAATCCTATTGTACCGTATGTAAATACACAAGATCCCTGATGAGGGAGCTTTGGACAGCAGTGCATTACGCTGGGGCTGGGTAGGTAGGGCTGTAGGGCTATGTCTAGTAGCACACGAATCACCGCAGCTGAAATCGACGGGACAGAAAATAATTCACCGAAACATGAGTTTCACAATTTTAAAATTAACCGAGACATCTAGCAATATGACATAATGTTACGGCAAAGGTTATAACGAAGTGCTTTCAATGCAGGGAAAATATAAACAAATGACAATGCAACAAATCTGGTCACTTGGTTAGGTTAGCTGTACTGTCACTGCACTGTCAATGCGAGGGTTATGTTGATGCCTGATGCACAGCAACCGTTTGAGGGGCGTGTCCCGAATCTCAGATTCCAGGCGGGAACGTAGTACCGCTAAATTCAAATGAACGGGTCGACTTGTGGAAGCGCGTCTCCTTTCTTCCTACGTTTTAGTGTGTGTATACTATGGAATGCCGTTTGTCCATTTACCCAAACTTCTTTTCGTGTTATGTAGTGTGTGCGCGCGATGCGCCAAATGTCCATTTACTTCATCAACTCGGTGCTCGCTATGGACCAAATGTTAACTTATTTGTTCAACTCTGTGCTCGCTCTCTCGCTCTTCCTCCATTAATCATGCAATTTTTCAATGTTGCCCGATCTAAATTTATAATTCAATTAAATAAACTCTTTCTTCGCTCGCAAAGTTCGATGATTGCGCGCGCGCTTTGTTGTCTGCTATGTTGTTGATGTTCTCTGTCTACTCATTTTGTGTTCTCAACATTGTAGCCAGGTATGGAACACCGTTTTTTGTGTGTGGTTTAAAACAAAAAAAAAAAAACAAAAAAAAAAAAAAACTAAACAAACTAAAAAAAAAAAAACAAAAATCTGAGTATAGGATTTCCGATCTATTTGTCCGTGATTTTAATTAATTAAACTTCATGCAGAATAGCGTAAAAATTAGCTTAATAAACCTAAATTTTTTAAATATTTGTTGAGGGTGGCCCCCTAGACCCCCTTGCCTACCTGGGGCTATCCCACCCAGATCCTCCACAAGGGATCTCATATCTTGCTATCCCACAAATGCAAATGTCTAGCGACGCCACTGGAATAAAGTGACAGAATGAGGCGAGCTATACAGGGTGTTAAGAAAAAAAGTTTCCACTGCGGTTTTTCGGAAACGGCTGCGAATTTTGAAAAACAGCCAAACACGTGTCCAATGATATTGAGGGGGACCCATTTTGGGTGGGTTATTTCTTTCGGCGCCCCCCTGGTAGGGGCGGGGGAAGGGGTAACGCCCTTTTTTCTTATGGGAGCCCTATTTTTTTATTTCAGTATCTGAAAGAACATAAAAAAAAACTTTTTGGCGCAAACCGAAGGTCGATATCGTTTTTCGTTTTCGATATATCGACGGTCAAAGTTCGATATGGACCTATTTTCAAAAAATCATTACTCCACTTTGAGATACCGGATCCCGGGAAATTTTAAAAAAACTAGGGGTCTAAAATACTCCAAAAAGCAAGCTCTTTTTAAAAAAAAATACGAATTTGACACAAAGTTAGCCAAAAATAGGGTTTAACGCCCCCAAAAATTGACAACGTTTTTGCCTAAATTTAACTTTGACATTCGATATCTCGAATGTGAAAAACGATATCTACTTCCGGTTTGCGCCAAAATGCTCAGTTTGGTATGCCTTTTTGATCGATGTATCACTCGATAGTCGTCGTCTCAAGGAATTGGTCTGAGGGGCCCCCCGGGGGGGCAAAGACGTTGACAATTTTCGGGGGCGCAAAACCCTAATTTTTGCTAAATTTGTGTCAAATTCGTATTTTTTACTAAAAAGAGCTTGCTTTCTGGAGTCTTTAGACCCCTAGTTTTTTAAATTCCGGTAACCGGTATCTCAAAGTGGAGTAATGATTTTTTGAAAATAGGTCCATATCGAACTTTGACCTTCGATTTATCGAAAACGAAAAACGATATCGACCTTCGGTTTGCGCTAAAAAGTTTCTTTTTTTATGTTCTTTCAGATACTGAAAAAAAATAAGCTGTAGGGAACACCCTACGAACACTTTCTCCCTCCATTTTTATCGGGGGGGGGGGGGGGTCGAAGGACCCCCAGACCCCCTTAAGAAATCTGGGGGAGACCCCCAGACCCCCTCTAGTATTCTGGAGGAGACCCCCAGACCCCCCTATAGTATTCTGGGGGAGACCCCCAACCCCCCCCCCTTTAGAATTCGGGGGGAAACCCCCAAACCCACCTTTAGATATCGGGGGGAGACCCCCAAGTTTCTTTAGAATTCTGGGAGAGACTCCTAGACTCCCATTAAATTTAAAATATTTTCACCTCTGGACATAATTCCGCCTTCAATCCGAAGTTTTGGCGATTTTGCAGAGAAGCTGTACAAATAGTTGCCTACTTCATCCTTTGAAGGATGGGTTTTGAACTGTGGATCTTCAAAAGAAATTTTTAGTTTGGTAGATTAAACCCCCCTTTAAAGATGTTCTTTGTTTGTAGATTTTGTACCTCAAATGTCAACAAAATTCATCCATCCATTTTCTTTAGAAGTTTAATTTTCTTTGGATATTCTATTTTTTGGGTTTATTGGTGGAACAGCTATTTTGCCTTTAAACAGTTTCAGACATAAGGGTTGTATATTATAGTTTTACATTGAAAAGAAATCCCTGCCTAGGTTGGTTGCAAACTTTTTGTTGCAATTTTCATCAAACATAATTGAGTCATGATTGAATTTCTTATTCCAAGTATTACGATTGTTTTTTTATTTCCTTGGTTTCAAAGAGTTTTGCTTGATCGCACCTATATTGGCCCTTGAAACGGTTTTAAAAGGGTTTTTTGATGAGACTGTATGATAGGAATTTTTTAGTGGGTCAGTAACATAATATGTTTGAGCAAAGTTTCATCAAAATTCATTCCATGAATGATTGACTCCAAGTTTTAACATAAATTTTCCCGCTTTAATTCATGTTTTAGGGTCGAACACCCCATTTTGATTTTTAAACTCTCTTAAGTGTTGTAAATTGTATCTGTAAGGAATACTTTCTTATATAGACTAATTGTAGATTGTATTTGCCAGTTCTTATAAAAATTCATTGGCCCAAAACCTGAACTATCTCAATTAATAGGATTATGTTTTTTTTGCTTATTTTCCCCATATTTTTTCTCAATCCCACCTATATTGCCTCTTGAAAAGGTTTTATCAGTTGTGTATGGTGACTAAGAAAGGAAAATATCTTAGTATTTTCATAGTGGATTGTGTGTACAAAAGTTTTATAAAAATTCATCGAGCCATAATGGATTGACTCCAAGTTTAAAGATTGATTTCTCACGATAATTCCTTTTTTTGGCTCGAGCGCACCGATTTTGTTTTTTTAAACAGTCTTAAGGGCTGTATATTGTAATGATAAGAAATTCTATATAAAGTAGAGTAAATGTAGGTAGATAGATTGTTTGTGCTGGTTTTAAATTAAAAATTTAAATTGGACCTAACCCGAATTATCTCAATAAGTAGGATTATGTTTTTATTTGCTTAATTGGTCTTTTTTTTTCTCAATCGCACCTATATGGTCCCTTGATTAGGTCCAAAGGATTTATTATGATGATAGTGAGAAGAAAATATTTTAGTACTGCGGTAGTACATTGTGTATACAAAGTTTCATCAAAATTCATCCAGCTTTTAGTAATTGGCACTGCTACACAAGATTAATTTCTCACTTTTTTTCCCATTTTTTGGCTCGAACGCCCTAAATTGATTTTTTAAACGGTCTTAAGGGTTATTTTACTGAACTGTAAGGGGTTAATTTTACTGTGGGCTGGTTGTAGAATGTTTTTACAAATTTTCTTCCAAATCCAAAGATCCAATATTGAAATATTTAAATTTTTCTTTTTTTTGACCCATTTTCCCATTGATTTTAAGGGAAAACCCATTTTTCTTCCAACTTAATTATTGACTTTTTGAGCTTTTGATTAATTAAGGTTGTGCGAAATTGCTTTCATTAAATTTATGGTATATTGTAGATTTGGATTACCAAAAAAAGTGTGTGATAATAGTTAAAACTGATTTGGATAATGACTGCTATTAGCGGGTCAACTAAATACCATGAAGCAAGTTAGGGTATTGTTAGAGTCAACCAATTATACAGGGTGTTTCAGGTTTAACGTTGGAAACTTCTAGAGCCGATTATTCAAGTAAAAAAAGATTTTTTTTTCTCATACACAGGGGCCTTAAAATGCTTCCCTCCGGAGCTACGATTTTTCAAATTTTGGGAAAAAAAATTTGGGTTTTTTTTTGGAAACTGTGGCTAAGATAGTCCATAAAATGTCACTAAAATTTTGTACTTACAATTAGCGTATTTTTAGGTATAAAATTCATTGAAACTCATGAAATAATTATTAGTTAAGTCCAAGTCAACTTTTGTGATACTCTTGAGCAGTTAATGGCAAAAATTTTATGTTGCCACTGAGAATTTTCAAAGTTTTATGGATGAATTAGATATCGTAAACCCTAATGAAGATTTTCAATCCCTTTAATTTCTTTCTTTTTTTTCAACGAATGGTACTGTAAGTACCTACACGCATTTTGCGTGATGCCCAACATAGTGAAAGCGCTGACTTTCCCAACTTCAACGTCAATCGTCACACTTAATACAAGTCGCACTGAAAAAAAAGAAAGGGATCGAAAATCTGCATTATGGTTTTTGCAACCTAATTCATCCATAAAATGTTGAAAATTCTCAGTGACAAATAAAATTTTTGCCCTTAAATGTTCAAGAGTGTCAGAAAAGTTGACTTGGACCTTAACTTATAATTATTTCAACGGTTTCAATGAATTTTATTCCTTAAAATACGCTGAATACCAAACTTTAGTGACATTATATGAATAGACTTAGCCACAGTTTCCAAAAAAAACCCAAAATTTTTTTCCAAACTTTGAGAAATCGTAGCTCTGAAGAAAAGCATTTTAAGGCCCGTGTTTATACGAAAAACAGTCTTATTTTTACTTGAATAATCATCTATAGAAGTTTCCGACGTTAACTTGAAACACCCAGTAGAATGTCAGTCAACTTCTTGGATTTTGGCGAAGGGAGGCAACCTGCAATACCCGTATCACAATGAATTTGAGCACTGTTGTTGGCCTACCTGAGCTAAAGTCCAAGGCATCGACTAATATTCTTACTTTGCCAAATGAGCATAGTTGGCAACAAGTAAAATACTGGAAAACATTCGGAACATTACGTTTTTTCAGAATTTTTGTAGACCAATAAAGTGAAGCTCTCACATTTTTTCAGTCATTTTTTTAACCTTCAAGTATTTTGATACTGGAATGCAACGCATCAGTACTTCAATGGTTCTATAGTCTTTTGTCAGAATAGTCTTATGGAAATACTATTTTGTTTCTATTCAGGTATTTTATGAGCAATCAGGTATGAGAGAGCAGATTACCCTCCAGCATCTCTTCTGCAACGGCTCTGCTTTATTTACAATTTTTTTTTAAAACCAAGTTACTTACAGATTTCCACACCATGGTAATACCACTGGTTAACGGCTTCTTTTAGTTGTTAGTTAGGTGTGCGAATTAAAAAAAGTACTTTCTGTCAGTCATGAGCCCTGACTTTCGAATGAGGTGTGGGGAGGGGGAGAAGAGCCCATGTGAAGTGCCACCGATGCTCAGTTATTTATTCATTCCAACACATTTTCTGAGTGGAAGTATGCAATGAGACTCAAAGGTCTACTCCAAACTTCCTCCCTTTAATTCAGTGTATACTCCATCATTTGAATCATGTTGGAGATAGAGAACAACAAAGAGTGCGTGTTAGCCAGGGGTTCAGAGCCAGAACTTAGGCTGATTTTTAATTTTGTATCTCTCGCGGCAGAATTTCATAAAAAATAATGCGAAATTGCTATTACATTGTTTAAATACTGATTACATATGTGCTTGCCTGATCAGACATTGACTTCAAAGATTACAGTTTGGATTTCTGCAATGAGACCACACTTAGGAGTTTTTTTAGGGAGCTGCACCACTTTAGAGCTCCAATAGCAATACCTAATTTTGACTGTAAACTTTGACATCCATTATTGAGAGAATAGATATGAAATTAGTTTTTTGGGCAAAAAAATAACTGATTTTGAAGTGGTTTTCATGGATTTCTGCCACGAGAGCTGCAGATTCCGAATTCAGCCGTGGCTCCCAACGAGCGATAGAGGGGGCCACACATGTCCTGAGCCCTATCACAAAGTGAGGCAGCCAGGCAATATGATTCAGGTTTGTTTGCCTCACCTTTTTTAACCTCAAATTGAAAATTTTAACAAATCCAGTGGAAAGTTGTTTTAAAGATAGTGCAGAAGTTGTAAAGTGGCTTTCTGGACACAGAATTCTAATAAATCTGTCCTGATGAGAAAATTTTGCTTGTTTCTGTTATGTGTCAATTTCTTTCTCATGCAAATCCTTCCAAAGATACAGTTATGTCGATTTCTGTGTCCAGACAGCCACTCTAAAAACTTACACTTTTTTTTATAACCAATTTCAAATGCATTTGTTGCAATTTTTTTTTTTTTTTATGTAAGTAAAGGGTTTTAAAAATATGAGGCTAGTAAACCGAGCCTGTGTGGAAAAAGTCCACACGAGATTTCCACTGCTGCCTCAACATAACGTCCCACTTATTGTTAGTTCCTCGCTTTCGAATCACGCGGCACCGAGTATCATACTTGCCTCTCATTGGTCAGCCTTTGTTCGAGTACCTCGTATACAGTAATCTCTTGTTTACAACATCGTGTGAAGACCCTAACCTCACCAAAAATTAAAAAAAGTAACGTAACATAACACTCACCGCTCTTTAAGTGCATCGAGCTTTTGCAAGGCATTTTTTTTTTACTTTTATTCTCGGTCCATTGTAATTATTAGAATGAAACTTATGTTTCGGTGAATTATTTTCTGTCCCGTCGATTTCAGCTGCGGTGATTCGTGTGCTACTGGACATAGCCCTACAGCACTACGTACCCAGCCCCAGCGTAACGCACTGCTGTCCAAAGCTCCCTCATCAGGGATCTTGTGTATTTACATTCGGTACAATAGGATTAGGTACCTGGCATAGTTATTAATTGTTTGCTTCGCGAATACGTTTCCAAGCTAAGAAATCTATTTCCTCATGAGTGTTCCTTCGAATTGTTGTTAAAAGTGGCAGTGCTCCAATTACCTCAAGTTTCTATTACTTTTTATCATATATATGTGGCTTCGATAGCTCAAACTGAAAAGCTAAATCGCGACTGTTTTACCATAGCTTGGTTTAACACTTTTTTTTCCCCCGGGGGTTTTGATTGAGACACCATGATTGCCTTTCGGCAGACCTGGTATCATTAACTCATAGCAACCGACTTTCCTGCGACTCGGTGAATCATCTGTTTCTTTTGTTATTCACTGTCTACTGGTGAGTACCCATCTCTGAAAGTTTTAACAGTTTATAATTAATGCTGAGGTGGCTTAAATCAGGGCATTTAGACGGTTTGCCCTGAAAAGATACTTGCCTACGCCAATCAATCCTAGTTGTGGGGCTGTGAAATACTTTCTCTGGATACAAAGCCCCTCCTCTATTAGAGTTTACCTTGTTATCAGCTGATTGGGCACCAATACTGGCTTTGGGATCAAACTCTTTTGTGGGGCTGTGAAACACTAGACTCACCACCAAGTGTCGCGTGGCCCCACGAAACTCTTTCTCAATCAAGTGTCGCAAAGCCCCACAGAACCTGATAAGGAACGACTAACCTTTATTAAAGAATGACTAACCATTATCAGTTCATGAATTGATTACTCACTGGTGCTTACCTCTAATAACTCGATGAATTGATTACTCATGCTAGCTCACCTCTAATCACTTGATAACAAGATAACTTATTTCGACTCAGGTCTGACCAAGTGTCGCGTGGCCCCACGAAACAGTCTTTCCCAATCAAGTGTTGCAATGCCCCACAGAACCCTGATATTGACAAATCTTTATCAGTTCTAGCTTTGATTACTCACACGAGCTCACCTCCAATCACTTAATGATAAGAGTCCTTCTTTCAAAAGTTTCTGGACTAGAGGACAACTTTTGTTGGACGGCTGTGGGGCCGTGCGACACTTGAAAATGTATGAAAACCAAGTGTCGCAACGCCCCACAATCTTCTCGATTAAAATCCTAATTTTAGCTGTTTCGTGGGGCCACGCGACACTTGGTCAGATGGTGGAAAAATTAATATTTTACTTGTCGCACGGCCCCACAGAAATCTTTAAAAATCTGTGGGGCTCTGCGACACTTGTAAGGCACTTTTTTTTTGACAAAATTCAAGTGTCGCGTGGCCCCACGCACTATGGGGGAGTGCGACACTTTTTGGAAAGGTTGTTGCGTGGCCCCATGAACTGTGGGGCTCTGCGACGTAATCTATAAAAGTTTAAAATTTAGTAATAAACTCACATAATGGCAAGTTTGCAATGGCGGTTCAACGCAGGTATCATAGGAGATTCCTGTTTATTAAGCCCCTTTCTCTACGGAAACACAGAGATTTGTCTCAATTTAGATGGGAATCTCCCATGATACCTGCGTCTATCCGCCTTCAAGTCCGATTCTGAGAGCGAATTTCGTGATTTTTTAGTGTACTCATCGTCATTTTTACAGTTTTTTTTATGCAAAAATCGACTCTTCAATCCCCTACAGCAAAAGTTTGCAAGAGCCCCGTTTGGGAACGGTGCATTTTGACAGAATAAAACCATGAAACAAATCAAAACCTTGTAAGCTGTAAAACCTCGAATTCGACATTTTTCGTGGGTTTAAATGGACAAAATACAACGTTGTCAAATTGTAAGTTGCGCTACCGGCTATAATATCCAGTGGCATAAAAGCGTATGGAAGCCACCGCATCTCAGTGGCGGCTCGCGCAATCTGGCAACCGTGCACTTTTGCCATTTAAACGTATGCAAAAAGATCGATATTAAATGAGGCGCTGCGCCTCACCAAGTAATCGATTATTTTACACAGTTTTAAATGGAGGAAACCCATTGTTGCCACATTTCACGAGCCGCCGTTGCCGCATCTGCTTCTTCTCGGGCCTCTTACGGAAAAAAAAGATTAGTGAAAATAACCATACGGATACCTGATTTTAGCACCTACTAGATGTTATGGTAAACTTGACCAGAACCAGAAGTATGGTACATTTACCGATACTTTGAGTAAATTTGACATGCAACCAGGTAACATCACCTAGTACCTAGTCTAAACGTAGTATACTTCTGGTTAACTTTACCATAACATCTAGCAGGTGCCAAAATCAGGTATCCGTGTGGTTATTTTCACCGTAGTTTTTTTTTCCGTGCAGAATCTACCCCCCCCCCCCCTCCTTATTAGTGCAAGCCATTAATTCCAGATAGGTATATAATATTTTCTTTTTTGAAAATATGGGCGATGAGAAATTTGAATTTAATCGAAATGAAATTTTCAGACAAGACAATAATATAATCGTCGATTTGTATACTTGTTTGTAAATTCTTCAACCTCAAATTAAAGCTTAACTTTTGAGTTGATCCTTTCCCCCGCTAGAGAGATGTGTCGAATGGGGCTCTTGCAAACTTTTGCTAAAGGGGATTGAAGAGTGGATTCTTGCATAAAAACCTGTAAAAATGACGAAGAGTATGCGAAAAAAAATCACAAAATTCACTTTCAAAATTGGACTTAATGGCAGAGAGACGTAGGTATCATGGGAGATTCTTATCTACATTGAGACATATCACTGTGTTTCCGAAGGAAAGAGCCAAATTAGACAGAATCTCCCATGATATCTGCGTTAAACTGCAAATACGGTCTTTGTCGTTAAAGCAGATAAGTGAGTTTTTTACTGAATTTTAGACTTTCTTATTGTGCTTTTCGTGATTCTCGCTGGTTTTAACATCAGATTGGACTATTCATTTGCTCACAGCAAATAAGTTTGCAAGAGCCCCATTAATGCCTCGTATAATGATCTCTCTCCAAACCAGAGCTGCATGCCGTTTTGCGTATAATCAATCGTATTTTTCAATTCACCGATGATTCCACCGGTTGAGGAAAGATGACACTGTTCAATTCAATGTATGACTGAAATGCAGGAAAATACTCTGATCTGTAATCTTTTCTCAATCGGTGAAAACTCTGTTGATGAATTAAAATATCCGCAAGTTTTTTAAAGTAATAGACGACTCCACAGTCATACATTGGATTGAACTGTGTAATCTTTTCTCAACAGGTGGAATCATCGGCAGTGGCGGCTCGTGAAATTTGGCAACAGTGTCCTCCTCTCATTTAACCAATGTAAAATAATCGATACTTCCGGAGGCTATCAGCCTCCTCAATAATCGATTCTTTTACATAAGTTTAAATGGAAAATTGCACGGTTGCCAAATCGCACGAGCCGCCACTGATCATCGGTGAGTTGAAAAATGCGATTAATTATACGCCAAACGGCAGCCCTGCTCCAAACTAATAATGTGCAAGCAGGGGCAGTGGTGGATCCAGAGGGGGGCGAGGGGGGTGGCGCGTGCTCCGCTTCCGAGAAGCCTCAAATTTTGCCTTTCTTTGACAGGAAATAGCCCAAAATTACTTTCTGCGACGCTTCAAATTTCACAGGCATGCCTCTCCTCCTCCCCCACAGAAAAACTGTCTGAATCCATCACTGAACATTGGCGTAAGTCCTGCGTCGACGATCGATTTGACAAAACCCGCACCACGCGTAAAAACATCGCACTCTCTCTTTTCTCTCCGTTTGTTCTTCTAAAATCGAGAGGGCGAAGTTTTGAGCCACACTTGTAATGCGGGTTGCGTCGCATTGTCGACCCAGGTCTTATGCCACTGCTTGTAAGTAGGTAAGTACTATGACTTTCAAAAAAAAGTACCATCGACGAAATTTTTACTCCTTCAAACTTTAAGCAATTTGGTGACTTTAAAGTGTTCAATGACTAAGCAGAGTGCCCATTTTATAGTACGTCTTAAAAAATTGTTAATTCTATTGAAAATGACAGAGAAATTTAACAATGAGAATTTCGACCAGGGCACTTTCTTTTCAAAGTCATAGTACATACATTATTAGTACAGGGCCTTTCAGAGAGTAACCGAGGCAGTTTGCTTCAAGCTCTCAGCTGAATACGCAGAATCCCACATCATACATTTAAAAAAAAAAAACAAATTCACATTACTTCAAATTCAACGTTATTCTAGACTGTTTTTGTTTTTTTACGGGTGGCCTTGATCAGCTGAACTTACTTTTCTATTTTATTATAACTACATTCACAGGAGGAATGGATGTGATAATCATTCCTGGTTTGGCATTCACGCTGAGAGGAGACCGACTTGGACGAGGGAGAGGAATCTACGATAGGTATATCACCAGCATCCGACCTAGGCACAATCCAGCTTTAATTGGCCTGGCGTTCACGAGACAGATTTTGAAGGAGATCCCCAGGGCCGATTATGACATCAAAGTGGACACTGTGATGACCGCAAAGTACGGCCAACGGCGGCATTAACATCCGAATTTGATTAATGAAAGACACAAAACTATAGATGCGATCTGTGGAATAGGGACTTATTAAACATCCAAAATGATTTTTGCTATTTACTGTACTGTTTACCTTAAAATCAGGTTTACTTGCATTGAGATTTCTGGATGAGATCAAACTTGATGTTTTATGTGCCTTTTTCTATGTAAATTATGAGGGAAAAAATATTGGTATAATTTACCATCCGGGTTGCTGAAAATGGACAGAGCAAGACAAGGTGGTAAATTTTAAATTGGCGATTTGAGGAATAAGGCTTCTAAAATTATGTGTGTATATTATGTTCCGAACTATTTACTAAAAAAAAAAAAAAAAAAAAAAAAAAAAAAATCAAATCAGCGTTACTGATCTAGAAGTTTCTGAATGCGACTAAGCTAGATTTTTTTATAGGCTTTCTTCTATATAAATTGCACCGAAAAAAATATTGGTAAAATTTATCTCTTGGGTAGCCGAAAATGGACTTAACAAGAAAATATGGTAATTTTTTCCAGTGTCATCGACATGTAAATCAGGAATCTGAAAACCAATCTCACAACCAATCTGATTGAAATTTCCATATTGTCTAGCTGTGTTCATTTTCAACCATCCGAATGGTAAGTACATCATATCAATATTTTTCTCCGTGTGCTTCAATTATCGCCAGAGGTTTGAAACAATATACTGGACAACTCGTTTTGAGGAATTACTCGAGATGAATCGAGCTGTTTATTTCAGGTCCCACTGACGGGCGACGTATGCAATTTAGTGGAAGTGGTTTTTTCTCTATTTTTTCCATCTTCTTTTAGTTTGGTAGCCTCTGATTGGCTGAAGAAAATTTGCTAAACTCACTGCACGCACGCCATGTTACCATTCATAAGATGGAGTTGGTATACTTCGTCTACCAACATTCTTGAGTTAAGTTCGATTCTTGAAACAGTACTGCAGAGTGTCAAAAATTACTGGTCGATTCGAACATCGCTTACCTGAATACAATATTTAAATGGGCCACATTTTTTATTCCTCAGTTAAAAATGTATGATTACCGAATTTTCAACAATGAAAACTTAATTACTTACTTTGGTTAAAAACTAAAAAATAAAACAAGCGCTTATTGCAAAGTCAACAGTAAAATATGGTTGGTTTTCAGATTGTTCCAAAAAATTGAGATTTGATGAAATTCTATTCCGTTGTTTAATTAATTTATAGTTCATATTTTGTTTTTAATATGTATAAGTGCACTATGAAATTTAATACATTTAGTTTCATATGAGCATTTTGTTTGATTTTTTGTAATAAACATTCAAAACGTATCTCTCAAATCTGCCCCCCTCCCCCCAAATAGTTGTGATCGTTCAAATGAGGCAATTTGCCTCGAACTCAATGTGATTAGTGTTCGTCGTCAAAACCTTAATTTTATTTATTGGAAAATTTTATAAAAGGTATAAAACAAAAACAAAAAAGGGGGTAAAAAAGGGGGGGTAAAAGGGGAACAGCCTATGAGATGGGTTTAACAGATGCATCAAAAAGGCGCTGAGAAATAAATTATGGCACCAGAATCATAAACGTGTTAAAATCTGAAAAGGGTGAGATCTAGCTTGTGTGTGTAAACTCAATATATTTTCTGTGCGTGTGCGACGAAGCGACCAACACACTTACGCACTCTGTGTGTGTGAGCATCTAAGACAAATCAAAGCCAACTGAAGTCAGCGCTGATAACTCAACGGGAAAGTCTAAAAAAAAAACAAAATAAAAACGGCGAAAGCATCAAATGACTTCGAATGAAATTTTTTAAATGGGTCTGAGTGTGTGATTGTACGAACTCAAAAATGTCTGGAAAATACACAATACGACCCTAGCATTTAATTTTTGATTTATATCCTGAAAACTAAAGCCCCAAAACGCACACGGCCACCAGAGAGCGCCCCTCCTCTACACTGTGTTATATTGTTCATTGTATATGTTACAGGACAAACCCGATTTTAGGCCAAACTTGTTTAGCCTAGGCTGAACTGTTTTTTTTTTAAAGAGAACCTCCGCAGTGTTCACATACTTCCCGACGAGTTCATGCTCTACGCACGAACTTTTCTTGCGTATTACCCGAACCGTTTTTTTCAGTGTGCTTTTCTTTTCATTCGTTAATTCTTCATCTTACTCAGAATGGATTTTTTTTCTTTTTCGTCATAAGAACATGCGAATTTTATAAGAAACTACTTTGTCATAGGCCGAACTAGTTTGTCCTGCACATAATCAGTTTGGCCTGGAGAATTTTAGGCCAAACTAGTTTGTCCTGGGCAAAACTAGTTTTGCTGTTCCGCTCAGGCCAAACCGGTTGGACCTAGGCTAAACTAGTTTGGCCTAAAATCGGGTTTGTCTTGTAACATATACAGCAAAACGAGAGTAAGAAGCTTGCCATATACTTCATATGGCTCGCTAAAAAAAAAAAAAAACAAAAAAAAACAAAAAAAAAACAAAAAACAAAAAACAAAAAAAACAAAAACAAAAAAAATAAAAAACAAAAAAAAAACCCCGTTTGTCTAAAACAATCATTTCTCCGCGTGAATACTTCAGGACGTATTCGTCTCATCATTTGAGTTGACACCGATTTGGACTGATTGCTGAAAAGAAATTTGCCCTTCTCTACATATTCTCTTTCTCAGGGCCCAGTTTATAATTTATTCTTAGAGCTTGTTTCAGATGCGGTTTGGTGTTTCAGCTCACCGTCACCGATAATCTTTATCCAATTTTAATTTTCAATCCTTCAAATCAAAACAAAACAAGCCAACGACTTAGACGTTTTGATTTTAAAGCGTGTTTTAATGAAAAGCCAAAGCTCAAATTCATTTTCATGCATCTCCACTGTGCCATAAGAGAAGTGACGTTGAAACAATTCCAAAGATTATCGGTTGGGCTACACCTCCAATTCTAAAACGAGCGCTACGATTGAGTTCTAATCTCTGTGCACTGAAACACTTTACAGAGCAGAGCTTTAACGGTTTAACCTAAACTTTGAGCGGTCAAAGACTTGGTTGTTTCATCACGAAATTTTAAACTGATGCACTGGCGCAACCACGATCTCTTCCATCTCTCTCATTTCCCATTTGAATGTATAAGTAGGAAAAGAACAGAAAGAGAGGGTTTTATCCCCTTGTCCATCCTCGTCTAACATACGTTTTTGATTGGAGAAAAGAGAAAGATGAAGAAACTCTCGGTGCGCTACTGGACTGATGCAACGGAATCCAACGAATGCAACAACTCTATGATATTTTTTATCAAGCCTCCAAATCACGTCTATTCTCGGAGCTGCCATTTTGTGTACATTCAGTGGCATATTTCAATTCACCGATGATTCCATCGGTTTAGAAAAGATTACACAGTTCAGTTCAGTTTAAGAATATAATGCTCGAAAATACTGTGATCTGTAATCCTTTCTCAATTTGTCAAATCGTCGTATAATTATTAAAATATCCAAAAGTTTTTTTTTTTTTTATTGCCAATAATGACTCCACCGGTTGAGAAAAGATTACAGATCCAAGTATCTAAATGTTTTAATAAGCATAAATTGAATTGGGACTAAATAAATTACGTCCTCACGGTCCCGCAAGCTGGTGAGCACTTACGGGGGGTATAAACCGTACGTAATTATACTTAAGTACGCACCATCCAACGTCTTCAAGAGGACCGTCAAAGCCGTAACATAATTTGGTCCCTTAACCGTGTAATCTTTCCTCAACCGGTGGAATCATCGGTGAATTGAAAAATGCCATTAAATAAACACGAAACTGCAGCTCTGTCCACTATATGAGAGAGAGAGAGAGAGAGAGAGAGAGAGAGAGAGAGAGAGAGAGAGAGAGAGAGAGAGAGAGAGAGAGAGAGAGAGAGAGAGAGAGAGAGAGAGAGAGAGAGAGAGAGGAAGAGGAAGAGGAAGAGAGAGAGAGAGAAAACAGAGAGAGAGAGAGAAAAGAGAGAGAGAGAGAGAGAGAGAGAGAGAGAGAGAGAGAAAAGAGAGAGAGAGAGAGAGAGAGAGAGAGAGAGAGAGGAAGAGAGAGAGAGAGAGAGAAAGAGAGGAAGAGGAAGAGAGAGAGAGAGAGAAAGAGGGAGAGAGAGAGAGAGAGAGAGAGAGAGAGAGAGAGAGAGAGAGAGAGAGAGAGAGAGAGAGAGAGAGAGAAAGAGAAGTAGGCGGGGGGAAAAAATTTATCAGATCATTAGAAAATGAATTTGTGGGCAACGGGTTTTAAGTGTGAATTGGCGTTTTTTCACCAGTTTCGCATCTCCTATAAAAGTGTCGGCTTGGTGTCGGTTATCAAAAGTCACGGCTTACGTAAAATGGAGCTCTTACATTCAACTTGTGTGATATTCACATTGGTAGCAAGCTGCCACGCCATATGGGTCCCTGGTGGTGAAGGATGGTGGACAGATAATAAGCCATCGAAGCCACCGAAAATCGATTACTGGACTCCTGGTGCCAAAATCCCCCATCCCAACACTACCGATAGAGCTCTTTATAGACAGGAAATGCGAGCCATCCAGGCAAAAATATCTTACCAAGACAGAAATAATCAATCTGCGGTCATAACAAAGAAGGTAGCAACTTAAAATTCGCGATACTAGATAAGTATATAGTGACTTTTCATGAGTATAAAGCAATGTTATAGAAGTAGAGCTCGTTTCAGAAGTGTAGGCGGACTAAAACCATAATCTTTGGGGAATTTGCAACTTTTATTCCTTCATATCAATACCGACTTTGCCACTGACTTTATTCTTTTGTGTTTAAAGTTTTCCTCATTGAAAAGTGAACACTCAATTTCATTTTTATTCATTTTCATAGAGTAATATCAGAAATAATGTTGACAAATTCCGAAGATTATCGGTCTAGGTCCGCCTACACTCCTGAAACGAGCTCTACCTCAGGAAGAGTCGCAATTTTCACCATACTATCTTCTCAGCAGACTGCACTATCAAGTAGTTTTTCTTACTTAAATGGGACATTATGCGTGTGCGTGTATTTCATGAAGAAAATGAAGATACTTGGTGAGCTGAGAAAAAATGTTCCTTTTGTTTTCACCTGTGAATCTCTGTTTCTGAGATCTAGGCTATTAAAAAGTTGCAAGAAATCAAGGAAGTTATGGCGTCATAACGTAGAATACACATTTAAAACAATGTATTTTGGGAGAAATTTCATGATCTTAGCCAGGAATAAATATATGTCTTTCGCTCTCATTGGGCGGACCCAACCCTCGCGAAAGGGGGGGGGGGCGAACTTGGGATTTTCATCCCACGGTGACACCCTATATCTTTTCTCTCTCTTACTATCCCCCTTCCTTCCCACTATTTCCCCCGTATCTTGCCGAACGGAGGGAGGGGGAATATCGCCCCCTTCCTGTAACCGCCAATGTTCACTCTATTTTCCCATATGACTGCACGTGTTAGAAAGAGACAGAGATGTAGGCTGAAAATAGGAATAGAGAAGGTGGTTTGTGTCAGCCAGGATTTGTCTTTCTCTCTCTCTTCACACATGAGTTGGGCTACCAAGTAACTTTAGCCCCTTATATTTGTCCTATTGTCCTTAACTACCACTACTTGATATCAAATAGACAAAGAGAGAAAAAAAAGGAACTAATGGATACGGCTTTGGCTTGAGGTACGAATCCAATAG
The DNA here is from genome assembly GCA_011764245.1 of Trialeurodes vaporariorum. Taxonomy (NCBI): domain Eukaryota; kingdom Metazoa; phylum Arthropoda; class Insecta; order Hemiptera; family Aleyrodidae; genus Trialeurodes; species Trialeurodes vaporariorum. The sequence continues at coordinate 62,933,600 of VMOF01000024.1, read as the reverse complement.
AACTCCCCCCCTCCTCATTTAATCTCGTGTGAAATAACCGATTCATTGTGAGGCAATCTACTTCTACAATCGATTTTAGATCCCCCCCCCCTCTTCATTTAAACTCGTGTGAAATAACCGATTCATTGTTAGGCAATGTACTTTTCTACAATCGATTTTTTACTAAGGTTTTGATGCCAAAAGTCATGGTTGCTAGCGCTAGCCAACACGTGAGATAAATATAGTTCGAGTATGTTTTCCCGCTTTCCTGAATACATGTAGTTTGCAAAAACGTGATTATGACCGAAAAATAGAACATAATTAAGAATAATAGAAAAGTGAAAAAGAGAAGTTTGAATTTTATAATTCATGGTTAGAAACGAAAAAATAGTATAACTTACAGTGGTTTTAGGGGTAGAGAAAATCTAATAATTCAATGAACAACAAAAATGTTTAAAAAAAACAAATAGGTATGACAAGTAAATCATCAGTTTTTAATTAAGTGACAAAAGAATGAAAATCCGGACAAAACTAAATTGTGTCAAAATAAAGTGACCACTCTGAAATTATTGTAACACGCAGAACATTCTCACGGAAAGAAATGAAAAATTGTAAAACTTGCCTGATGAATGAATTTCAAATTTTTATTGTAAAATAGAAGGCTCGTTGTTTCACAAGCGCAGTGTGTCTAACATGAATAATAATTGATCTATAGTTCGATTCTCGGCATACCATTTAGGAATTTGAAAAGAAATTATTCGTTGAATTGATGCTCACTAAAATTTCTTGGAAATCAGTACAATGATTAAGACTCGAAAATTTACGACTTCGATAAAAGCTCCATCTTGACACTTTGCGATGGCAAAATGAGCAGTAGTTGTAATCCCGTGTTATTTGAATCAGTCCGACTAAAATATTCTGAGTTGAAGAACCTACTACACAATTTCCATTTTCAAATGCTTAATCCTCCTGCCAGCCAAATTGTTTTGAAGTTAGTGCAACTGGGTTGTTTTATTTTTTCACGATTTAGGTACTTACAATTTTTAACTAATCAAAATATTTGCTCGAATTCAGTTGCGGCTCGTGCAATGTGGCCACAACGTTTTATCTCCATTTAAACCTGTATAAAACAATCTATCTTCAAGAGGTGCAATTTCACTCCCAATATATCGATACTTTTGCATAGGTTTAAATGGCAGCAAAGCAAGGTTGCCAGATTGCCAGATTGCACGAGCCACCACTGCTCGAATTACCATTATTATGAATCTTTTTCTTTGATAGATCAATCACAATACCTTAAGATGCGTAATCATATATTTTTAAGATATTGGCTGAGCGTTTGCCATGACATCCTAAATTCATCATTATTGCTCATTTCTGAAAAGGTGCTCACACAGAAAAATGTTTTCAGGGAAATCTTTCTTACAAATACCCACAATGAAATTGGTCTGCTATACACAAATTTAAACTTGGTACAGAAAATGCATTGGCTCTTACATAATGTAACTCAAATGTACAGTGATAAGCGAACTCAACAATTTTAAAAATTCATTCTTAATCGTATTGTTAGATAATTAATCCAAATAATAATCACGTGTTTTAGCGGCGTTGCCTTGCCATCTGACAACGTTGTGGTTTATCCATTTAAAACCCATGAAAAATATCTAAATGTTAGGTTTCAAGAGATTAACCTTAAATCTGAACTCTGTGAAATGGCTTTAATTAAATAGCAGCGGTGGCTCGTGCAATGTGGCAACAATGGATTTCCTCCATTTAAAACTGTATAAAATAATCGATTACTTGGTGAGGCGCGCCTCACCTAGTATCGATCTTTTTGCATACGTTTAAATGGCAAAAGTGCACGGTTGCAAGATTGCACGAGCCGCCACTGTTAAATAGAAAAATTGCAACGGTGCTAACTGGGAATCGCTAACGTAACAAATACTTCCTATATTTTACCGAAGAATAACTTATCCAACCAATGTACTTTATAAATACGATGACTAAAATTGGCAACATCGACAAAAATCTAATTCAAGAACACGCCAGCGTATAAACTTTTTTCCTGCTCATAATTTAATGTGGGAAGCGAGGTATCGAATCCAGAGCCACGAGAAAAATTGAATTTTGAGTCTCTCCCAGCAGAACGCAATGAAAAACGCTTTTAGAGTAATGTATCTTTCAAAACTAATTTCAAGAGTTTTCATTTTGTCAGAAATTAATTTCATAGATTTTATAGTTTGAATTATTTCGATCGGATCTGACTCGCATTACTTAGAGGTCCGACGGCATGAAGGCACAGATTTTTATTTCTATGTACTTCAAACCCATGACAAGTTTGAATCTGGAAGTATATATATACTTTGAATGTTGCGAAAATATACAAATTACTAATTAAAAATTAGCATTTGCAATCATAATGTTAAGGATATAAAAAAATGAATAACGTTCTCGATGGGCTGATTTCAGGTCATAGCTTTGCCGGAGTTCCAAAAGGCAAAGAGCGTAGGAATATACCTTAGCAAAACAGAAGAGGCAAGGACAGATGAAATAGTTGCCGAGATCTTTCGGCAAAACAAATCCTGTTACGTTCCGAGGTAAGTTTTTTCAACAGTTTTAATTAATTCAAACACAAATCATTACATCTTAACTTTCCGATTTGATCTCTATAATAATAATGAAGACATTGAAGCTACGCAAAAGTTTTACAATGTTGGTGAAGGTTGGATGGCAGGCATGAAATGATGAAATCTTTGCTATCGATTCATAATTGGAGGGAGGAGAGTCAAGTAGAATATGGTTGAAAGAGCCATGGAATATTCATCAAGGGGTTCACCAAGAGGGGGGGTTGGGGGCCCTCCCCCGGAAAATTTTTTCAATTTTCCTTACCTTCAAATTGAATTTTACGGTACTTTCATGTACAGTAAAATTGAAATGCTAAAACATATTTTCGATTTTGCTGCATGAAATCTTTGCTATCGACTCATAATTGGAGGGAGAAGAGTCAAGTAGAATGTGGTGGAAAGAGCCATGGTATATTCATCAAGGGGTTCACCAAGAGGGGGGGGGGTCCGGGGGGGCCCTCCCCCGGAAATTTTTTTCAATTTTCCTTACCTTCAAATTGAATTTTACGGTACTTTTATGTACAGTAAAATTGAAATGCTAAAATATATTTTCGATTTAGCTGCATGAAATCTTTGCTATCGACTCATAATTGGAGGGAGAAGAGTCAAGTAGAATGTGGTTGAAATATTCACGGAGGGGGTTCACCGAGGAGTCAGATTTTACCTCCCCCCCACCATAGTGAATAACTCTTAAGCAAATGCGGATAATATGGAATTTGTTCACCGTGAACCCCCTTTCCTGGCTGATCACGATTGATTTTCTTTCTCTTTCTTCTATTTGTGAAGGAACCATATCCTCTCTGTCTCTCTCTTTCTCTCACTCTCTCCCTCTCTTTCTCTCTCTCTCTCCCTCCTTTTTTTTTTTTTAAAGGCTTGGGGGGGGGGGGGGGGGGTTAACCCTAACCCCCCCCCCCCCCCCCCCCCCCCCCCCCTTCGGTGCGCCAGTGACCAAAATTAAAGAACAAAGCGTGTTAAAACGTAGCTTTCTCAAAGAGGTCTATCGAGTATCGACCCTGAATTTATGAGATTTTTTGAGGATAGCCCATTCCTGATGGGAGTTGGATCAACCTCTTTCTGTTTTGCGTGGGTGCCACAACGCATGCCCTCAAACACCAAATAGCAAATAAATTGTAATGAACAAAATTACAATCATATCATGGCACGTTTTACCAATACATAAATTGTATTGGAGATCCCTTGCTTGTTTTTTGTTTTTTTTTGTTTTGTTTTTTATTTTGTTTTTTTTTTTTTTTAATTTAAAATACTTTCAAGCATTTTTGAAAAAAAAATAAAAAATAAAAATAAAATATGTGGTACAAGAAAAGTGGAAAAAATTGAAGGGGGAAAATCAAATTTTCGGGTCGATTACCCCTTTAAGATATCAATACGAATGTATACTCACGATGTGATCTTTAGGACATACTCTTCTTCTATTTTACAGAGCCGTTTACAAAACGATAGACTTTGTGCCACTTTACAGTCTAAAAGATTTGTACAGGCTTGTCCCCATCAATCAGCTAGGGATCAGGCAACCAACTTGGACAGACCAGACGCGGAACGATAAGCTTCTATCAGGTGGTCAGTTGATCAATTAATTCAATATAATTTCACATTATTACAATACAAATCTTTTTGCTACAACAGAATTGAAACTTCTGTGGGGAAAAGTAAAAAAAAGAGCGATAGAGCGAAATTTATCTCATGTTTTGCAACATACCACCAATCACCATGTTAAACGTGATAAAAGCAGGGATGCGAACCGGAACCGGAACCGGAGCCCGAGAACCGGAAGAACCCTTCTTTTTGACGGAACCGGAACCTAGATCTTTAGTTACGTCAGAACCGGAACCCCGAACCAGAACCCGAATTTAAAGTTGAGAACCTCAAATGGAACCGGTTCCACATTGGTTCCTGAAACTCGATTCACTTCGAGCTCTTGTGTTCGCCGTGATCCAAAATTGCCGTTTTGCATGATATTATCATTTTTCACTAATCTTACTTTTTCAAATCGAATTTTGGAAAAATGATTGGGATACATTTTGAAGGAAGCATTTTCGCCTGAACTTTATCCTCAAATTGCAAGAATCAAAGTTTTTCTCATGTTATTTTCATGCGGAATGATATAAAATACTAAATCTTATTCATCACTGTGCAATAAGTAATAAATCTGCTCGAAAGCAGTACACTGGGGAAAAATAAAGACAAAAAAGAACCGGAAATCGAAACCTGGTTCTGGAACCGGTTCAAGAACCGGAACCTGGTTCTGGAGTCGGTTCTAGAACCGGAACCGGTTTCAGACCCATGTTGGAACCGGAACCAGGACCGGTTCTAAATTTATCTGATGATTTGGAACCAGAACCGGAACCGGTTCTAAATTCCGGAACGGTTCGCATCCCTGGATAAAAGCATTCTATACAGTCTACACTTCATCTGGAACAGCCAATCGGCGTTAGCCATATACTGTAGTGTATATCTATTGTAAAAATATTAACTCCGGCCCTGGAAAATAAGTTGATTCCGGGAAAAAGACCGCTAAAATATGAAGAAATGGGAAGTTTCGGGCTGGTAACAAACCCTTTATCAACCAAAATAAAGGTTTGATAAAGGGTTTGTTACCAGCCCGAAACGTCCCATTTCTTCATATTTTAGCGGTCTTCTCCCCGGAATCAACTTGTTTTCTCTATTGTAACTGATAATGTGGGTGTCTAACAATAGACTCTGGTAGAAAGCCCGTTGATTGTTTGTGATTAGAGGGAAAAACTCGTTTCGGTCCTCCGAACTGAATTTAGTTTAGTTCGCCTTCAAACATACTTGACGCAACACCGTTCACTATTGGTGAGTCGGAATTTTAACCGAACCAGTGCAAGGAAACACGACGAGGAAAAAGTAAAGTTTTTTTTCGAAGTAGCAATGTAAAGTAAATACTATTACGTACCTATAGAGAAGATTTCGGGAAAGTTTGCGTATTTACAAATAATGGAGCTGTTGCAAACTTTTGCTACAGGCTTATTAATAGTTGAATATGGGATAATACCCTGTAAAAATAACGATTAGCACGCACACTAAAAAATCACGAAATCCACTCCTAAACTCACAAAATGCTTTTAAATGCGAGACCGTAATGGCGGCCGAGGCCACGGTTTTCTTATGGCAATTGTATGCTTCTTCTTCTTCTTGTGTGGTGTTGCGAGAACACCTCGTGTAGATGGCGCTGATTGAAGATAGGGAGCCCCGATGAAAACCGCGGCCCCGGCCGCCATTACGGTCTCGCGTTTAAAAGCATTTTGTGAGTTTAGGAGTGGATTTCGTGATTTTTTAGTGCGCTAATCGTTATTTTTACTGGGTATTACCCCATAATCAACCATTAATAAGCCTGTAGCAAAAGTTTGCAACAGCTCCATTGACGTAAAACTCATCTATTCTTAATTCAGAAATAACTATGAAAAACGATATGAAATATTCCGAAATTCAAGCTGAAACTTATCGACGGTTCCTTCAGTCCTTAAATATCCGCTTATTCAATAAAATTATTGTTGTTTGGTTAACTCCCCTCCGTCCGCGGATCCAACAATCGGGCAACAGTGCATTCTTCTTATTTGATTGCATGGAAAATAATCGATTAGTCACGGGGCAATAGCCAGTTCAAAAATCGATTGTTTATCAAACATTCAAAGGGGAACGATGCGCAGATGCTAGATTGCTGGATCCGCGTATGCTTGCCCCTTCAATACTTCATGGTAGCCATGAGGTTGGCGGAAGGGGAAATTAATTCCCCGGATCTCCCTGGATTTGGGCGAAATGTGTGATTAACGTTACCACTCCTGAAAAATATGCTGAGGGCCGATCATTTACTTCATCGTTAAACCGATCGATATAAGACTGTCTATGAGTTATTCTATTGGTCGAATTTTGTAAAACTTGGCTGTTGCTATGGTAACCATCGTTTTAGTGTCCGTTTTTTAAAGGTAACTCATGAATAGCCTTTATAAAACGAGACTCTTAACGATGGTTACCATAGCAACAGCCAAGTTTTACAATTTTCGACCAATAACATCACTCGTATACAGTTTTATCGATCGGTTTAACGATAAAGTAAATGATCGGCCCTCTGATTTGAATATTTTAGAGCGGATCTTGGTTTTTTTTCTTTCGTGGAAGTAGGCAAAGCACTTGTATTGTTTAAACTAACATTTTTTTTTTTTTTCGCCGTGCTAAGGAAATTTTTCTGACGACGGCATCAATGATTTTAAATGATGTTTAAACTGCTTCTTCTATGTGCCCATATTCATAAAGTAACGGGTTTGTTTTCAGGGAGGACCGTCGATATTTTGATCCTACCTGGGTTGGCTTTTACCAAAGAGGGTGATAGAATGCCAGATGGAGTTATAGATTACATGCAACAATTCATAAGAAAAGTTAGGGAAGAATGTAACCCCACTTTAGTCGGTATTTGCTTAAAACAACAAATCGTCCCAAATGGTACAATCCCTCTCGAATACAAAGACGTCAAGATGGACTACGTTATTACAGATGACACCGTAGATTATAATATGGATCTATGATGATGAGGCTCATGACAGATTTTGTCGCAATGGGTCTGTTGCAAACTTTTGCTACAGTGCTATAGAGTGTTCGATCTTATGTAAAATCGCGCGAAAAGTCCATTGGTGGCACCAGAAAGTCATAAAATGCAGTATAAAACTCACGAGAGACGTTTAATGAAATCCAAGATGGCGGTAAAATATTGAGCAACCTGTATGCATGCACCACTAACATCCAAGGATAGCCAACCTCACAATCTCGATCGCACCCAATCACAACGTAAATAAACACATAACCTCTGAAGCTGTGAGGTTGTCAACGTTGGCAATCCTTGGATGTTAAAGGTGTATGCATACAGATTGCTCGATATTTTACCACCATCTTGGATTTCTTTAAACGTCTCTTGTGAGTATATTATCGCATTTCATGACTTTCTGATGCCACCAATGGACTTTTCGGGCAATTTTACATACGATGAAACAATCTTTATCGTCCTAGCAAAAGTTTGCAACAGACCCATTGAGGTGTTCTAGCAGTAGCAGCGCCAGTGGTGGCTCGTGCAAGTTGGCAACAAAACATTTACTACATGTGAATCTACATATGTAAAATTATCACTCCTACCAGAGTGATCCTACTAGAATCATTAAATTTAAAAGGGTATTCATGGATAAGAGGGATGGCTGCTAGATTGTGCGACCCACCACTGACCGGGGCTTACTTGCGCTGTAAATTTTGTGAAGTGACCCACTTTGGTCAAGTAATTTATTCAAATTTACTCCTAAGGCTGAATAGGTAGTACCTACCTGGTAGAAAAACTAACATGGATTTGAGTTAAAGAGTGAAAAAAATAGAATCCTCACGAAAATCAGATAATAATTAAAAAAAGAAAATATCATACGCGTGTAATAATAACAAAATATCTATTTAAACTTTAAATGTTCCAATTTGGCGTTATCTACTTGCCTTCCCCACGAGGCGTTTCTTACACTAAAAACAAATATAACAAAAAGTTTAATAATGTGTCAACCAAGGAAATTTCTAGTAATGTTACCAGAGTCTGATATTTGTGGTTCTTAAAATTTGATATAGTTCTTAAAATGGAGGAAATTCTGATGCCAAGGACTAGATTCTAAAAGATGGAGTTTCAGGTAAAAGTCCTAAAGACTCTTGAATTGACGGGTGTATGTTTCTGGCATTATTGTCAGAATAGGGTGCGTTTTTAATTTTAACTTTTTTTCATGTTTGTCTTTAGTCCTTGCATTTAAGTTATTGTTCATTTCACAACGTACGTATCCTCGAAGCAGTATAAGGATAAGCTACACAACATGACTGAATAATTAAACAAAAAGCAACGGCTCGAAATGATACGGTGCTATTACACTGATCTATTATTACCATGATATGGTTTTTTGATAGTCCTGGGTATTTGACCTGAAGGAGACCTCATGGGAAAAAACAGTTTTTTGCCCTGCGCTACAAATTCATATTTGGTTTGGATGACTTGTCCTAGTAATTGTAACAAAGCGCACAAACGTAGTAGGATCTGTATCAACATTGTACTAATTTATACTAACTTGCACTAACTATAGGAGCTGTCTCAAGAATAATAAGACTTGGAACTAGTCCAATCCAAGGCTGTCCCTTATTTCTTTAAAAAAGAAAACAGAGTCATATTTTTTGGGTCTTAGCAACGCAGAGTCTAAAATTATTGTTTTCAAAAGCATAAACCTGAATCACAAAGAATCCAAGAACTGGCTTTGTTCTTGTGGCACATTTGCTTGTTTGTTTTTTTGTTTTTATCCAACATTTAAGACATTGTAAATAAATGAAAATTTCATCAATTAAAATATACAGACGAATATAATTTATTTTTAATATTACATATTATACAATAAGGACTTAGATCTATTATTATTATAACAGTCAGTATAGTAAATATGACACATTTACTTACATTCTATAAGTGACGATAGTATATTTTAACGAACTGGTATTAAAAAAAGAAGAAATATTGCAAAAACTCATGAACACGTTCTAAAAATAAACTTAACTACTAATCTAGAAGTTATGCACCTATGTACAAAGTAGTTCATATGAATAAAAATGATTATTCCTGTTTTTATTAAAACAAATTCAATTTATTTGGTTTTACTCATCCTAATTTTCAAAATCAACACAGATGAACTAATTAATAAATAAAGTAGGAAGAACAAGAGATGTAAACTTTTTTGGAATAAAAAACTGAAATTGTTGTAACTAAACCTATTTTTTAAAACTTAAATTTTTGACTTTTAGAAATATAAAATTGAAAAGTTGCACTTTTCTGGCAGTGTTGTTGATGTTTATTTGGCTCAAAATTTAATACTAATCCAGCTAGGTAGGTACTGCAACAATCTGCACAGTATACAATTATTTTCACTTTAAATGGGCTGAGTCCTTTGCTTTCATTACAGGTAAAATTAAAAAATGGCGTTCAATAATGAAACTGAAAATGAATTTTGTAAAGCCTTTCAAGTTTTTTTGTTTTTTGTTTTTTGTTTTTGTTTTGTTTTTTTTTGTTTTTTTTTTTTTTTTACAAATATGCTGTTTCTTCGCTGCCCTTATTGAATACATGAAAATGATTTTAGATTAGGATCTATTGATACATATTTATACTTAATTCCCTGAAACCATATCAATCAGGTACTTTCATTTCTAAGGGAAAACAAGATTCTTTGAATCGTTTTAGTATGTAGGTGAGGTAAGGTGAGTGAAAAAACTGAACGCAAAAAAAAAAAAAAAAAAAAATACATAGTAGATAAATAATAAAAATATATCAATGAAGGAAACAAAATGATTGATAAGAAACGATGTGAATGTAAAAAGAAAATCTCGCTATGAACGCATTTCACTGGATTGAGCGCCTTCAAAACGGCCGTTAGACCAAACCATGACTATGACTACAAAATTGCATAGACAGTCAATTGAAGGCGTTTTTTTACACTGAAATTAATGAGCCTCAGAGTAATGCTGGCTGTCTGACCAGATTTACCACTGCACTTCAAAAGTGGCAAGTTTTTCATCGGATGAAAACGCTAACATTTTGATGAATTTTTTCTAACGATACTGGTTTTGGCAGTTTTTGATACTTATCACATAGTAAATTGCACTTGCCGTTAAATTTAAAGTTTATTATGTACAGTTGAAGAGAAAAGATTTTTTTTTTTTTTTTTTTTTTTCGGAGTAAGTTTCAGCTAGGCATCTATAATGAACCAAGGGTGTACTCTCCATCTGTTCTGAAGCAATTTTTTTATCGGTTAATGGGCTGAAAAAGCTGAGAACAAAATTGCATCGCTGCTTGAGCGACCTCAAAGTTCAGACGAGAAATTAGTAAGCAAAAAAATATCTCCGTGGAATGATGAATGAAAACAGGAGGAAAACTGTTGATATTTTCTCAAGATTTTCCATACTAAGTATATAACGAATATACGTTATGTGCAACAAGTCTGATAGCCCCCACTGAGTAAAATGGGTTATTGGTCACCCAGATGTTTCCTATAATCAGACCTTTATAAGTAATACAAAATTCAAGATTTCGAAGTTCATGAATCTCAGTTAGTTGATTAAATACGGCTTTGCAGTTGTCTTACAAGAGCTTTTACGTAGAGTTTGACCTTATGAGGTGCTCATATTATATCCGTGGCTCATTCGAACCAAGACAGTTTTGTAGTTCAAAATACAGAAGATAAGAGCAAATCCCTACAGGAATTAAAATTGTCGCTGATTTTGATTGAAAGCAGTACTCAGCCGTTTCATCCCAGTCAGAATATTTTAAGGGTGAAATATCGAAATGTGAACAAAAACCCTCCTCAAAATTTCCTTGACTTGAGATTTTTTGTTTAGAAGTATGTGAGTACGATCGGCAGTCCTGTCTTTGGCGCATTTTCGTAAGTGACGCGCAGAGGATCAAATCGTGGATTTTTCTGGACAAGAACTTTTTTATTTATTTTTCGTTTCAGAAATGTTTCAATGTGGACGTTTTCAAACAAAAACTATGCAATGTGACTAATTTTTAGCTGTAAAATTAATTATCAAACTCATTTTTTAGTTTTTACGCCATTTATTGTTCATAATATTTGTGAGAATTTATCCGAAAAATTCCAAAGTTCGATCTACTGTGTGGCGGCTTGTGTAGTTTGGCACAGATTTTTTCCTGCATTTGTACCTATGTAAGTACAACAAGCAATTGCTGGTGAATCACTGCTTCACTATCGGATCGATTCTTATACGTAGAATCATCAGAGGAAACACATAGTTGTAAAACAGTGGCGAAGCGTGCGATCTGGCAACGTTGCAGTTCGTCCATTTAAAACCATTAAAACGGTCGAACTATCGGGTGTTCGGTGAGCACCTTCGCATTCGACCTTTTACGCTGGTTTAAATGGACACAATGCAAAGTTGTCAAATTGCACGAGTCGCCACCGATTCTTGTCTTGGAAAAAGCCTAGGGTTGAGAATTCTCAGGTTACTCATGATTTTTTTCATGAAAATTCGCCGCATGCGACAGGACATGTTAAGGCAAACTCAAGGAGGTTTTCTGTTCGCATCTTTGAACTGCATCCTTTATATCAACAAAGCTCTATGATATGAAAACTAAATAGCTCGTCAGGGATAACTGGAACAATGGGGCTGCTGCAAGGGTCTAAAATGTGTTTTTTTAAAAAGAAAATGGAAAACAAAAAAACTTAATGAGCTAAGAACAAAGATGCCTTTGGTTTCTAGTTAAGTTTCACTGTTCTAAAGATGAGATTTTGGCCCAAAGTACATTGTTTTAAACAGTGGCGGCTCGTGCAATCTGGCAACCGTGCACTTCTGCCATTTAAACGTATGCAAAAAGATCGATACTAGGTGAGGCGCTACGCCTCACCAAGTAATCGATTATTTTACACAGTTTTAAATGGAGGAAATCCATTGTTGCCACATTGCACGAGCCGCTGCTGCTACATATACCTACGCAACGATTTTTTTTGCAAATTTACACGTGTGTATCAACAAAACCGGCACACTTGGGAAACTCCAAAGGCACCATTGTTCTCAGCTCAACAAGTACTATCATTTTCTGTGTAAAAAAACACGACACATTTCAGACCCTTACGGCTGTCCCATTTAATATTGTTTGGCACTTCCAGGTCCCTTTCTCCTGATGCAGATTGCACACTGAACAGGCACCGATATTTTTATAAAAATTACTCTCAGGTACTGGCGGCTCGTGGAGGTGAGGCGACGAAAATGAGAGGTACACAGGATTTTTTTTTAAAACGATTTTCACCTAAACTTTTTTGAAAATCCTACGTTTCATTCACACTTTTTGGACCATTAAAACAAAAAAAGATGGAATAATAACCATTTTAACCTTTATACGTTATTTTTTATTTTTTTTTCTTTTTCCTCCAACAAAAAATCTGAGGCGATGGCTCCGTGTCGCCTCACTTGCCTCACCTGGCGAGCTGCCACTGCTCTCAGCACTAGCGCAGCCAAGATCTCTTCCATCTCTCTCATTTCCAATTTGAATGTAAAAGAAGGAAAAGGACAGAAAGAGAGGGTTTTATCCCCTTGTTCAACCTTCTCTAACATACGTTCCTTAATGAACGAAAGAGAGAGATGAAGAAACTCTCGGTGCGCTACTGGCTCTCAGGTCTTGATCAGTGGCGTAGCGTGCGATTTGGCAACGTTGAACTTTCTCCATTTAAACCCATTGAAAATATCGAACTACTGGGTGTTCGGTGAACACCCTCGGATTCGACCTTTTTCGTGGGTTTAAATAGACAAAATACACAGTTGCCTAATCGCACGCTTCGCCGCTGGTCTTGATTCATTATTTACTCCCTTGCTAAAACAAATCCTGGAACTGGAAGAAAAAGGAGAAGGCAGTATGTTACATAGGAGGGTCTTCTAAACAGAGGAGGGGCAGGAGAGGGATGGAAGAAGGGTAGGGGGAGGGGGTATCAGAGGGATCCAAAGAGACGCTGCCCTTTGGTGAGCATCATGCTGAAGCTCATGACTGAGAATAGGAGGAAGGCCAATCCGAGAAGCGAGACGATGAAACGGCACCAGCATCTTCTCTTCTTGTTCGCTTTGATTCGTAACATTAATTGTTCCGCTTGGTGTACGTCCAGAGTGAAGTCCGGACCACGGTAACCCTGCCGATCAAACAAAAACAGATAAAACTCGAAATTAGTATAAAAAGACATTAGAGAACGACAAAGGCAAAAGAAACTTAACATTCAGAAAAAATTTAACAATATTTTGTTTAAAAAAAAAAAAAAAATCGAGAGAACGAGGTCCCGTTGTTAATAAAACAAACACTAGAAGACATAAATGAAAGGAAGACGTTTGGATGGGGCTCTTGCACACTTTTGCTGTGAGCAAATAAATAGTCTTTGTTGCAATTATACCAGCGAAAATCACGGAAATCCCACTATGTAAGTCTAAAATTCAATGATAAACTCACAAAACTGCAATGACGGCAAAATCGTAATGGTGGTTTAACGCAGGTGTTACGACAAATACAGTAACCATAGTGACGGACGAAGTCACTCCGTTAGCTCGGCCTAATGAGACGTTTTGGAGGTCCAGCTGCATGGATAGTCTTCTTCACTAAATCTTGGAAAAAGCAGTTATAGTCGCTCGAGTGACGTAGAACGCTGCGCAGCCTATATCCTCAAGGGTTCATCTAAACTAAAGGGAATCTATTTTCTATCTCTTGTTTATGCATACGTATTTGTGCCAAAGGAATCTATGTTTTGTTCCTTCTTTCAGTTTATATCCGTGCCAAAAGGAATTTATGTTTTGTTCCTATCTTCAGTTTCTTTTGTGTTAGAGAAACCTACCTCCTGTTCCTCTCTCCATTCACTATTGGAGAATCACTATGTCAAAGGATTCGATTGGATTCCTCATATCATCATTTATTCGTTCTATCATTTCATCTTATTCTGAAATCTGTCTCAATACAGGTAAACATTTTATATCTAACTCTTAGTTACTCTATTCATTTCGAGTATCCACAAAAAATACATGTCTATGAGAAAACGCCAAAACACAGGTATCATAGGATTCCTGTCTAATTTGTCACTTTTTCAACGGAAATGCACGAGCTATGTCTCAAATTAGATAGGAGCCTCCAAGTATACCTGCGTGGCTCCGCCATCCATTGAACCCGATTCTAAGAGTGAATTTGGTGACTTTTTAGTGTGCTTTTCGTCATTTTTACAGGTTTTTATGGAAGAATCAACTCTTCAATCACGTAAAGCAAAAATTTGCAAAAGCCCTATTATCTTCTTCAGGGTCTTGCCGCAGTTGACCTTCTTTCGTATTCTTTATTTGGACGCAGAAGACAGTGCGTATAATCAATGACTTTTTTTATTCATCGATGATTCCACCGGTTGAAAAAAATTAATGATTTTTTCGCGAAAAAATGTTTCAGAACGCAAGGAAAAATTGCTGAAAATTTGCCTGGAACAGCTTTCGGACGTCCTAAACTCCTCATATGACGTGACTTTTTGACCCCATTTTCGACCCCCTCCCCCCATCGCGTGGAACAAAATTCGCGTGCATGTTCCGAATGTTTTTAATTATTGTTTGTTCTCATGGGCAAATTTAACGTCGAGTGAATCTTCACACATCATGTGATCTATGAAAGGAGCATTTGGCAGCGATGCTCATTTTCTTGATTTTTTTTTTTTTTTTTTTTTTTTAAAGTCGAAAGTTTCTAATAATAGCTAATCTTCAGCTGCAGCAAAGTATACTACAAGGCCTACGTTAAAAGTTACACACGGTCAAGTATTCATGTAAGTGCGCTGGACGTATCACATACGATTAATATCAATATCACGCTGCGATTTCATTTCCTTTTAGCTGAATTCATTTCCATACAATGGTGTCACTAATGGACGACCTTGACCTAACTTAGCAATGACCAACGAACAGAATCCTATATAGAAACATTGCCTCCTTTTCGAATGAATCTAAGTGGACGCGAAACTGGCTACTTTGCGTGGAATTGGACAAAACGCGTGGGCGTCAAGAGCCGAGGAACGATACACGAGGATAAATAAAGCCATGTATCAAAGTTCGTAAAAAGCTGCCGATGCCAAAAATGGCGATTTACATTCACAAGAGTGATACATGCTCGCTGTGAATCCCCCATTCTACCGTCGTTTTCGTTAATTTCCTTATGGTCTCATTTCACTGTATTTCATTGTGCGCTATATTTACACCAACATTTTCACAAACAAAAAGTGTTCGGCGAAAACATCACTAAATACAATGATGTCAAAAAAAAAAAAAAAAAAAAAAAAAAAAAAAAAAAATTACCAGAAACATGACAATATGTGAACCTATGTGAAGGATAGTAAAATTACCAGAATTCTAGTGTTTGTTCCATAGTTATTGATAGGTAGGTTGTGGGAGGGGGAGGGGGGATTCGTAGGAGAGGTCTAGGTGAAAGAAGCCGAGAAGAAAATACTATAAGGTCACGGTGGACACGGCGGCGCAGTGACAAGAGGACGCTAGACAGGAGAGGATCGTGTGTGTGAGTGAGGGGGGGGGGGGAGGGGGAGAGATCTGAGTGGTCGGGGTAAAAATTCACTCTCTCGCAATCAGAAATCAGAATGAGAAGCGATGAAGTGATGAAGATGATGACAATGACGCGGAGTCAAGAGGTGTGCGCAGTTGCCGATGTGAACTCTGGGAAAAGGGAAAAGGGAAAAAGTGTATGTAAGTACAAAGTGAGATCACAAGAGACAATTTGAAAACACTTACTCCACAATCAAATGCACATAATGGAAAAGTGCCATCTGCACTCTGGAACCGGTTAGGGTCCCTATTTACTATGAGAGTTGCGCCATTGCTGAATGAACTCCATTTCTGATTGGCTCTCAGATTTAGGCTGTCAAGAAAGTCCCAAGAGGCAAATGCAAATGGCGGAGAGTTTGTTTACTTTTTACGCACTCACTTTTATCAAAAATCTACTGTACCAGTGACCGCGGTAATTATTGCTGATTTTTCCAATGCTTAAATTTTACTATGGAGAACATTATCTCTTTCAATAACGACCGTCATTGGCAAGAATCCGAACCTAACCTATTAGAAGTAGCGAAATAGCGGCAACAGCGCAGAGGCAAACGGTCAACCGCCATTTACATTTTGCCTCTTGGGGGCTCCATTGAGCCGCTTCTTCTTCTCGGATTAAGCCAATCGGCGTTCATTGTCTTACCACAGAATAATACAATCAGAAGGGAAACTCCCATAAGAGCCAATGGAAACAAGATTTGGAATTTACTGCCACAAACTGGCAACTGTGCCTACTCACTTCTCAAGATGGCGGACATGCTTTTTCAGGCTATAAAACCAATCACAACTCGGCCAGTTGCCGAAGATCTGCCGAAGATTGCCGAAAATACTCACTTTCGAACATGGCGGCCCGAAGTAAAGAATGTTTCAAAATGAATTAGAGTTTCCCTTCTGATTGTATTATTCTGTGGTCTTACGTGGCGGGGAGTTTGATTTGAATAAACGTAGAAGGCACTGCCCAAGAACGAAGCTTTCGATCCAGTGAAGTATAGCCACGACTTTTTCGAGGAGGTGGGGGGGGGGGGGAAGAAGGGATGGCCTGGGCACCGAAAATTGTCAACCCCCCCCCCCCCCCCCCCGTGCACAATGATAACAATTTGATAACATTTCGCTCTGAAAACGCAAAAAAATTAACCCCTGGCTACGCCACTGTTTCGAACATAGGCAAGAAATAAGTAGTAATTCCTACGCTGACGTCAAAACAATGACTTTTTCTCCGTTGAGTCTGAGCTATGCAGAGCCATTTGATGCCCATACGAGTTTTAGACCGCCTTGAATTTAATGTTTGGCGTTTGTTTTGCGCGGACATCTAAGCATAAGGATCATGTCTGCAAAGATGCAGCTAGATAATACAGTACATTCCAAAAGTTCTTACCAAGCTCAAGAAGAAAAACGCGTATACTTATATTCTTTCGATAAACAATCGATCGTTTCGTTCGTTTTAGACCGGCAGAATAGTTCATTGATTCAAGTGAGCAAATTCTCCCAGCGGCAAGCAATATATCGATCTGACATGTTGTTCATGAGGTATGTACGTGTTTTTCAACATGAGCCTGGTTAAGATTTCCGGGACATACTGTACATAGAAGAAGATTACAAGTATTCGCTCTCATCTCCTTGAGAGACCTACCGCAGCAATAATAAAGTGAAGATGTGCAGTAAGAATCCTACTGTAGGATGACGGTCAAGCTTGACATTTCTTAAATGAGATGAACTAATCCCATATCATACGTTTCCCTCGAAACGCTTCGCCTATCAGTTTCCTTTCACATTGTCAGTATATGGCGACCTTGTGAAAATATATAACCAAAGACATTATATGTATATTATTATATAGACGGAGTGCATAACAAGATTCTTAAGACAAACTTGTGGTACTTCAAATGTCCACCGAAAATGCTCTATACAGTCATCGGCTTACTCGACGGTTGCATCAAAACTTAGATTGGTAATCTTTTTAAGGTAATCTTTGGTAAAATTGGTGACACACAAACTGACGCCATCTTGAGAGTAAATGCAAGTTGCACGCACTATTTCCAATTATATAAGTTATTTTAAGCTTTTATTTGATCCAAATTTAAAATTTTGTCAATTTAATAGCAACGAAAAAGTGTTTCATCCACCTTTCATCCCGATCTGTCTAAAGTAGTGAGTTTGAGTAAAGAAGTTATTTTCGTTTGTTTGTCATCGTTTGAAAGTTTCACTCTCAATTTTTTAACGCAATTGACTCGCTCATCTACCTGGCTAAGTTTGCCCCACCCTGCTCCAGGTTCTGGTATAGGATACACTCTGTCTATCTATATGATATAGTGTCTTTGTATACAACTTTACATGCATTTGTGCGGAAATTGAACCAGGGCCAGACGTAGGGTAGGCAACCAGTAAAGCTCCTTGCTAATTATTATTATCTTTAACTTTTTGTGCGGGCGCACACGGCTATAGCGCTACATACTTACAAGGGGAGGTCACGAGGTGGTCACCTCCGATTTTGACCAAATTTTGGGAGAAGGTAGTCTAGGGGTAGGGAAAACACCTCCCAAAATATTTCGATCCAATGGGCCTTTGAAATGCCTTAAAAGTCACTTTAAAGTTATAGTGCGACGCACATGTACCGAAGATTCCGGTGGAAAATCTCAACAGGCGCTCTGGCCGAACGGTAGCGCGCTCGCTCGGCACACTGGAGGGCCCACGTTCAAATCCCGGCGGATCGCTGGATTTTTTTGTAAGTTTCCGACATTGTTTTTCTATTCTCTCTCCCTCTGTAATAGTAAATTTCTTCAGAAAACATTTCAAGCACTTTTTTTTTACGGAAATGGGCAGCATTAGAATAATTTGGTAGAAAAATAATGTTAAAGAGTGAAATCAATAAAGAATTTAAAAATCGGATGGAACATAACGACAAAGAGAGGAAATAAGTTAGATTGTAAAACACAAGAATAATAGCGAACGAAAAATAAAAAGAAAAACCAGAAAAAACAAACAAAAAAGCAAAAAAATAAAAAATGATTGGACCGCTTGAGATAGATGTTGATGTGGGTGAGTTTGTTTGTTTGTTTTTTTTTTGTTTTTTTTTTTTTTTTGAGGGTTTTATCGTTTGTTACTATTCTTGTATTTTACAATCTAACTTATTTCCTCTCTTTGTCGTTGTGTTCCATCCGATTTTTAAATTCTTTATTGATTTCACTCTTTAACATTATTTTTCTACCAAATTATTCTAATGCTGCCCATTTCCGTAAAAAAAAAAGTGTTTGAAATGTTTTCTGAAGAAATTTACTATTACAGAGGGAGAGAGAATAGAAAAACAATGTCGGAAACTTACAAAAAATTCCAGCGATCCGCCGGGATTTGAACTTGGGCCCTCCAGTGTGCCGAGCGAGCACGCTACCGTTCGGCCAGAGCGTCTGTTGAGAGTTGCGGCCGGAATCTTTGGTACATGTGCGTCGCACTATAACTTTAAAGTGACTTTTAAGGCATTTCAAAGGCCCATTGGATCGAAATATTTTGGGAGGTGTTTTCCCTACCCCTAGACTACCTTCTCCCAAAATTTGGTCAAAATCGGAGGTGACCACCTCGTGACCTCCCCTTGTTAGTACCCATGGCTAAAAGTGAGTCAAGCTCAATTCGTGCTAGCATACAAACAGTGAGTGCGGTCTCTAAAGGAGCCAGTTTCAAAATCGTCAACTTAGACCATGAAACTCGGACGAGAGGTTAGTTTCGTGAATATTTTTCATACGCCTCGACAGAATTATTGCCAAACTGTGCAGTCAAATTTTCCCATAGCTCCTTTGAATCAATGTAAAGTGCTTGAGTATTCCTTGACAGTCCAGCAACGTTGCGAGTCACGACGGATGGGATTTCCAGCGACTGGAACGCTGTGACGGGAACACCGAACGATAAGAATCTCAGATCATGCCACAGAGGAGACCGTTGCCAAACGCCGAGTAAACATTCACTCATAACGGTAAGAATACCAACAGTAGAACGTATGTCATAAGACAATTAAAATTAAAATTAAAACAAAAAAAATTGATAACAAATCTTTGATCACCTTTTATAATGCTAATGTACAGTCAATTTTAAGCCACGGTATACACCTGTGGGGCAGTTCATCTGAGCTTGACGTACTTCTCAAAAGACAAAAAAAAAATCTTGAGAATTATTGAAAAGAAGGGTAGAATGGAATCATGCAAGACTCTGTTCCCTGAGTTTAGATTTATGACGGTTTTTTCATTATACATCTTTTCTACAATAAAACAATCAATTTTACTAGGATTCATTGATCAAGGGATTGTCAAAGAAAGCAAAGAGAAGTCAAAAACCAGGAAAATTTTCTTAAAAACCAATGTCCCCATAAGGTATGTAAAAAAAAACGACATAAGAGAAACAGGCATTAAATTCTTTAACAAACTCCCTGAAGGCCTAAAAATAGCATTATTAGACTCAGGAAACAGAGTCTTCTTGAAAAATCTCAAGCAGTTTTTCATCGAACATGCATTCTACCACGTCAAGGAATATTTTGAATCTTAAAACTTGCAATATATGTTATCCTTAATTAATCTATTTACTATGATCATGTTAACTCTTTGTTTTTGTTGTATTGCGTAATATTTACTTTATTTCTGGAATGACTTGTACCAAGTCTTTTCTAAGGCTAAACTGTAACAAATAAATAACAAAAAAAAAAAAAATTAAAAAAAAAAAAAAGTAGTCTGTCATGAACGTCGCCAAAAAAGTGAGTCCATTAAAAACTTGTCACCATTTTAAGTTCAGTCTGGGTCTCAATTTCAACTTCTTCGAAAATGTTGATAAAAAAAAAAATACAAGGGAAAGTGCATTGCATCCAAAAGTTTAGAGCTCTCGATTATAATCAAATTATTTTGAACGAAGGTGAAGCTGCACTGAAAAAAAAAAGGTTACCAGAAGCATGCCAATATGTGAACCTATGCAGTGGCGGCTCGTGCGATTTGGCAACAGTGTTTTTATCCCATTTAAATACATGGAAAACAATCGAAACTCGAAGAGGCTGCCAGCCTCCGCTTGAATCGATTTTTTACCCAAGTTTAAGTGGGGAAAAATGCATGGTTGCCAAATCTCACGGGCCGCTACTGAACCTATGTAAGGGATACTACAATTGCCAGAATTCTAGTGTTTGTATCATAGTTCTTGAAAATGTGTAGGAAATTCTAGTTCTAAGACCATATTCTGCAGGTATTAACCCCAGAATTTTCTGGCCAAAGTACTAGACTTTCTGACAATCACATATAGTTGTGCTTCTGGTAATATGACTAGAATCTCGTTTTATGATTATCACTTTTTTTCAGTTTGCAGTTGTGTAGATAAACTTAAAGTTTGTAAGAGTAAACTATTGAAATAATGGATCAATGGTATGAATTTTTATTCGTGCGACTGACACTTAAATTCGAGGCAGTGGCGAGTGAGCTAAAGTCACGTGACAGCCCCTATATTCATCCCTTTCTAACACATGCAGTCAAATGGACAAAGAGAGAGAGAGAAATACAATATCCTGGCTACAGCACACAGTGAAGCGAGTCAGAAGGAGAGATATGGCAAGACGACTGTAAATGCATTATATCCTTGCTAATACGCAACCTAGAAGTTTGAAGAGGGTTTCATTAGTTTAATTGTAAAATTTCCTACAGTAATCATGCCTGTTTAATGGGGCTGTTGCACACTTTTGCTGTAAGCTATTTAATAGTTGATTCTGCGGAGTGAAAACCTCCAAAAATAACAAACGTAGCACTAAAAACTTCCGAAAATCACTCCTACACTCAATAAACCCTTTTAATTGCGCGGTCGTAATGGTGGCTTAGGGCAGTAATAATGGGAGATGCCCACCTAACAATACTGTAACGCCATCAAGAAGTGACCAATAAGAGACGATCTTACATTTCACACCGGTGTCACTAAGTGTCAAGGTACCATTCATCGGATGTGGATCACTACTCTGATGACTAATTACTCTGTGAATCATCCCTGTCAGCATAGAGAGAGTGACAAAATTAAGATAGGAATTTCCCATTACTACTGCCCTGTGTCACCATTACACTCACGCAAATAAAAGCGTTATCGTTGAGTTTAGGAGTGGATTTCGGAAGTTTTTAGTGCTGCCATCCAAGGGAGTCATATTTAACAGGTATGCTCGACTCGCTTCCCGCGTCATCCTTAGTGGCGCGCAGTGCAAAATCACTGGAGCCAAGATGGCCGACAAAAGAAGAAAACTTATACTCTTTGCAGAAAACATCGGACTATTTTCTGCTTTCCTGCAGAGGGGAGCCCGATGTTTTCTGCAAAGAGTATAAGGTTTCTTCTTTTGTCGGCCATCTTGGCTCCAGTGATTTTGAACTGCGCGCCACTAAGGATGACGCGGGAAGCGAGTCGAGCATACCTGTTAAATATAAGTTCCTTGGCTGCCATCGTTATTTTTGGACGTGTTTACATCAGAGCCGACTAATAAAGTGTTTAAAGCAAAAATGTGCCACAGCCTCATTTATTTTTTGACGGTTAAAGCATTCAAATTTTCATTTTTTGTCATATATAATCAGTGGCGTCGCGTGCCATCTGGCAACAATGCAACTGCTCCATTTAAACTCATTAAATACATCGAATTTCCCATGTGCACTGTGCACCCCCTGAATTCGATATTTTACTAGAGTTTAAATGGATAGAATACATTGTTGCCAAATTGCACGCCAGTGGCGGCTCGTGCAATTTGGCAACAGTCTTTTTATCCCATTTAAATACATGGAAAACAATCGAAACTCGAGGAGGCTGCCAGCCTCCACTTTAATCGATTTTTTACCTAAGTTTAAGGGGGAAAATGCATGGTTGCCAAATCTCACGGGCCGCTACTGTTGCACGCGACGCCACTGTATATATATCCAAGTCCGACTCTTCCCATTGAATCGCCCCACTGTGCGGCATTGCTTACACGGGCGATTGTTTTCTCAAAGACGTTTGGCGACAGGTGTCTTTGTCACAGGAGCGAGCAGTTTACAGGATTAATGAATTAGCCAGCCCGGCGCCGTGTGGACTAACAGGATGGAGGATGGGGTTATCTGCCGCTCACGAGAGCACGGGGACAGGGGGGCATGAGGCCACGGTTGGAGGAGACAATGCCGCTCATGAACTCTCCTCGTGAACATGACACGAACGCTCAAAGGCCACGGCCCGTTGTGCTATTGGAGACCTCGATCCTCCATGCCGGTTTGCGTTGACGTGTCACCATGGGAACGCGTCCACTGTCCAAGGGAAGGATTCCTAAAATACAGAATCCTACAACGGGTCGTACCACTGCACTATGGTCTGAGATCGAAGAAAAGAGGCCAAAAATCAGGTTTGAAAAATCATCAAAAATCATCGTTTTCGACCTTTCAAAATCAATCGAAAACTTTCCAGAGACATTACTTGGTTTAATGGGTCTGTTGCAAACTTTTGCTACAGCGCTATAGAGTGTGCAATCTTACGTAAAATTGACTGAAAAGTCCAATGATGGCATCAGAAAGCAATGAAATGCAACGATAAACTCACAAAATGCGTTTAATGAAATCCAAGGTGGCGGCAAAATATCGAGCAATCTGTATGCATGCACCACGAACATCCAAGGATAGCCAACCTCACAATATCCATCACAACCAATCACAACGTAAATAAACACATAACCTCTACCTGCAGTGAGGTTGTCAAAGTTGGCAATCCTTGGATGATCACGGTGCATACATTCAGATTCCTCGATATTTTGCCGCCATCTTGGATTTCGATAAACGCCTCTTGTGAGTTTAATATTGTATTTATTGACTTTATGATGCCACCAATGGACTTTTCAGGCGATTTTACATTGGAGTAAACACTTTTTATCGCTGTAGCAAAAGTTTGCAACAGACCCATTGACTTATTGAAAGTGCTTTCTGTGATTAAAATTGGTCTTGAAAGCTTAAAAGTAATAAATTCATGGAAACTTTAGTCTCTGGTTTTTGGCCACTTTCTGACGATCCCAGACCTAAGTGCACTGAGAGAAGAATGGGTCTGTTGAAAACATTTGCTACACCGATAGAGAATGTATCATCGTATGTAAAATCGCCTGAAAAGTCCATTGGTGGCATCAGAAAGTCATGAAATTCGATAATAAACGCACAAGAGACGTTTAATGAAATCCAAGATGGCGGTAAAATATCGAGCAATTTGTATGCTGCATGCACCTTTAGCATCCAAGGATTGCCAACGTTGACAACCTTAAAGCTTCAGGGGTTGTGTGTTTATTTACGTTATGATTGGGGTGTGATCGATATTGTGAGGTTGGCTATCCTTGGATGTTCGTGGTGCATGCATGCATATAGGTTGCTCGATATTTTACCGCTATCTTCGATTTCATTAAACGTCTCTCGTGAGTTTCATACTGCATTTTATGACTTTCTGAATCCACCAATGGACTTTTCACGCGATTTTACAAGAGACTGAACACACACTAGCGCTGTAGCAAAAGTTTGCAACAGATCCATTCTTTTTTTAATCGAAGGTGTATTTTGTTTGTGTTAAACAAACTGCGCAGTGAAATGTTGACTAAGGGGAAATTCCTTCAACCCAAGGAAAATGTCTGCTGCTACAAGTAAAAGATTCTTCGTTGTGAGTTTGTGACAGTGATTCTCCTTCATGCAATTAGAAATTTACTTCGCGCAAGGAAAACTGTCACAAGTAAAACGTGTTTTCTTGTTTTTAAAGAAGCGATTTCTTTCAGTACACGAAGCTACCCAACATGGGCGGAGCCAGCAATTTGGCAACTGTGGATTCTTCCCATTTGAATGTATGAGAAATAATCGATTCTCAAGGGTGCCACGACCCTTTTATTAATCGATTGTTATTCATACATTCAAATGGGAAGAATCCACAGTTGCCAAATTGTTGGCTCCGCTCATGCTTCCCAAGTCGGATGATCAAAACAATAAAGATGTTGCAAACTTTTGCTTCCGCTCTAAGATTGACCCTCTAAAACCCCTCAGAACACAGTTTATAGTGCCCTGTCACAATAATTCCCAAAATAAATTCCTTGTATTTTGAGATTGTCGAGGAAGAGTATATCAAAAGAATGTGTATTTATTATTTTATTTAATAATTTATTGGTTCATACATCATGTTATCGTATAAGTTCTGTTACAAACGTAGCTGTTGTAAACTTTTGTTACCGGCTTATTAATATATGATTGTGAGGTATAACCGTGTAAAAATGACGATAAGCGCACTAAAAAATCACGAAATCCACTCCCAAACTCATGAAATACTTTCAAACGCGAGACCGTGATGGCTGTGCGATTACCGCCTAAATCTTATTGCAATTGTCTTCTTCTTCTTGTCCGGTGTGGCGAGAACCCCTCGCGAGGTTGGAGCTTATTAAGATGTATGGAAAACCCAATTTAAAATGCGGTGATCACCGTCATTACGCTCCCGCGTCTGAGAGCATTTTATGAGATGGAAGTGCATCTCGTGATTTTTCAGTGCACTTATAGGCATTTTAATAGGGGTTCACCCCTTCACCTACTATATTAATTTATATGTAAAACAATATTGATCATTATATTGATCATTCAATATATTGATTCAATTGATATTGATATTGATTCAAT
>VMOF01000024.1:62755710-62903210 GCA_011764245.1 Trialeurodes vaporariorum | reverse complement strand
AATCGTTTTGAGCCCCTCGTAACGATTGAAACGGTCGAAAGGAAGCGATGAGTCGGGAGCTGTCGTTGTGTCAATCGTTTGAAGTAGGAAGAGGTGAGGAGGAGATCACCTGCGCGATCGAGTTGCGCAGAAGCTAGCCCATTTGATTTAATGCAAACGATAACGATAACGATAATGAAACGATCCGATCCTCCGTGATCACCCCCCTGAATAACACAGAATCTTACGGAGAAAATGTAAATGTGTTTTTGTTTTCTCCTTAAAATGCTGTGTTATTCAGATGTAAATTGAAAGGTACACCAGCCGTTAGTGCAACGTCTTTATTTGTCTCTGAAAAAATTACATCTATACGTACCTTCAAAATTTGGTTTTTCCAATGGATCTGTTGAAAGTTTTTGCAACAGCAGTGAGGAGAGTAAATCAGTGGCGTTGTATGCAATCTGGCAACGCTGCAAATTATCAATTTAAACCTATGAATAATGTCGTTTCGAGGGAGTGCACTGTGCATATCATACATGCATATCGTTTTATTTTAGAAAATTATGCCCAGATCAACCATGGTGGCCAAAAATCCGTTCCTGAACTAAAAGTATTTTCAGCGATTTGAAGCGGCTAAGCTAATAGGTCTAAGACGATGCTTTTTTATGACCCCCCCCCCTGATATTAGGACACTTTTTAATCGATCTCAGGCCAGTCAGGCCATAGAGTGGCGTGTGCAGCATCTTTCGCAACGAGCGATGAGTGAAGGTGCAAGAGTAATAATTAGTGCGTATAGTCTGAGAAACATCATGAATTATGAGCTATCAGCAAAATAGAGGTGAGAACGAGCATATGATGAGTATTATGAGCTCTGGCTGTGAGTAATAATATTTGGTCGTGTGCTTCGTGTGCTTCGTTGCTTCGCCGCCCCTCGGGCCCTCGCGCTCGCCCCGGTTATAAAATGCATTACACCAGAGCAACGGAGCAAAGCACGTGACGACGGGTGACATGACGATCGAAGCACGTGACGCGCTGATTCCTTGTGGACACACACATGGCACTCGGTGGCGGCGATCGTCACTTGTCGCGCTTGCTGTCACTCGTCGGAGTGTCCGCGGAGACACACCCGCAATTGTCATTAGACATGCTTCCAGACTCACACTCAGACTCACACTCAAACACACTCACACTTAAACACAAACACATAGCCATATAAAACACTTATGACACATCCGCAGTCCGCATATTCCGCACGTTCAGTGCTCGAGTGTATTGACTTTATTTCCAGCTGGTGCGCGGTTGCCGCGTCGCATATAAGGATTATAACGGTTCGTGATTTGCTCAGTGCAGATTAGTGTTTTTTCATGCGGTACAGTCATAAACTGAATTGAAACGTGTAATCTTTTCTCAATCGGTGGAATCATCGGTGACTTAAAAAAAATTGCATTAATCATACGCAAAACAGCAGCGCTGATCGTGACAGCCAAGAGAAGGGGATAAGCCATTCGGATACCTGTAACCATGGATTTAAACCAAAAATGGGTTGATGGTTATCACTTGCTTATCGTTTTATTTTACTCATCAAAAGTAATCGAAATGGATTTTAGCGATAGTAGAGCTGTCGTACACTTTTGCTACATTCAACTTGAAGGTCAATTCAGCTATGAGAGCCTCCACAAATAACGAAAGTATATAGCACTAAAAAAGTACAAAATCTACTCTTAACCTCATTAAATGCTTTTAAATGCGCGATTGAAATGGCGAGTGTTGGGCACTAATAATGGAAGATTCCCATACCTACAGTAATACAACCACACCATCAAGAAGTATATAGCCAATAAGAGACGACTTTCCTTTGGCTTTTCCCCGGTGTCATGCACCAGGAGTCCCGGTACCACTAATCAGCTGCTAATCAGTTCTCTGGTGACTAGTTTCTGTGTGAATCTTCTTTCCCAGCATAGATAGAGTGACGAAATTAAGATGGGAATCTCCCATTAGTGCCCAACACCACCATTACGATGGGGCGATTAAAGGCAATTGATGAGTTTGGAGGTTTCTCTCTCGCGCTCGTGGTCGCTTACGGGAACAACCTGGAAAACGGACCGAACCGCCATAAGAAGCAATGAGTGCGAGTGAGAAACCCTTCCCTCGATAGAGGTTTCTCTCTCGCGCTCGAGGTCGCTTACGGGAACAACCTGGAAAACGGACCGAACCGCCATAAGAAGCAATGAGTGCGAGTGAGAAACCCTTCCCTCGATAGAGGTTTCTCTCTCGCACTCGTGGTCGCTTAAGGGAACAACTTGGAAAACGGACCGAACCGCCATAAGAAGCAATGAGTGCGAGTGAGAAACCCTTCCTTCGATAGAGGTTTCTCTCTCGCACTCATGGTCGCTTACGGGAACAACTTGGAAAACGGACCGAACCGCCATAAAAAGCAATGAGTACGAGTGAGAAACCTTTCCCACGATAGAGGTCTCTCTCTCGCCCTCGTGGTCGCTTACAGGAACAACTTGGAAAACGGACCGTACCGCCATAAGAAGCAATGAGTGCGAGTGAGAAACCCTTCCCTCGATAGAGGTCTCTCTCTGGCACACGTGGTCGCTTACGGGAACAACTTGGAAAACGGACCGATTCCCCATAAGAAGCAATGAGTGCGAGTGAGAATTCCTCCCCTCGATAGAGGTTTCTCTCACGCACTCATGGTCGCTTAAAGGAACAACTTGGACAACGGACCGAACCGCCATAAGAAGCAATGAGTGCGAGTGAGAAACCCTCCCCTCGATAGAGGTTTCTCTCTTGCACTCGTGGTTGCTTACGGGAACAACTTGGAAAACGGACCGTACCGCCATAAGAAGCAGTGAGTGCGAGTGAGAAACCCTCCCCTCGATAGAAGTTTCTCTCTCGCACTCGTGGTCGCTTAAGGGAACAACTTGGACAACGGACCGAACCGCCATAAGAAGCAATGAGTGCGAGTGAGAAACCCTTCCTTCGATAGAGGTTTCTCTCTCGCACTCATGGTCGCTTACGGGAACAACTTGGAAAACGGACCGAACCGCCATAAAAAGCAATGAGTGCGAGTGAGAAACCTTTCCCACGATAGAGGTCTCTCTCTCGCCCTCGTGGTCGCTTACAGGAACAACTTGGAAAACGGACCGTACCGCCATAAGAAGCAATGAGTGCGAGTGAGAAACCCTTCCCTCGATAGAGGTCTCTCTCTGGCACACGTGGTCGCTTACGGGAACAACTTGGAAAACGGACCGATTCGCCATAAGAAGCAATGAGTGCGAGTGAGAAACCCTTCCCTCGATAGAGGTTTCTCTCTCGCGCTCGAGGTCGCTTACGGGAACAACCTGGAAAACGGTACGAACCGCCATAAGAAGCAATGAGTGCGAGTAAGAAACCCTTCCCTCGATAGAGGTTTCTCTCTCGCACTCGTGGTCGCTTACGGGAACAACTTGGAAAACGGACCGAACCGCCATAAGAAGCAATGAGTGCGAGTGAGAAACCCTTCCCTCGATAGAGGTTTCTCTCTCGCACTCGTGGTCGCTTACGGGAACAACTTGGAAAACGGACCGAACCGCCATAAGAAGCAATGAGTGCGAGTGAGAAACCCTTCCCTCGATCGAGGTCACTCTCTCGCACTCGCGGTCGCTTACGGGAACAACTTGGAAAACGGACCGTACCGCCATAAGAAGCAGTGAGTGCGAGTGAGAAACCCTCCCCTCGATAGAGGTTTCTCTCTCGCACTCGTGGTCGCTTAAGGGAACAACTTGGAAAACGGACCGAACCGCCATAAGAAGCAATGAGTGCGAGTGAGAAACCCTTCCTTCGATAGAGGTTTCTCTCTCGCACTCATGGTCGCTTACGGGAACAACTTGGAAAACGGACCGAACCGCCATAAAAGCAATGAGTGCGAGTGAGAAACCTTTCCCACGATAGAGGTCTCTCTCTCGCCCTCGTGGTCGCTTACAGGAACAACTTGGAAAACGGACCGTACCGCCATAAGAAGCAATGAGTGCGAGTGAGAATCCTTCCCTCGATAGAGGTCTCTCTCTGGCACACGTGGTCGCTTACGGGAACAACTTGGAAAACGGACCGATTCCCCATAAGAAGCAATGAGTGCGAGTGAGAATTCCTCCCCTCGATAGAGGTTTCTCTCACGCACTCATGGTCGCTTAAAGGAACAACTTGGACAACGGACCGAACCGCCATAAGAAGCAATGAGTGCGAGTGAGAAACCCTCCCCTCGATAGAGGTTTCTCTCTTGCACTCGTGGTTGCTTACGGGAACAACTTGGAAAACGGACCGTACCGCCATAAGAAGCAGTGAGTGCGAGTGAGAAACCCTCCCCTCGATAGAGGTTTCTCTCTCGCACTCGTGGTCGCTTAAGGGAACAACTTGGACAACGGACCGAACCGCCATAAGAAGCAATGAGTGCGAGTGAGAAACCCTTCCTTCGATAGAGGTTTCTCTCTCGCACTCATGGTCGCTTACGGGAACAACTTGGAAAACGGACCGAACCGCCATAAAAAGCAATGAGTGCGAGTGAGAAACCTTTCCCACGATAGAGGTCTCTCTCTCGCCCTCGTGGTCGCTTACAGGAACAACTTGGAAAACGGACCGTACCGCCATAAGAAGCAATGAGTGCGAGTGAGAAACCCTTCCCTCGATAGAGGTCTCTCTCTGGCACACGTGGTCGCTTACGGGAACAACTTGGAAAACGGACCGATTCGCCATAAGAAGCAATGAGTGCGAGTGAGAAACCCTCCCCTCGATAGAGGTTTCTCTCACGCACTCATGGTCGCTTAAGGGAACAACTTGGACAACGGACCGAACCGCCATAAGAAGCAATGAGTGCGAGTGAGAAACCCTCCCCTCGATAGAGGTTTCTCTCTTGCACTCGTGGTTGCTTACGGGAACAACTTGGAAAACGGACCGAACCGCCATAAGTAGCATTGAGTGCGAGTGAGGAACCCTCCCCTCGATAGAGGTTTCTCTCACGCACTCATGGTCGCTTGAGGGAACAACTTGGACAACCGACCGAACCGCCATAAGAAGCAATGAGTGCGAGTGAGAAACCTTCCCTCGATGAGTAGATTTCGTAAGTTTTTTGTGCCACCATCGTTTTTTATTTATTTTATTTTCATTCAGCTGAAATAAAGCACCATATATGAAAGTAAATGTTCACCAAAAACTTGTGTGTGAGTGTGTTTGTGCGTGCGGGAGGCATTTAAAGGAATATTTGTTCAATTAAGAAAATAACGGCCCACCATATGGCCATAAAATAAATACGAAGAATAACTTATCAAAGTAAAATTTTCTATTACGTTCAGTTTAGAGACCAATCCTCTTAAAAAGTAAAGAGGAGATGACAAATTGATCGGTCAACAAACAATGGATGGATAAACAAGATGATTCACACCGGGTAATAAAAAGTTCAAAGATGTATTCAGTCGAAATTCTTCAAGTTTCGCTTCGCAAATCAACAAATTAAACGATTTTAGATTCACGAAGAACGAACCAATACCATAAAGCGTCTCACACAGCCAAAAAAATAAGTATGCCATCTAATCACCATCAGTTATAAAATCATTAACAGAACGCGGGTCAACTGTAAAATTTGAATTTTAGAATTTGGTATTAATGACGAGACGGGGGCATCGAACATTGCTGATTTGCAATTAACGGCTTCGTTTTAAATGTTTTTATCGACTCAAGTTCCAATTTTATGGCCACCTTTAAGAAAAGGAATAAAAACTAGTTGCAATAAAGGGATTGCGCAAAACAATTAGCCTTGTTGCTTATTTGCGTAATTTCACTGTTAATTCAGTATACACAGTTTATTAATTAAAAATTCGGCCACTAACAAAATTGATATATATTTTTTGAATTGGTCTTCTCTCCTTTTTTTTTTTTTTTTTATCAATCCTATCCTTGTAAGCTTCGAATAAAACCAAACAACTCAGTTCGATCAAAACGTGCGCTACACTTTTTTTTCTGAATTGAGTAAAACTGGATTGCAGTTCGCCTTTTAAATCAATCTATTTTGTGCTTTCACGCGGCTGTGCTAGCTGCCTTGTTCTTTTTTGTTTGAAGCGACTTTCTCTTTGCGGCCGTCAGTTGCTTAAACTTTTGATTCACAAGCAGATTTAAGAGAGATAATGATTATGTCAATACACAGGAGTGGTAATCTAGTGATTGTGTCTCAAATAAACGATCGGATTGTGTTTTAGGAGTAAGTATTCTTCAAGATAACATTTTTGTTTTGTTATATAAAAGTATGCAACAACTTTCAATGGTCATGCACGGAGCTTGCACACACGGAGAGAGATGACGATCTGATTACAGGAAAGAGTAGTGGGGGAAATGGAAATGTTTGTCATCTCATAAATCAGATCATAATTCTTCGGAAATGGATTGTCTTATAGAGGCCATTTTCGGAAAAGGCCCATAAAACGAAAGGTTTGCTTTTCAAACAAAAACTTCATTTCAATCACAGTGCTAATTTGTCAGAAAAAGCACAAAGGGTTACTTACTTTAAAGGCATCCCCGGTGAAAATCTTCCAAAAATCATCGAAAAAATCTCAGCATGAGATTTGGAATCTGATTGAAATTATAGGTTGATCTCATGATGAGTAATAAGATATCATCATGAAACCATCATGAAATTATCATGAGATCAAACATGAAATAAGGTCCAAACCTCATGCTTAGATTTCTTAATGATTTTTGATGAGGGTTTTTACCAGGGATTTTCTTAGGATTTCGGAGAAGTACTCGATGGGGCTCTGGCGAACTTTCGCTACAGGGGATTGAAGAGTTGATTTTTGCATAAAAACCTGTAAAAATGACGATGAGTACACTGAAAAATCACGAAATTTACTCTCAGAATCGGGCATAATGGCGGTTCGACGCAGGTACCATGGGAGATTCCTATCTAAATTGAGACGTATGTCTGTGTTTCCGTATAGAAAAAGTGACAAATTAGACAGGAATCTGTCATGATACCTGCGTCGAACCGCCATTACGATCTTGCCTTTAGAGCAGTTTCGTGAGTTTACTACTGAATTATAGACTTTCATAGTGCGATTTTCGTGATTTTTGCTGGTTTTAACATCAGTATGGATTATTCATTTCCTTCCAGCAAAAGTTTGCAAGAGCCCCATTGCACTATTTTCCAAAACAATAAAACTATCTGCAAACTCTACTAGCGGAACTTTTCTTCCACCTAATCATGGTTCAATATTGAAGTATGCCTTGCCCCGAGCGAGAGGCAAACGCGAATCCAGAAAACTACGGCAACTGTGGATTATTTGCATTTGAATGTATGAAAAACAATCGATTAGTAAAAACTAAAAATCCAATAGCCCCATCAAGAGTCGATTGTTTCTCATAGTTCAAATGTAAAGAATTGCATGGTTGCCATATTTCTGGATCCGCCCATGCCAAGAGGATCATTTACCACCATAAAATAAAACTTTGTATACTTATTGCGTATCGTCCATTACAAATTTTATTTTCGAGGAAACTTTGAAACGTCGGAACGGATATGACAAGTTTTTATCCCGAACGCTTCAAATACACTCCAATACGATGATTACGAGGTTGATTTTGATTACTTACTTACATACTAATCCGGTAACAAATCTTCCATTCTTCCGGTTTACGCAGTGTGTAAATAGCGGCGCGCGCAAGTATAACTTCTGATCTGGTTCCTTCTTTGAGCGCTTTTGATCGGAACGCGCAAAGTGCTTAGTGAATGTAGGTATGTTAGCAACTTACATTGTACATAAATTCACTCGCGAACGCAAAGATTGCGCGTGTGGCTTGCCAAGCGTTTTAGCGTGAACGCGCGCGCGCATGCTGGAGCGATAGAGAGGCTGCAGGCTGCAGGCTGCGGGCTGCGGCGGTCAATGGCTGGTCCTTGATCAATGATCATCTGAGGTTATGGTTTTTGCCCGAGACTCGAGACCGGTGAGACTTCGTTGCCAGATTGTTCAACGAAAATCTACGAAATGGTCGTGTAAATCAATTCTATACAATTCTTTTCTAAAGGATTTGGCAACTAAGCCACCCAGTCTTCTTGCTTCTAACCGTGCGACTGCCAGCTTTGGAAGATCTATAGGAGCCCGTTTTTCTCTCTCTTCTTCCATTAAAACGAGTGTGTCAGAAAAGGACGAACTAAGGACAGAGTCACGTGACTTTCGCCCCCTCTTCTATCCTTTTCCAACGCATGCGATTGCCAGCATTGGCGGTCTTTCGTAGGGATCCGGACCCTTCCCACGGGGATTAATTGAACGTACTGAAAATCGATTTGTACCATTTGGACCTATGCAACAGTATCGATTCCACGGGGATTAATTGAACGTACTGAACATCGATTTGTATACCATTAGGACCTATGTAACAGTATCGATTCCACGGGGTTGAACGTACTGAAAATCGATTTGTACCATTTGGACCTATGCAACAGTATCGATTCCACGGGGATTAATTGAACGTACTGAAAATCGATTTGTACCATTTGGACCTATGTAACAGTATCGATTCCACGGGGATTAATTGAACGTACTGAAAATCGATTTGTACCATTTGGATCTATGCAAAAGTATCGATTTCACGGAGATTAAGTGAATGAACTGAAAATCGATTATTTTACGTAGGTTTAAATGGAGAGAATCCGTTGTTGCCACGATGTACGAGCCGCCCTAGCTTGCAATCGATTGCTCAGTGTTCACCGCAATGAAATCTGGCAAGTATGCGTCTCGCTTTCGTAACGGGCCCCTTGGCTGCGTCGCGGTCGCGTTGGAGTCTTCGTCTGGACGCGCTGAAGTCGGCTTGTTGTCAAGTGCCATGATAAACGACGACGCCTGACGTCTCAATTCAGTGTAACATATTAACAGCGTTGCATTGTTCATCTAATTATGCCAATTATAAACATGATCTGCAGTAATGTTCCGGTCGGGAAATAGATTCATCATACATATATAGATATATACATAGATAGAGACGGATCCAAGAATTTGTCTCTCTCTCCGTCTATTCGAACGCGTGAGTTAAAAAAAGAGGAAAGCAGTGGCGTAGCCAGGGTGGGAGGGTCCAGGGGGTCTGTACCCCCCCCCCCCCCCCCCCCCCCCTTGACACCAAAAGTTGTCCTAAAAAAATGTCATTTTCTGCGTTTTCATACAAATTTTACCGAATTAGTATCTTTGGACCCCCCCCCCCCTCCTTGACAATTTTCGGACCCCGGACCCCCCCCCCCCCACCCCACCACTAGAAAAATACCTGGCTACGCCACTGGAGGAAAGAGATGATGTGCAGTCAAGCGCGTTTCGCTCTCTTGTCTCTGTCTTCTTCTAACACACGCATCTCAGTGGCGTATGTAGCGTCATATTAGGCAACGTTGTAGTTCGCTTATTTAAACCCATGAACAGAATCGAAGTATTGTGTGTTCGATGAACATCTTCGTTTTAGGCTTTATACGTGAATTTATTTAAACTGAATAAAACGTTACAAAATTTCAAGCTACACCACCAATGCATTTTAACGGGTGGATGAAACCTAACCTAACCTGCGGGTCCACCGCGCCGCTGTACAGTTACTGATTGTGATGAGAGGTGTTATGGACAACCGATTTGATGATCCAATGGAGGTGGATTATTTTTCTCACGTCTATAACTTCCAAAATTACTTTATACTTAAGCTGCGGATTTCGGGGCACTATAGTGCCGATTTCTGCTACCACACTGAAAAAACGGCTATCGTATAAGATTTACCATAACTTGCTTCAAATTTTCGACAATCCAAGAAAATAGTAAACTTTAAGTTTTCCATAGTTTGAGTTCAAGACGTTTTGGTTAAATTTTAACCATGAAAAATTTACAATTTCCTTAGAGTGTCGAAAGTTATGGTAAATCTACCTGTATAGCTACTTTTTCAGTGCAGCGCTACATTTCGATTAAAGTCTAAGAGCGTGCAAACGTAGTTTATCTTAAGGAAAACAGAGGGTCAGATACTAGATCATCGCATCTGAAGAATATATCTAAAAAATGGCATGTCAATACTTTTAAAAATAAGGCTGAAAGTACAAAAAAAAAAAAAAAAAAAAACCGAAATAATCACAGATCGATTCCGATTTTGGAATCAGCTATTTTTTCTAACACACCTACTTGGAAACCAAAAAAGATTCCAATTAGAAATTCATTTGTGGGTTTCGTGGTCATTCATTCAGATGACAAAGGTGAGAATTTTCAGACGAGAAAATAGTAGGAACCAATGCAAACTTTCACAGGAGAGACGGTGCCGCCAGAAGAAAGAAATCTTAAAATACAACTCTGAACTGAAAAAAAAATACTGTTTGAGTATTCGATATTTCCGACATTCACGCTATATTTTCGGAGTTCCAACTAACTCTGTCCGGCATGGCTGTCCAGTTCGCACCGAATCTATTAAAGCGCGCTGAGGGAGACAGGCAGAAAAAAACGCAAAAAAAAAGAGGAGAGTAATTTGGAAAGTGAGGAAGAAGTCCATTTTACTTTATGCCCGAATGCCCGATTTGTGTTGGTCATTTATCTCGACGCGCAGCAAATTTGGTGCGCAGGACTCAGGAGACAATTGTTGTTTGACTTGAATAGAAGTTAAACAGGTGATGCCACCTTTAAAATACAGTGGCTGGAGCATCAAAGATAAAAAGTTTTAAGTCAAGTTTCCAGGCATATCTTTAAAACATGTATGAACGTTTACAGGCTCTCTAAAAATGATTCAAGGCTGTAGTCACTATGTTGATGAAGTCAGTGGCGTAGCGTGCAATTTGGCAACGTTGTAATGAGTCCATTTAAATCCATTAAAAATATCGAACGATTGAATGTTCGGTGAACACCTTCGCATTCGATATTTTGCATGGGTTTTAATGGATACATTTCAACGTTGCCAAATTTCACGCTACGCCACTGGATGAAGTCTACGAGAAAAATGGGCTCACAAAACAATAGTTCAAACGCTTTTTTCAAACGAACATAGCAACGCTTTGATCGGCTGTATAGCTCCTCCTCACCTCTTTTTTCCACCAGTGGCAAAATCGTCAAATAAAAATAGCATTCTCAAAAAGTGCCTTCAGTATATTAGGAAAAATAGTGGTTAGAGGAAATAATCCTGGTATGGTAGGCTCGGAACACTCTACACGGAAAAAAAAGACTGGTAGAATGGGGCAGTTGCAAGGCTCTGAAATGTTGTGTTTTTTATCAAGAAAATAAAAGCACTTGATGAGCTGAGGACAAAGATGCCTTTGGTTTCTAATTAAGTCCCATTGCTCCGAAGATGAGATTTTGGCCCAAAATACATTGTTTTAAATGGGGATTCCGCGTAGTGACGTCACTACACACACGATTTTTTACAACTTTACACGTGTGGATCGCCAAAACTGGGACACTTAGGAAAAAACCAAAGGCACCACTGTTTTCAGCTCATCAAAAACTACCATTTTCTTTATAAAAAACACACAATTTCAGACCCTTGCAACTGCCCCATTGATCATCTGCGCGCATGGGCGCCCGCAGCGGGGGGCAAGAGGGGACACTGCCCCCCCCCCGGAATTCAAAAAAGTCAAAATTTCACGGTAAAAAATGAAAGGAAAAAAGGAAATGCAATGTTAATCAAAGGAGTAGTATAGTTAACAAACTTCATTATTTGTTTATTTTGTCATTTTAACTCAATTTTTTGTAAGGAACAGTAAAATTAAACATTTTCCTTGGTATTATTTTCGTCTGCTGTCCCTTTATCCATTACATCAAACACATCAAAATTATAACTATTATGTGATACACCTACCATAGCGTAGTAATTGTACACCATTTGGATGGAAAAAAAATCCATTTCCCCCTGGGGGGGGGGGGTCTCCTAGACCTTCCATTGAGGTTCAAAAATTTTGCCCCCTCCCCCCCTGGAAATTTTTCTGCGGGCGCCCATGTCTGCGCGCATGGCTGATTTTGGAGTCGGCTAACAAGTCGTATGGTAAATTTCACCAGATTATGGTAAAATTTACTGACATGTTACCTTAATTTACCACAAGGTACGTTGCATTTACCATATAATGGTGAAAATTACCATACTTGCTAGCAGACGCCAAAATCAGCTAAGTAGATGCTGTAAATTCTACCAGTCTTTTTTTTCGTGTAGGTACAGTCGGAGACAAAAAGAGTGTCAGATGGCTCCTTGAGGTAGGCCACCTGCAATACTTAAATTCATTGAGATAAGTACTGCGGGTGGCCTACTTCAAGGAGACGCCTGACATTCTTTTTGTCCCCGACTGTACATACTTGAACATTTCAACTCTCCTTGCCCCGCAAACTGCTAGTGGGAGAATCGTCAAAAATAGTCATCTCAACAAGCGCTTTCGATACTATGAAGAGGGGTAACGGGTGAGTATAATGCCAGGTAAATTACTTTCGGGATACCCTATACTTGAAAATTGTGAACCCTATCTTAGCAATGATAACCAAAAATACCGAAGAAAATATGTAAATTTTGGTTGATGTTTGTTGATTTTGGTTCGCGATCTCTAATATACAATTTACCGTTGAAGGCGATCGAATCAAATCGATTCTGCTCCGTCTTTGTTCCTTCAACCCTTTCATGCTTGCATTTCACGATTTCCCCTTTTTTTTAGATTTTTCTGGACCGTTCAAAAGAGGTCAATTTTCTAAGAATTTTGATGAGTCAGTGTCTCTTTAAATACCACTGAATCCCATGTTACATCAATTAATGGTACACATGTATACCACTTCCTATGAAAGGGTTAAGGGTGCCAACCAGTGGCGAAGCGTGAAATTTGGCAACAATGTATTTTCTCCATTTAAATTCACCAAAAAAGTCGAACGCTTCAGTCATCGGCGATGACCGGGCATTTCGACCTTTCTAATGTGTTTCAATGGGGAAAAAGGAACGTTGCCAAATGTGCCGAATCCTGCATCTGAAAATGTACGAGCGAAAAAGTATCATTGCTCTAACCTCCTCATGAAACTGCTGTTCCATTGTTGACATTGGTAAAGCATTTAACTAAAAAAAAATCCACAACAGTAGCGGCCCGTGAGATTTGGCAACCATGCATTTTTCCCACTTAAACTTGGGTAAAAAATCGATTCAAGCGGAGGCTGGCAGCCTCCTCCAGTTTCGATTGTTTTCCATGTATTTAAATGGGATAAAAACACTGTTGCCAAATCGCACGAGCCGCCACTGATCCACAACATACAGATATAACAGAAGTAAAAATTTTGAATTTTTGGAAAAACTGGCAACAAAGCGTTGACGTTTAGACCTAGAGGCTGCTGCCATACCTAATTGTCAACGCTCTGTCGACGCGTCGAAAAAGCAATTTTAGCACAGATATTATAATCATTCCGAGGAGTGAGTATTTTAATGAGTTAGGCCTCGGGCAGGCAACACGTCGCGTCGCGGTAAACATAAACCAATACCAGTATACCTGCGCCGTGAATCTCAGCAACACACATTATCGCATGTCGTGCGGATGCACAATGCACATTGCACATTGATAACTCACAATTGAACGGAATTTATTTTATGATAATATCAATGTTACATTTATGTTTGCAAAAGTTGCATCACTTTATCATTTATGCATTTTTTTTTTTTTTTTTTTTTTTTAAATGACTGGAACGCTTTTTAACGATAACAAGTATAGCTTAATAACCCATCAGTCCAGTGTCGCCCTCTTGTCTAGGTTTCGCTGTTAATTATTTTCGTGAAAACGTGAATCACGCAGTAACGGCTCGTGCAACTTGACAACAATGTTATTCCTCCATTTGACTGCATGTAAAACAATCGATTCGAAAGTGAAGCAGCGCTTCACCAGCATTCGATTATTTAGTATAGATTCAAGTGGAGCGCATACATTGATGCCAAATTGCACGAGCCGCCACTGGAATCACGTGAAACTCACCGAGAGTAAAATTCACTTTAAAATGGCCAGAACTCTAAGTATTAAAAAGTTTTCGAAGAGAAATTCCGACATTTATGACAAGTATTTCTGGTACTTTAAACCGGAATTCTGACCTCTTTGCCAGAAATTCGGGCATTTTCATCACATTCTTCTGGCCAAAAAAGCTAGATTTTAATGCTCATTCAGACTAGAATTTCAGGTGAAAAATGCTGTGATTTCGGCCCCCCTAAACAAAAAAAAAAAAAAAAAAAAAAAAAAAAAAAAAAAAAAAAGGGTTTCGAACGTAATGTTTGATTTTTTCATCACTGATCACCTTTTAAAGGTCAAAAAAGGGAATCTCAGATCGTTTCAAAACTTTTCAAAATTTCCTTTGAATGTCCCTCAGACGTCCTGAGAACTCTGAACTCCCATTTTTTTCGCCGGGGTGTAAATATATAATGCCGAAATTCTCGTCAAAATAATGGTTAGAATTTTTTAACAGGGGACTTTTTATCCAAATTCTGGCCTTTCGTAGAGAACTTTTTTTTCCACGCTGACCAACGAAATAAGCAAAACCTGGTGGATCTACTTTAACTCGCTCTCTCGTTAACACCATCTTCTAAACCGCATCGAATTGGCCCATTTAAGGAACCAACTCTTTTTCAGAATTGTCAAGTCATCATGATACCACGGATTTTCCGAGCAACCAAATCATTTAATTTGGCACCTCTCTTTGATAAATTGAGACTATCAAGATGAATCCAACTCTTTAGCTTATTTCCGGTCCACTTGAGCGGAAACACTAAAATCCATTGTAAATCGATTGATGTAGAACACCTCAATTCAAAGTTACCTCCCCTTCCCCCCACCCAAATAGTAAATGGAATAACAAATAAATAAATGAATGAATGAATGAATGAATGAATGAATAAATGGACAAGAAAATAAAAAGTGTAGAGCCACATCAAAGATAGTTTTCCAGGTGCGGTGATAATGAGCGCTCACCATCGCATCTCTTACATCCCGTGGGAGTCAACTAATACAACAAAAATAAATACGCTTATTCGAGAATATTTCAGGTTTTTTTTTTTTTTTAATCAACATTGATAGGAAAAAAAAAAAAAAAATGGTCAAGGCGCGCAAACGCATTAGACCATGGCGCATGGCGTGGGTAAAAATTCAAAATTCTACGCGTATTTGTCAAACGGCAAATTTATTCTTTTTCTGCGACGTCGGATCTTTATATTTATTTGTTCCACTCCGGTAAGCTGTGTTGACGCGGCGCACAGTGGAACGATCCAATGGGTGAATCCGGACATGGCGTCGCAGCTTCAAATGCCTATATATTTTGTTAATATGCGCTACTCGAAAGTTTAAACGTTGGTTTTATTGTAAAATTCCCTGCCAAAATTCCGAATATAGTTTTTTTTTTTTTTTTTTTTTTATTTTTTTTACTTTAAAAACATTCAAGTATTCGTTTTTAGTCATATATTCCATATCTGACCCCTCCCGAGCCCGTCCCCTATCGAATCTTACCACTGTGCGGCGTTATGGCATCACCGTTGCCAAATTTGGCCACACCGTAGGGCGGAAGAAAAAAAAATTGAGGGGATCGCCATGAAAAAATCTCGCAAACTACGAAAAATTCGTTCGAGCTGAGAAATTAGCATTATGATCCAAATCTGCGAATTCTGTACAAACGAAATAATTTTTGACCGAGAAAAATTCGAGTAAAAAACGGACAGGAAAAAAAAATTATAAATATTATATGAAACAAAGAAGAGAAAGGGCAGAAAGCTGATAGACAGTATTGAGTAAGTTGAGAGAACCGGTTAAAAGTCACAATTTTTAGACGATTGCGGTAGTTTTGCGCTTAGAGATCAAGATCACTTCGTTCTTTCAAACAACATCTGATTCACGGTGATTTAAAAGATTATGAGTTTTAAATAACGTGGCTTAGAACCCATCTCATTTATGCAGTCAAAACACTACTCATTTTTTTGAGTAGCCGTGATCTCATGTTAAGTTGTTTGCTGACAATCGATTATGCATCTTTTTGTTCAACCATCGAGTTGGACGTTTACATCACACTATCATGACAGATCATGAGATCATGTTTTGAAAACTTGCTGAGGAATGGATTCTGACCTGTTTTTCTGTCGGCGGCCCTTCTTGTTATACTCTGATTGTGAGAACTTTTTGAGCCAACCGGAAATCTGATTAACGAATTATTCAAGGGAAAGTTTCATAGAAACCAACTCAATTCCTTTTAAAGTGCATCAAACGCGTGAAGTTCTTGTTGTTCCGATGAAACTTTTCTGTGAATGAATCGTCGTTCCGATAAAACTTTCCTGCAAATGATTCGTTAGTCGGAATTCTGGTTGTTTTGACAGGAATGAGTTCTCATTTCCTTAAAGTTCGTCTGGAAGTGTACAAAAATGCAAAAGCTGAAACGTCTACAAATCTACAGAAACTAAAGGAAAGCTTAGAAACTGTTTTGTACCCAGATTTGGTTAGTATCGGGGACGTGCTTAGACTTTCACAGCCATATATGAATACAAAAATTGCTCTTATCATCCAAAGCGAGCCAACAAATAATAGTTCGGTTTTTTTATTTTTTTCATAGCATTTACGTCATTGAATTAGGGTGCTCAGTACTCAACAGAAATACCTCCACTGAAACTATGTTAAACTTTTTTACTCCTTTTTCGGAAAGTGTAACATAAGCACACTACTTGACTCAAGCGATCTCAGTACTCAAGGTCATCAGTTTCAGTGGACCAAATATTTGCCCTGACTTTCGAGCCATATACGCATAAGTGTAAAAATAGCTTTTTTTTTGCAAGGAACCGTAGTATATAAAACCAAAGATAAGCAATAAGCACCGCCAAAGAAATCAACACACTTTCACGAAGTCATATTACTCAGAACGAGCATACCCCATGTTTTGTGTTGTCATTGCAGCCGCCTCAATTTTAAGTGCACAGTGAGTTATTTTACTTTCTTATCATTATGTTAAAATCGTGTGCTGAGTTCCTTTTTCGTCTTTAATCAATGGGTCTGCTGCAAACTTTCGCTACAGCAGTATAGAGCGTTAAATCTTGAGTAAAATCACTTGAAAAGACTATTGGTGGTATCAGAAAGTCATAAAATGCAGTATTAAACTCACAAAAGGCGTTAAGTGAGACCCAAGATGGCGGTAAAATATCGAGCAACCTGTGTGCACGCACCGTGAACATCCATGATGGCCAACTAACGTTAACAACCTCACAGCATTGGAGTTTATGAGTTTGTTTGCGTTGTGATTGGTTGCGATCGATGTTGTGAGGTTGGCCATCTT
This sequence comes from Trialeurodes vaporariorum, assembly GCA_011764245.1. NCBI lineage: Eukaryota > Metazoa > Arthropoda > Insecta > Hemiptera > Aleyrodidae > Trialeurodes > Trialeurodes vaporariorum. The sequence goes on along the minus strand of VMOF01000024.1, from coordinate 62,885,958 downwards.
GGATGTTCATGGTGCTTGCATACAGGTTGCTCGATATTTTACCGCCATCTTGGATTTCAGTTAAATGCCTCTTGTAAGTTTTTTATTGCATTTTATGACTTACTGCTGCCACCAATGTACTTTTAACGCGATTTTACACGAGGTTGATCACTCTGTAGCGCTGTAGCAAAAGTTTGCGACAGACCTATCGAATGCCTTCATTCAATTGAATATTTGACAACAATGTCACAATTTGTTCAATGTCCATTCCGATTAAAAACACTGCTAGGATTGATTGGTGGAGAAAGAAACTCCCCAGTCCCCATCTTAAGACTTAGAAGCCGAGCCTGACTCTGCGCTGTTTTTAAACGGGTTCTCACGTTCTCGTTGGAAAGAAAATAGAGAGAGAGAGAAAAAAAAAAAAAAAACTTGAGCGGGCTAAAACCCGCTGCAAACTGCTCCCGTGCCCGTGACGTAGCTAACTCTGCCAATTTAACGTATATCTGTACACACAACGCGTACTTATACTATACCCATGTGCTAGGCACGTGCGTACGAGCGGAAAGTATCTTTCGTTCATACGCGTGGTGAAACGACTCATTCATAAAGAAATAGACTCGCGCGGCTGCGGAGGATTTTGCAACTGTTTTTGACGCCTAGTGATTATATCCAATTTTAACCACCTTTGTGTTCTGATGTGATTTACTCGCAAAATATACACGGAAAAAAAAGGTTAGTGAAAATAACCATACGGATACCTGATTTTGGCACCTGCTAGATGTTAAGGTAAACTTGACCAGAAGTATGGTACATTTACCGATACTTTGAGTTAATTCGACATGCAATCAGGTAACATCACCTAGTACCTCGTCAAAACATAGTATACTTCTGGTTAACATTACCATAACATCTAGCAGGTGCCAAAATCAGGTATCCGTATGGGTATTTTCACCGTAGTTTTTTTTCCGTGTACACTCGACCGGAGATAATCAAACGAACAAGCAGTGGCGTCGCGTGCAATTTGGCAACAATGAGTTCTATCCATTTAAACTCATGTAAAAGATCGAATTCAGGGGGTGCACAGTGCACAAGGAAAATTCGATATATTTAATGAGTTTAAATGGAGCTGTTGCATTGTTGCCAGATGGCACGCGACGCCACTGCGAACAAGAGCACTTTTATTGTTATACCCCCAGCCACTCTTACTTTTTACTGTTTAATTCATTTTCTACAGAGGTGTTGAGTAAACAAGAGCACGCGAAGTAATGAATATTTTATCAACTGCCTTGCGGCCTCCTGGCCCCTGGGTCCGGGGAACTGCATCAGAGGGCTTCTTTGGGGTTCATTTCGACGAGACCGCCACTTTTGAAAACTGACAACAAAATTTCGTAGAAATGGACAAGTAAGCATCGAAAACGACATAATGTGTCCGCGACATTCACCATCCATCAGTGTTAATTTTACTAATTTTTAGTATTTTGGAATAATGGGTCTGTTGCAAACTTTTGCTACAGCGCTATAGAGTGTGCAATCTAATGTAAAATCGCCTGAAAAGTCCAATGATGGCATCAGAAAGCAATGAAATGCAACAATAAACTCACAAAATGCGTGTAATGAAATCCAAGATGGCGGAAAAATATCGAGCAATCTGTATGCATGCACCACGAACATTCAAGGATAGCCAACCTCACAATATCGATCACACCCAATCAAAACGTAAATAAACACATAACCTCTACCTGCAGTGAGGTTGTCAAAGTTGGCAATCCTTGGATGATCACGGTGCATACATTCAGATTCCTCGATATTTTGCCGCCATCTTGGATTTCGATAAACACCTCTTGTGAGTTTAATATGTACTTATTGACTTTATGATGCCACCAATTGACTTTTCAGGCGATTTTACATTGGAGTAAACACTTTTTATCGCTGTAGCAAAAGTTTGCAACAGACCCATTCTACGCCTACAATTTCACTTCATCGCCGCTATCTTATGTATTTTGAGACGCTGATTTCAAAAATGCTATCTGTTTTCATCAAACTGGACTAGATTTATAAAGTAAATTCGAAATTACGTCTTCTTAGTAAAAATTCGAAATTCTGGAAAAAGTATGAGTTTTGAGTAAAAACTAAGGCCAAATTTGAAATCAGCGGGTCAAAATACACGGGAAATCTCGCGTGAGGGGTATGAGAAAGAGGTATCTTATGATGAGAAAACCTGGATTTTCGTTCATAACAGCCGGACACACTATGTCGTTAAGGCGTAAAAATTGAAATGGACGCCGCCGGACGGCCGCTTCCTTTGAAGGATGACTAACACTTCCAATACCACGCCTGATGAGTATCCTCGTTTTCGCTACCAACAAATAAGGGTTTTAGGAGAAAATAATAGAGCAAAGGTCAGTTCAGACCTTCGCACTTCCCCCTCCCCTATGGGTTCACAAGGGTTAACTACGGTGACGGCTCGTGAAATTTGGCAACAACGGATTATCTCCATTTAAACCCATGAAAAACCATCGATCTTAAGGAGATTCAGTTGCACCCGCAATCTATCGATACTTTTGCATACAGTTTAAAAGGCAAAAAAGCATGGTTGCCAAACTGCACGAGCCGCTATACACTGGTTAAGGTGATTCCAGGCGAAACTTTTCCAGATTTCAATCCGATGGATAGCGCCACTAGTCGCTTTTTGGAAAAGTCGTGTTTTTGGCGTTTTAAACTGAAATCATCGATAATACGCAAAATCCAATAACGTCAGCACCTGCAAAATTTTTTAATGGATTTTTTGAGCCAAAAATGAGCAAAATTGGTTCAAAATTAAAGCCGTAAATTATGAAATTCGTTTCGCCATAAGCTTAGTGAGTGAGAGTGAGCGCGAGTGATGATACGTCCATCTGCCTCACTCGCACTCATCGTGGCTTACGGGAAAATTCGTTTTTCAGAATTTTCGGCTTTATTTTTGAGATTTTCAGCCTGAAACTTTCAGGGTATCTTCCTGAAGTATGCTCGCAGGTGCTGACGTTCCTCAAATTTGTGTTTTTAGCGTGAATTCGTCAAATTAAGCAAAAAACTGTTGACTTTTTGAGCAGCGCGACCGACGTGGTGTCCACAGTTGGAACTAATCGACTCTGGAATCACCTTAACTGTACCTAACTGGTTATGAATAACGTCACCACTGATACTACAGCTTACCCTTTTAAAAATTTCAATGAGTTTCAATGAAGGGATTTTAGAAGTTTTCATTATCACCACAGTTTTCCTCTCTAAATTCCACTTAAAGACCGACTATCCATTCATAAGAAGCTATGCAAAGCTTGCAACAGCCTCATTAAGTTATCACAAAACTGAAGACTGCTACGTTCAATGCGGATAGGGAAAAATCACAAGAATACAGACATTAAAACTGAATCGCGACTTCTAAAACAAAGATCTATTACTTTAGAAAATAGGACAAAACGAAAAACGTAGGAGGTCAACAAAAAAGGAACAAGGTACTGCGACTTAATTTACAAGGGTCAAATGCATTTATCTTAAATGCTCTCCTCTGTGAACTCAGAGCATTATGTTCTTTGACGCACGATTTGAATGAAGTTATTATACTGATTATACGGTCGGGGCGCTAATCGTGATTACATTTATGATTGGGCCACGCGATAACTTGACGAGAATGATTAGTCTATACGGGGCTGGCTAAAGCTCTCCTAGTCCTCTGCCACCTCCTCGTAAATCAGTTACTACGGCAACTATAGTCGCTGTCTGTTGACACGAAAGGTCAATCCTATTGAAATGGTTTCAACCACAGTCTAATTAGACAGGCAAAATCTAATGAGGTACCAGAGGCACTTATCTTGAGTAAGCAAATAAGAGTCGTTTTACGTAAAAATGGCAGAAGAGTCCGAAGCCTTCTTTCATTTAAAAGAAGATGTCGCATTGTAATGGAGGTCTTTCTGGTCCATCAAAAATTGTTGTTAAGATCTGACCGTCATAAACTCAAGGGTATGCTCTAATGCTCTCAAGCAAAGGAATTACATCTAAATATGAATGCATGTCAAAATTACATTTTTTTTTCAATTTTTAATACGTTACTTATACCACCTATGAGACTATGAGTCGTAAAGCTGAATAGAGTGGACTAATGTAAGTTTTTTTTTTTTTTTTTTTTTTTTTTTTTAATACCACAATTTGTGAAAAATCATCGATGATGTTTTTCTTTGTATCTTTCTACTTGATACGGGGTTGCCTAATAGTGAACTCGATGGTAAAAATATCTATTCAAGTGTTTTATGCACGGAGAAAAAAACTTCGGTTCATATGGTACACCAGTAACCGAAGTTTTCAGTTGTGAGTACCGAACTTCAGAATTGAGTACCGAAAGGGTTCAGGAGGAATGAAATGTGAGTCATAGTATTAGTCACACTTACCGAAACCTTCGGTACTCCTAACTGAAGTACGGTACTCACAACCGAAAACTTTCGTTACTGTAACCGAACACCTCGGTGTTCCATATGAGCCGAAGTTCAGTTCTTATAACCGAATTATTTTTCTCTGTGTGGAACATAAATTGAAAAAAGTAGGTTGAATTGAACTCAAAAAGAATTACATTCAATTATTCAATTTGCCAAATCTAGCTCAAAATTTGTTATAAGTTTTTGCGATGTAAGCATACTTTTTCTAGCGAAAGCTTTGGTACTTTGGTACTGTGTGAATGAAGGGATTGAGTAAGCAATACTTTTTTTTAGTTCGAGTAAAACGACTTATAGACATTTCAGATGAACATTGACAAAAAAAATTAAAAACTTTGTTCATGCCAGGCATTTCATGATTTTACACCCAAGTAGGATATTTAAAAGAAAATAAAAAAAAAAAGAAGAAGAAAAATATACCTATTTAAATTGAATAAAAAATATGAAGAAGTATTTATTTTCCAAAGCAGTGGCGAAACGTGATACATGGCAACGTAGCAATTTTTCCAATTAAACCTACATAAAAGATCAAATTCGATTATAACCACCAATTCACCGATTCTTCGATAGTTAGACAGTTTACGTTGATTTAACCCCTTAAGGACCAAGCTCGAGTTTACTCCTTTTTCTCCTCTCGTCTATTTCATTTGTTTTATTAGTCTTCATTCCTGATGAAGGCAAATATTTATGAAAACACTACAATCGTTAAGGTCTCGACGAGCGCCTTCAATTTGTCGGATAGGCAATTCCAACTCCTTCGAGTACGAACAGTTAACTACCTTCCCTCTAGAAACGGAAGAGTGGTGCTCTCTTGAACTAACCTGGTCCTTAAAGGGTTAAAAGTATCAACGTCGCCAGATTGTACGCTTTGCTACATTTTAAATGCGCGCTAATCCCTTCAAGCTTTCATCCACTTAGCCCACTGGCGCAACCAGGATCTCTTCCATCTCTCTCATTCCCCATTTGAATGTATAAGTAGGAAAAGAACAGAAAGAGGGGGTTTTATCCCGTTGTCCATCCTTGTCTAACATACGTTTTTTAATGGAGAAAAGAGAGAGATGAAGAAACTCTCGGTGCGCTACTGACTTAGCCCATCAATCGTTTTTTTTTCACTTGCTCATTTTAATAATTTTCTGTTTGTTTTTGCTGTTTTATTTCTCAAGATGTTTATAAAGGTCTCAAAGGAGATTTGCGCCGACGAGGAATTTTTTTTTTGTCCGACAGTCTGTACTTTCGAGTAAATTACTAAAAAATGAAAATTACCAGAATCGTTTGTGAAAAAAAATTCCATGATAATTATCGTAACAATTTCGCAAGAAAGACAACTTTTTGGGTGCAATTTGATGAATGAATAAAACATATAGAAATGAGCGGCTTAAAAAAAAACCGACGCGGCTGGTGATTAGATAAATTTCTCGAGGGTATAATAAACATTATTACAAATTGATTACCTCCTAGAAATCTGGCTGATCGGATCAAGTCTAATCGGATTCCTGACGCGCCCGAAAAGTTACCTCATAAGTAGTCGACTCAAGGTGGCTCGGAGTGCGATAGTCTGCCGGCTTTCGTCACAAACTTTGTTGGTCTTGACCTTCTCAATTTTTTTTATTTTTATTTTTTTTTTATTTTAAGGCTCATCTTCGATTATTCGAACATGCGTGCAAAGTTCATCAATTTCAGTCGGGCTTGTCTCGGAGTTCGATAGCTTCTTCGGAACTTGCGCGTGCTTGTGAGTAAACATAGGTGGACCGTGCCCAAAAAAGTGGGGGGGGGGGCTGAAAGTGATGACCGTTTGTTTTGTTGTTGTTGTTTTTTTTTGCTTCTCAAGTCTAAAGTGATGAATTTTTCTAGATTTTTAGCCTCTCCGCCCAAAAAAAGTGGGGGGGGGGCTATAGCTCCCTAGCCCCTGGTACGGTCCACCTTTGCGATTAAATGAAAGTCGTTTCTGTATTAAGAGCCGCGTTGAAAACCAATCCAACGTGCCGAATATACGCTCTTACATTCTGATCTTAGGATCTAGCAGGAAGCGCCGAAGAGACAGTGCCATGGTTAAATGTTAGTTAGTATACATTATCCTATCCAAGTTCCGCGTTAAAAAAAATAAAAAATAAAAAATAATAGAAATAAAAGACAAAGAAAAAATAACTTTATTTTCTCCGAAAAAGATGCGACGTTTCTTTGACCTGTTTCTTTTCTCACGTGTGCCCATAAAGATTAAAATAATTCAATGGTAACACATCGGGTTGGGTTTGAGACTGGAGTTTAGCACTGCCTACGCATTGTCATCTGATCTATTGTTTGGGGTGGGGTGTAAAGTTGCCGGCATTTAAAAAAAACAAAAAAAAACAACAACAACATCAACAAAGTCAGCCTATTTTGAGGCGCAAATAGGTGAACTGGAAATCATTCGAATTTTTCCTTGACATTTGGCAACTCCCCGACCGAGGACCAGAGGAGGCTTTCACCGAAAAAACCTTGAATCGGCGAAGAAAGATGTGGGTCGCGTCTTTGCACGAGTTACGCAAGGCTTCTTTTTTAATCCTCAGACTCCCTCTCCACCTCCCCCCCCCGGCCCCCTATGCAGCTCCCCCTACCACCTTCTAGAGGATGCCGCCGCTAACCGGCCGGTGCGGTGGGACTCGTTACTGGTACTGACTATCGGAAGCCCTATTTTTTTATTTTTATTTTTATTTTTATCATCTTTTGTTTAATTTAACTTATTTATTAGAGAGACATTGTTTGAGACAGTTGTTTTATAAGTGGAAAAGCCTTTCATCGATTTACACGGATTTTCATGAGATTAATAATTGCTCGATATCATACTGGAAGAGAGGCATCAGCGCCATCAGAAAACTTTCCGAGCGTCATCGCTTAGCAGATATCGTGGTCATTAGCGGATACAGGGGGTGAGATAACCCCCCCCCCCCCCGTATGGCCAAAAAAGGGGAAGGAGGGGAAAAGAGGGATTCAGAGAGAAACAAAGGAAAGGGGTTCAACGGGGGGGGGACGCAAAAATCCCAATGCCCCCCAACCCTTCCCGTTCACGAGAGGTGGATCCGCCAATGAGTCAAGGCGAACTTTAGGGTACAGCGAATCCAAGATTTTTCCCAATTTCCCCTTTTTCTCCTCATTTTTTCGATAAAATCGGTAATTAAATACATCATTTTCCCTCTACGCCATAGAAAATAGAGGGAAGATAAATGCTGCCCATGCAACCCGGCACCCGCATCTCTGTGTGACGATAAACATCTGAACTGCCGGAAAATCCGGTCCGGTTCTCACCGGCGCACGGTGGAGCGAGTCAATGGCAGGGGTCGGACATGGCATGTTGCGCATCTTATTTTCCTCAATAAGAAGTATTTCCTTCCACGAAATATTGCAAGGAACACTTCCGTAGAGTAATTTTCTTCGTAGATTCTGATTTTTTAGTTATTTTTGAGAAATAATGAGTTTAAATCCGTGTTTTGACGCATGATATTAAGGAAGCCTATGATAGAAAATTTTGCAAGTTGTTTAGGCTCTGTAAAAAAGAAACGTTTCACATTGTATCTTGCCAATTTGATATTAAGTAGCCGTTATCGGTCTCAGCACGCTTGTACGTCACAATATAAAGTGCTCAGTAATTTTTTTTTTTTTTTAATCACTAATTCTTGCTTCTAAACCACAGTTTTTCGATAGAACTTTTTAAATGTTGAAAGACTGAATACTATTTTTCTTTTTACGTTTATGCGTTTAACAATTACAAAGAACAGGACAAATAATAATACATTTAATAGACAAATAATTATTCTCCGCGATCATCGGTCTCTTCTTCATCATCTTCTTCTTCGATCTCTTCCTCCATTTCTTCTTCGCCAAAGTTTCCCTCGGTATCTTCGAAACCACTATCGTGAAACGAAGAGGGAGCAGGTACAATGAGCTCTGAAACCTCTGGGTCAAGCTTCCTGCTTCTTTTAATAGCGGAGGACCGCGACAACTTGGCGAGATAGTGCCCGCGCGGCTTATCTCATAGATCGTGTCATGGAAAAATCCGCGATCTATATTTTGATACGTTCTGCATCGCGCCTTAAATTCAAGTGAAGCAATCAGTCTTACAACTGTCAAATACATAAAAATGTAAGGCTCTTTTACTGACAATGAGAAGCAACGCTGTGAGTGTGTCAGTTCTTCTTCTTTGGGTCAGACTGAGGGGTTGGTAGTGTAGCTGATTTTAGGCAGTGCGATAGCGTGCAATTTGGCGACGTTGTAGTGTGTCCATTTGAACCCATATAAAAGGTTGAATGCAAAGGTGTTCACCGAACACCCAATCGCTCGATCTTTTCATAGGTTCAAATGGAAGAACTGCAACGTTGCCAAATTGCACTATATGCCACTCATTTTAGGATGCTGCACATTTACGAATTATATGACTTCTTAGGGGGGAGGGGGTACCCCGAGGGGGGGGGGGGGGGGCAAGGAAATATGGAGGGAGAGATGTTTAAATTTTACCCTAAAAAAAGATTTAAGTATGCCGTGACAGTGAGCTTGGGAACAAAGAAGGTGGGGAGCGAGTTTTTGGTCGTTTACAGAAACAGAGTCGAAAAAAATGACCCTACCTTTTCAGACAAATATCGTTGTAATTCGTAAATTGGCAGCTATAGGCAGCGAAATGTGGCAAATGCTTGATCCCATGGGATCATTGGAACACGCTATATACCTATTTTCACGGCGAAATGCGGCGAATTTTTTAAAAGCTTATCAGAAGTTTCATTTTAATGATTTTGAAGTACGCCACTTTAGACGAACATAGCGGGCCTCTGGATAAAGATAAATTTGCATATATGGGGTGAAAATTGTTCTACAGGCTCTCTAAAATAAGAATCAAGCATCAAAATTTGAATCAGCTACCATTAAAATCGAATACGGGGGCTAAACAGGTTTTTACAGAAATTGATGAAATTAAAGACAACAGAAAATGGCAACTTTAAACGTCTCTAGCTTATAATTAAGAGGGGAAAAAACAAAACCAATGCTAGATTCATAAAATATGTATCTTTGAGGACGCTTTAATGCCATAATGGACTCAAATTGGGCGAGACCCCCATGTCCGACCATTTACATTGGCTCGTTCCACCGTGCGGCGGAAAAAAAGCTGGTTCGGTTTTGGTTCACGGTTCTTACAGGTTCGATTTGAAGTCGTTCACCTAGGGAAGGTACGAACTTGAGTCCCTGTGTGTAGAGGGAAAGGAGACAAGAGAAACCATCGGCACTATCGCAATCACCATTGAATGCGTTCTTGCACATTAATCTGTGTACATTTTGAGGGCTATTGTTGTGTTTTGGTTCAATGCGAAGATTACAGTGCCGCAGAATTTCTAACGTAATTCTACGATTTTTAATCCTTCTCTGATTTTTCTGACCGACATCTACTTACACTTTTAAAGTTTCTTTTGGGCATTATAGACATTTTTCAGGTGCATCGTAATTAGAATTAACAGATGATTGGGGTGAGATTAGTACGCAGGACGTACGTCGTACATTGTACGAGAATTTGAGACAAGACGCAGGCGTATCACCAACGTAAAACGTACCTGGATCGTTAGAACGCTATGTACGATTACCATAGTAGTTCAGTCGAAGAGTTGGGGGTGGCTAATTGGCTGTACCGCCTCTCCATCCACTATCTCAATACATCTTGAGCCCTCGGGCCTCGGAACCTTTCGGACAGTGGCGGCTCGTGCAGTTTGGCAACCATGCTTATTTGTCATTTAAACCTATGCAAAAGTATCGATATCATGGGGGTACAATTGCACCTCCTGAAGATCGATTGTTTTACATAAGTTTAAATGGAGAGAATACGTTGTTGCCACATTGCACGAGCCGCTACTGCTTTCGGACCATTATCACCTTTATGAAATTTGTTTGCATTTTTGTACCGATATAGTGCTTCGTTCCGCAATCAACAAATTCATTGCAAATCTACAAAGCGCTTCCATTGACTTCTTTTTGGTTGAACCGGCTCGAATGGGATTTGGAACGCAGCAGTTTTGGTTCAAATTGTGATTTGATATTTTTGTTTGCTTATGTTTTTGTTTCATTTTGTTTCTTTTTGGTGTCAGTTAGATTCGTGGTTTAGACGGTTCGAGGTTAAGAAAAAAAAAAAAAAAAATGTGGTTTGGAGCGGTTTTTGGTTCGCGGTTTGATTCGATTCTCCACCCAGACATGTCCACGATAGGATGATGTCGGATGAAAAAAGAGCTATTATTGAATGAAATGTGTATAAGCATAGATTAGTGGTTGCAGCAACAAAATAAAGAATTGTTTGAAGAGTTTTTAGGTGGTTGAAAGATTTTTCTTTTCTTTTATTAAAAATAAAGGAGTTCTTTAGAGCTTTTAAAGTTGGTAAATTTTGACTGCGGTTTGTTGAATTACGGTTCGATTTACAGTTCAATCATTGTATTATAACTACAAATAAACACACACCAAAACAATATGTATTTAAATATATTTACTCTGTGACAATCAGTCTTAAAAGAGTGACTTATTTCATACCTTGCATGATGGGCCAGTTGGATTTCTGAAACACCTCCACGTCTCATAAATCTCAACTCACTCCCGATGGAGGCGTTGAGAAACACCATTAAACCGACGGAATTTGAATTGAAATTGACAGTCATGATATCAACGTCAGTATTAATTTGAAAGAAAAAATGAAAAAGAATTGAAGCCATGCACGATAATGTGCTTTGTGCAGGACATTCATACTTGATATTGCCAGATATCTTTAAGCTAAAATCTCATAATCAAGCCAAAGTCGGATCCAGCAATCTGACAACAGTGCATCATTCCCATTTGAGTGTATGAGAAAGAATCGATTAGCAAAAAGACCATGGCCCCCTCAAGAATCGACTATTTCTCATACTGATTGCCAAATTTCTATGGATCCGCCCATGAATCAAGCTTCTGTACCAGTGGCGGCTCGTGCGATTTGGCAACAGTGTTTTTATCCCATTTAAATACATGGAAAACAATCGAAACTCGAGGAGGCTGCCAGCCTCCGCTTGAATCGATTTTTTACCTAAGTTTAAGTGGGAAAGATGCATGGTTGCCAAATCTCACGGGCCGCTACTGTTCTGTACAAGTGGCTCCTTTAACTGTGTAATGTGTACTGTGGCTTTTCTTAACAATTGAGCCTGCGCAAAAGTATCGATTAATTGGAGGTTAAAATGAATCCCCTGGGAATCGATTATTTTCTCAAGGTCAACTTATGAGCCCGAACTACCACTGCGCTTGAAGACGAGCTGAGTAATCTGACACAGCTTAACCCTTTAATTAACAAGTTCAGGTTACGTAAAAATAATAATAATAATAAGAATAATAAAATTTATTGATATATAAAGCAAAGTGGCTAGCATGCAAGTCATTTGATTTATTTTATTGTATTTATATTAATATTAATATATTTTCTTAATGTATTTAAATATATTTTTACTGTTTGACAATCAGACAAAAGGAAGCTATAACACGCTCTTTAGCACGTAGTTAAATATTCGTACTCCGCTGTGTTCATTTTGCCTATCTCGGTAATTGAAGGCACTGGATGGGACATGAATTTACAAATGTTAGCAATTTGGGGTATCTTTTACTATCGATGATAGATCGAGTTGCGAAAACGAATGGCGCCCTTTACTTATTGCGGGTAGTTAACTATTCCTACTCTGTGGTGTTCATTTTGCATATCGCGGTAATTGAAGGCACTATTAATGAGTCATGAATTTACAATTGTTAGTGACTTGAGGTAGATTTTGCTGCCAATGAGAGATTAAGAAACGAAAACGAAGCGCATTGAAAGGATTAAAAGCTTTGAAAACTCGGCACTCCATGATTCAGCACAGCATTTTGAATTTTATTATTTTCATGTTAACTAGTATTTGAGTTGTATCAAAAACAAATACTTGAATTTTGAAGAACTAAAACTCAATTTGACTCACATACACGTCACGAGAAAATTTTCAAAGAGTCCGAATTTCAAAATTAATAAACATTTAATCTACGAGTATAAATTTGAATTCATTTGGAAAAAATAGAAAGGTAAATTGTACACTTAGATGGTACTCATATTGTGTAGCAATTTGGATGGTAAATTATACCCTTGAATGGTACTCAAATTGTGCAGCAATTTTGATGGTTGGGGTAAAATGTACCCTTGAATGGTACTCATATTGTGTAGCAATTTGGATGGTTGAGGTAAAGTGTACCCTTAGATGGCGATGGTACTCATATTGTGCAGCAATTTGGATGGTTAACTCTAACAGCGCAATAGTTAAACGACAGAGGACTTCTTGGTATTCTCTACGGTCATGCGGTTAATGTTCGTTTTGTCAAACGATTAACATTCAGTTTTTAACCATCCAAAATGTGACACAATATAGGAAACATCTAAACGTAAAATTGACACCCCTCCACTTTTTTCAGAGTATTTCTGATAATTTTAGTAGTTTTTGCGGTTATCTTTTTTGCGAGCTTGGGGACAGGGCCCCCCTTTCTTTGGATACGCCTATGATCGAACTCCTCCCTCAAATTGAAGAATTATCTGGCTCCGTTCCTATAGCTTAAAGTAGGTGTATACTTACAGTTACGCCAAATGAGGCTAATATCAAAGTCAGTTATTCACTTTATGGCCACATCGTTGTGCCTCACTCAACGCTTGAGTCCACTGGCGCAACCAGGATATCTTCCATCTCTCTCATTTCCCATTTGAATGTATGAGTAGGAAACGGACAGAAGGAGGGGGTTTTATCCCCTTGTCCATCCTTGTCTAACATACGTTTCTTAATGGAGAAAAGAGAGAGATGAAGAAACTCTCGGTGCGCTACTGCTTGAGTCTCATTGCTAGGCCAGCCAGCATTCAACGACCGAGAACTCCATAAAACAGTGATTATTATTGTTGCCTACAATGTGCAAATAAGTTTCGAGTAAAAAGAAGAAAGAGAATATATATACCTACATTACAGCCATAAGAATAGTCGTAAATCGAGTTAAACACCGCGTACATTTTACCGATTTTTACGATCATTACTTTTTATTCTTCGAGCTGTTGCCTCACACACCTCTCAAGGGAGCTCAACGCTCAACAGCTGTGTATTTGAGGAGTAAAAAAAAAACCAGACAAATTGCAACAGTTATTTCAGTGTCGCTTGAATTTGAATGATATTCAACCACGAAAAGATTATGTGCCACTCGAGTGTATGGGCTTCGACCCTTATTCAAGTTTGAATTGCGAAATCTAAACTTGAGCCAAACTCAATTAGCTGCGAGACACGATTCGGGTTTTGCCTTGGAAAAAAATTCTACAAGTAGCTGATAGCGAGTTGAACAGAGTTTTTTCCTATAATCAACGTTCCTCGGCTAACCCAACCGATGAGATTATGGCTAAAGCTTTATGAAAATGAAGCAGCTAGATTTGAATTGTTTTGGGAGCTCAAAAATTATTTCTAAACAGAACCTCTCCAAACTTTACATGCAAATATAGTAGATTATAGCCCTAATTTTCGTTCTCATTTATATCGAAATAAAACCTTCCAGAAACGTATATGAATAATAACTCATAAGAATTATCAAAGCAGTAAAATAATCTGAAAGCAAATGCAAATTTTGGAAAATAAAACCCATAGCTATGACGCTCTATCGCGCGATCTCTGATGTTAAAAATGCCTAGTTTCTAAGATTTTTCATTGATATAACATTATCCGTATTGGAGTTAGTCAATTTTGTTTTTGATTTCTTGAAAATTTACAAAAATTGACTTACGAAAAGACGACTTTTGTCAGATAGACGACGATTTGTGTTGAACAATTTTTTTAAAATTTTTTTCGGATAAAAGCAGCCAGGCTTAACATCTAGGAAAGAATCATTGCCAATTTTTGCTTGCTGTTACATCACTTATTTAAACGGAAAAAAGTAACTGGTAGAATTTACCATCTGCATAGCTAATTTTGATATCGCAGCTATCAAGTATGTTAAATTTTACTAAATTATGGTAAAATGTATCAACAAACTAACTTAAATTTACCATAATGTTTGTTGCATTTCCCATCTACTTGATAGTTGACTCCAAGAAAGGTAGATTTCACCAGTCTTTTTTTTCCGTGTAGAATCAATTGTTATTCTGACAATCCAGAAAAGGGATACATAAACAATTGCTGAAAGCATTGCTCATAAGAATTAGCTTAAAGGTCGTAGTTTTCTCAGCATGAAGAGGCGCTGTGTTCAAATTACAGTGTCGGAGAATTATTACTTCCTTTTGTATTTTTAGCAACTGAAGGGCAGCCGCGCGGCCCCATTCGCGCGTGCGCGGTTCTTCATCTTTAAGATGCAGCGAGGCGTGGCGTAGCTGCGCACTGTGGTCTGAGATCGTCAAAAAGTGGACAAAAATCAAAAAGTATAAATTTCTCCTACATTTTATCACTTTTGAATCCTTCAAGACATTTTTTTTTTTTTTTTTTTTTTTTAATCACGAAGGACACTTTAACCCCTTGTGGACCAAGCCCGAGAATACTCGTTTTTTCCCCTCAAGTCTTTTTCATATTGTTATAAAGTCTCATGCTTCCAAATATACGCGATTCTCGTTGTAGACACTTACAAAATAAGGTCTCACTTCGCGCCTTCAATTTATTGCATAGGCAATACCAACTCTCCCGAGTACGAACAGTTAACTACCCTAGCCTATATAAACAGGAGATTGCGGGGTTCTTTCAAACTAATCTGGTCTGTAAAGAGTTAAACAAGTAATTTAAACCTAGACACATCACTAGAAATTATTGAGTTAGGCTTGAAAGGTTAAAACGATGGTTTTTGATTACTTTTTTGAACTGATTTTTGGCTGTTTTTTATTCGGTCTCAGACCACTGAGCGGCGTGGTCGCTTGACCTCTTGAATACCTTGTCTCTATTTTTCCCTTTTGCCTTCCGAGTCTGCTCGGGATATTTTGCTCTCCACTCTCCAGCTGTGTCACATCACAGAAGCTGGCACAGCATGAATTCGTACTGGACAATTTTTATGTATAAAGATCATTATTTCGTCGGACGATGAACGTTTTTGTTAGGTTTAGGTTAGGTTAGGTTAGGTCTATCGTCATCGGTTGTCCTGAAATATAATCGAAACTTTGGGTACGGCACGAGCTATTGGAAAAACAGGAAGCCAATGTGCCGTTTTCACAACGGATCAGTGGCGGTAACTGATAAGTGCAATGAGGCTACTATGCGGATTTTCTTCATTTGAACCTACGTAAAATAACCGATCAAAACATTTTCCCCGGCTCAACTTCAGAGGAGTGGGGGATTTAAGGCAAAAACTGCAAAAAATTGACCTCTGCAGCCTGCTCTAAAGTTGTAGGGTCCAAGGAGGGGGTTGATTCGCGAATGCTCCTCCCCTCTCTCTTTCCAATTTTGATCCTGCACACTGAAAATAAAAAGTGCTGAATTTAACTATTTTGATACTTCAAGGTATGGACAAAACTTGAAAACCGTTAGTTGTACAGTTTAAAATAGTTAAATAATCTTCGTGCTGTGTTTAAATTTAACTTTTTTTCAGCAGTATTTAAGTTGTGTCCATACTTGTAGGTATTTAAATAGTTAAATTCAGCACTTTTTCTTCATCGGAATGACTGGAGTTTGAATAATATTTGCGTAAGCTAAACTCAAGTGACGGTTAGTGCAATCTGACAACTACGGATTCTCTCCATGTAAACCTTCGATGAATAATCGATCGTTAAGAGATTCTCTGGATTCCTGAGCAATCGATACTTTTAGCTAGGGTCAAACTGTAAAAAAATATACATGGTTGCCAAAGAGCACGGGCCGCCACTGCTAAAATCAGACCCTCCTTCTCCTCCATCCATCTGATAAATAAAGTCTATGCCCCGATCAGCGATATCAAAACAAAACAAAATCGTTAAATACAGCACTTTTCCTTTAGGGGAATGACTGAAGTTTGAATAATATTTGCGTAAGCTATACTTGAGTGACAGTTAGTGCAATATGACAATTACGGATTCTCTCCATGTAAACCTACGATAAATAATCGATCTTTAAGAGATTCTTTGAATCGATACTTTTAGCTAGGGTCAAGTCAAACTACAAAAATACACATAGTTATTAAAGAGCATGAACCGCCACTGCTAAAATCAGACCGTCCGCTCCTCCATTCATCTGATAAATAAAGTTAATGTCCCAATCAGCGATATCAAAACAACAACAAAAATCGTTAAATACAGCTTTTTTCCTTCAGTGGAATGACTAGAGTTTGAATAATATTTGCGTAAGCTAAACTCAAGTGACGGTTAGTGCAATATGACAACTACGGATTCTCTCCATGTAAACCTACGATAAATAATCGATCTTTAAGAGATTATTGGAATCGATATTTTTCGCTAGGGTCAAGTCAAACTACAAAAATATACATAGTTATTAAAGAGCATGAACCGCCACTGCTAAACTCAGACCCTTCGCTCCTCCATCCATCTAATAAATAAAGTCTATGTCCCCAAATCAAATATCAAAACAAAGCAATAAATCGCGGCACTTCCCTGCCAAATCGTGAAGTACAAAGGGATGAGGTGGTGGGGGTGGGAATGAAGAGAAATAGGCGCAGCGGCGCGGCGCGGTGGCGGTGCAAATAATTACGGCGAGACGAAACAAAACAACGGATCGGAGTAGCGCGACTCTCGAGCGTGGATCACCGGAAATACTGACAGCTTTGAGATTTTAGTGTCAAGGTCGTTCGTTGCTGCGCGCTCCTGTCGCGCGATGACAGCGCAGCGGCAGGCGGGCGCGGTATGACGCGACGGTGGGAGCGGGCAACGGGAGCGTCTACAGGTCCCGCGGAGAAAGTGTTGCCGCGTCGCGTCGCGCAACGGTTATGTATATACTACAAGTTGAGGTATGCGCGTGCGCGAAGCATCGGCGAAAGTGAATCGAAGGTGATCGAATTCGGTTTTACGACCGCGATGCGTCGCCGTCGCGTCACTCGCGCTCGCTCGTCCGAGATCGAGTACGTTTGCAACATGATGCAAATTGATGCTCTTTCTCGCATTCGCATTTCGCGCACTCGCGCAGCTCCCGATTCGTTTCGATCCATCGCATTGGATACAGTTTTAAGCGAAGTGGCAAAACTGACGATCAACACCCCCCCCCCCCCTTCCTCCTGGACCAATCAATAAGAGACGTAATTTCCTTCAAGCGCGACATATTTGCTTGTGTGCGATTGTGCAAAATTAGCGGAGTGATCACGAACGACGCGAATCCTTCGTGTCTCACTGGTGGATCCAGGAAGCTATCTTTCTTTCTTTCTCTCTCTCTCTCTCTCTCTCTCTCTCTCTCTCTCTCTCTATCTCTCTCTCTTTCTCTCTCTCTCTCTCTTTCTTTCTCTCTCTCCGGCCATTTGAGTACATGTGTACTCAGGATAGAAAAGGATAGTGAAAGAGCTATGGAAGAGGGGGCGGCAATCAAGCGAAGGCCCTTGATTTGTCTTTTTCTAACACTTACCTTTTAATAGGAGAAGAGAGAGCATGATGCATTCATGGATCTGACAACGCTCCTTCTCGGTTTGAATGATCGATTGGACGGCTTTGCCGAGCTTTGTTGTGTGTTGAAAAAGAGTCGCATCACGCACTATGTGGTAACGGTGCATTTTGTTCATTTAATCTCACGTAAATGATTTGAGGGAGTGTAGAGGCACTCTGTGTCCTCCCGAAAGTTCGACCTTTTTCATTTGTTTGAACGTTCCAAATGCCAGTTTTGCTAGATTTAACGCGGTTGCGGCACTGTTTGAGGCAGTTTGCTTTGCATCTTTCCACATTGGTACACTTATGCGCAACATCATAAAGTGGCGCTCACTTTTTATCTCATCCTTATTTTTGGTGATGAAAGCGCTTCCGGCA
This sequence comes from Trialeurodes vaporariorum, assembly GCA_011764245.1. NCBI lineage: Eukaryota > Metazoa > Arthropoda > Insecta > Hemiptera > Aleyrodidae > Trialeurodes > Trialeurodes vaporariorum. The sequence goes on along the minus strand of VMOF01000024.1, from coordinate 62,867,598 downwards.
AAAATAAATGGATGACGTTTAACGTCCTTAGGACGTCCGGGGGACATTCGAAGGAAATTTTGAAAAAGTCTTGAATTGATCTAAAATGCTTTCTATTGACCTTAAAAAGGTGATCGGCGAGGGGGGGGGGAATAATGAACTTTAAGGTCAAAATCACAATTTTTTGGCCAGTATAGATAAACCTGCTTTAAAATAAGTTTCTGTTAGTTTTAGGGCTAAATTTAAAATAATTCAGAAAATTCAGTGAAACAAAAATGTAGAAACAATCTTAGCTCGTCAGCTCGAATCAACATGAAAAATAAGCAAAATATTAATAATGTCCCAAAAATGCTTGAATCACACTAAAAAATCAGGACGATGGTGAACCAAAGTGAACCAAGTAGTAAAAAAAAAATATTAAAAAAAAGAAACCGATGATGCAAACCTCGAACAGACCACCAATGCCTACCTAAAACAGTTTTTGCATGCGTATCTAATCATAAAAAAAAGATAAACAAACCGCTGGGGAAAATATGAAGAATTTATTCACACGTGTTGTCGCAATACAGAGACATTGAATTCTACGCGTTACACTGACACAGAAAATATTTCATGAATGAGCTTAGGGAAAAAGAAGAAGTAAAATGGGAAGGAGGAGGTTGGGCGAAGTTGAGGTGCGGGGGAAAAAGTTCTGTTTTTTTTTTTTTTTTTTTTTTTTTTGTCTTCTTTTCATTTTTTATCACGTCAAATGATATTGTCACTGTTTCGGTCAAGTGTAAAAGAAACCAGTCATTCGTGTATTCATCGTTCAACAGTCAACGTACGTTCAGCATCCAACGAGTGAAAATTACGAAATCGTGTCCGTCTGTCCGTCCGTTTGCGTTGGTTGCTGGTCCATCGCGTCACCGTCCTAACCACGCGTTCAAGTCTTTCCGAGTGCTTTCATTCACACTTCACAGGCGTGTACACTGTACAGTAGCCGTAACTCGTTCGAATATCAATTGATAGCTGATGACTGGAGGATTAACACAAATTGAAGGCCTCATTCATTCAGATTTAAATAGATATTGCAAAATTGAATTTGTTTATAGCTTTTTCTTTTCATTAAATAACGCCTAATTCCTTATACCATAAAATCAACTTCAATTTTTTGTTCGTTGTTTGTTTGTTTACTGTTACGATTTCAAAAAATACTAAATATGGTGTAACAAATTTTTGTTCCAAATTCTTTGCCAATACCTTTATAAGGGCTAAAGGAATGAAATGATGACGTTTCTCCTCACAGTAAGAGAAATCACTTCTTTAAAAACAAGGAAACACGTTTACTTGTGACAGTTTTCCTTGCGGGAAGTAAGTTCTGATTGCATGGATGAGAATCGCTGTCACAACAAAGAATATTTTACTTGTAGCAGCAGACGTTTTCATTAGGTTAAAGGAATTTCCCCTTGGTCAATATTTCACAGTGCAGTTTCATTAACACAAACGAAATACACCTTGGATTAAAACAATAATTCTCTCAGTGCAAGCACCCCTCATACATTCGATTTAAGCCGTATTGAGGGAAAACAAATTAAGACTAACAGGCTCGTATCGTCTATAAGGCATATTCAGATGATCAAATTAGATCCTCAATAGAGCTTCCATGGGAACATTTGGTGATTGATGCGCAGTCCGAAAACCTTCCGTTTCCACTAGCTTATACACTGAAAAAAATAGATTTGTGAAATCAGTAAAATGAGGCAAAGGCTAATTTTACCAGCCATTTTTCGTAAAATTTACAACACATACAGCTAATTTTACGTTTTGGATTGTAAATTTTGCTTAATTTTGATTAATTTTACAATTTGGATCATAAATTTTACCAATCGGATTGTAAATGTAACAATTCAAAGCATTGTAATTTTTGCAAGTCGTATAGCTGTCACACCAAGACAGCCATGTAATATGCAAAAGTCACAATGATTTGGATCGTAAAATGTACTGTTTAGATTGAAAAATTTGCAATCCAAATAGAAAAATTACTAAAACTTAAGCAGAATTTACGATTCAAATCGTAAAATTAGCCATAAGTTTTGTAGGATTCACCGAAAATAACAAGTAAAATTAGCATGTGCTTTATTTTACTGATTTTACAAAACTTAATTGCTTTTTTAGTAATTTCATTTTTTTCAGTGATAGTCCAAATACTTAAGGGGGTATCCTACCCTAAATTTGGGTCACTTTAGCAATTTTTGGGGATTTTGACTTTTTTGACTTTTCTTGTTCAGGAAATCCTCGTGAAGAACGTGATATTTTTGGTTTTTTTTTTTTAAAGGCTTAGAAATATTTTTAATTAATTTTTTAAAGTCATGCGCCAATAATTTACACATCTATGGTGAGCAAAAAATAAATGTTTGTTATTTTCTTTTTCCATTTTTAGAGCATGTTAATTTTCCCCTGTTTTGCCGCACAGGAAAGTTGGTATCTCAGTCCCTAATTGAGCTACAGACTTCATTTTTTTTTTTAAATGTTCAAAATTATATTATCTGTGATCTGTTGGAATCAGATTTTTAACCTACCCTCAATATTGTTTTCAAATTAAAGTTTAAAGTGAAAAAGTAAGCTAAAAAAAATAGATGCCATTGAAAAATTCTTACCCGGGCAACTAAGCATTGAAAAAAAAAATCTGTCTCCAACAGATCACAGAGAATCTAACTGTGCATCATTTGAGCCAAAGAACAAGTCGATAGAGCAATTATATCAGGCTCTAGCAACTTTCCTGTAAACGACCTTTTTTTCTGCTTATTTTTAGATTTCAGGGGCAGGTATGCAACCACCACAACAAAAATTTCAGGGTTGCCTAATTTCAATGTGCTTATTCCATTGCCAAAATTTCAGAAATTTTGGAGGTTAACTGGTGAAAAAAAAATTTTGGGTAGGATACCCCCTTAAAGAAACTTCCTGAATAATATGTTGATGGATTAGTGACCATTTTGTACCGAACTCAATAACAGCTTAAAAGTTCAGAGTTTTTTCGTGCTTGGTCTGTCAGTTCACAGAACGTAGGCCCAACCTAACCAGCAATTTAAACAAAGAAATAAGAAAACCCTTTAGCTGTCATCGATGTTGTCGGGGATCATCATCAATCACGACACAGTTTTTACTCATCAGCAAGGTAAACAACAATTTGAACATTTTGACGCCTGTTATCCGTTGATTTGCGGATATTTGAAAATTATGTATGTTTAGCACCGATTATCCAAATGCCCTCCTGAGTCCTACTTTGAGAATCCATTTTGATCGCCTAAAAAGGCTAATGGAGTGATAATTAAATAATTAATACATTGTGCAAACCACAAATTACAAACAAAGAATAGCTATCAAATCCAAATACATCGTTGGTCATGATAGTATAACTATAATATGTATGTAAAAATGATAATGGAAAGTCATCACCGAAGGCAGGACTACGAGACAAAAATATCCTGGGTCAGTAAGTCCAATAATTTGTTGAAATATCCATTCAGTGGCGATACTCACCTGAAAATAAAAAGAAATAAACAAAATAACTAGACTATTCAAAAGGAAAAGAAGTTGTAAAGTAAGTAATAAAAAATCAATAGTTATACAGAAAAAAGTTTTCAATTAAAACTTACACAAAAATTGAAATCGCATGAGGGTTGGAGGACTTCAAGGAGTACATGAAAACTATATTCAGGGAAGGAAAATAAGTTGTAAAGTAATAAAGAAACCAAGCATTATACAGAAAAGACTTTTTGATTGAAACTTTTACAAACATTGAAATCACAGTAGGGTTGGAGGTCTTTGACTTTTGAGGAATAATTATGAAAACTATATTCACAAAAGGAAAATAAGTTGTAAAGTAATAAAGAAACCAAGCATTATATAGAAAAGACTTTTTGATTGAAACTTTTACAAACATTGAAATCACAGTAGGGTTGGAGGACTTTGACTTTTGAGGAATATATGAAAACTATATTCACAAAAGGAAAATAAGTTGTAAAGTAATAAAGAAACCAAGCACTATTTAGAAACCTGTTTGATTATAACTTTTACAAAAATTGAAATCAAGTAGGATTGGAGGACTTCAAGGAGTAAGTATATGAAAACTATATTCACAAAAGGAAAACAAGTTGTAAAGTAATAAACAAACCAAAGCATTGCATAGAAAAGAATTTTTGATTAAAAAATGTACAAAACTTGAAATCACGCAGTAGGATTGGAGGACTTCAATGAGTATATCAAAACTATATTCACTAAGTAATAAAAAAACTAAGCATTATATAGAAAATACTTTTTGATTAAAACTTTTACAAAAATTTAAATCCTAGTAGGATTGGAGAACTTTGAGGAGAACATGGCCGCTATATTCACAAAAGTAAAAGCGCGTTAATTTCCTCGCAAGATGGGCTTAGCTCAATTTTCTGAATTGGAGAAAGCAATAAAATACTTATAAACGTTTTTTCCTCTATTTCTTTCTTTTTTTTTTTAAACACACGACTACAACTCGAGCAAGATTTAACCCAACTTTCGGAACGTTTTGCGGATGCCGACGTGAAAGAAGAAAAATGCATCAACCAAATGAATGGTTTCACAGGTGATATAAGACTCGCTCAGTCCTATATCTAGTCCTGGCGGGCGTTGGTCGCGTCGTCTATACACATTTTAATAAAAGTATTAAATTGCTACGTTCCCGTAGATTGTAAATACCACTCGTTCTATCTAATTACCGGAACATGAACGAACATTTCCGAAGCAAGTTTTTAGTATTAATATAATTATTTGCAAGCCTTCTCTTTGAAGTTGCACCTTGACGTTGCGGTCTGCTTAGAAAGTAGATTCTTGCTCCGATGTTGGGTTCAGGAGGGCGTGCTGCGGATTGCATAGTAAGGCAGGCTCTCTCGTCCCTTCCACACAAATCAACTGAAAGTCTGTCAATGAGTCAGCAGTGCTTTCGATGATATAAATAGGTCTTCAGATGGAATCACAAGTTATGAGATGGCAGGGCTGCCGTTTTGCGTAGAATCAACGCTATTTTTCAACTCACCGATGATTCCACCGGTTGAGAAAAGATTACACAGTTCAGTTCAGCGCATGACTATGATAAACTGAAATACTCGCATCTGTAATCTTTTCTCAACCGGTGGAGTCGTCGATGACTTTAAAAAACTTGCGGATATTTTAATTAATTAACGGAGTTTCCACCGATTAAGTAAAGATTACAGATCAGAGTATTTTCGTGCATTACAGTCATACACTGAACTGAACTGTGTAATCTTTTCTCAACCGGTGGAATCATCGGTGACCAGAAAAATGGCATTGATTCTACACAAAACGGCAGCCCTTTGAGATGGAGATCGTCAACGAATAAAAAGTTCTGCGGACCGATCATTTACTTTTTCTCTAATATAAGCTAATCGTTGAAATTGGTATATCGATTGATGGACATTTATTGTTATTTGGTGAGCATAGACTCCCAGCGCTTCCAATCGATAATCATGTGTGTAAAAGCAGCTATGTGAGTACATCTGGCTCAAGTTGCAATTGACAAATATTCATGTTAATTCAATCGATATTCCGTTTTGAAAAGTATCAAACAGAATTCTTTTTGGAATAACCAAACGTCCGGTGAACGTGACCAGAGTTTCAGTTACATGTTACCAGCTTTCCGGAGAGGGAGTATACTATCAGAACTCTTGTTACGGCAACAGAAAATTTTCCCATTTCTTTTTCTGTTTCGTGTTTTTGTAATACTTTTGTTTTGGAACTTATTCTGTGTCGCGCTATTTACGTACTGTAAGTACAAGTTGGCACAATCGTACATTTTTTGCGGAGAAAACTTTTCAGGGTCTGACAGTAATCAAGAGGGTCTGAAGGAGTCAGGTGAAAGAGTTCCATGAATTTCCATGGCCGAAATTCCGTGTGCAATCATTATTTTTCCATGAAATTCCACAGAAAATCTCATGGAGTCTCACGACTACCGGAGTTCCATAAAACTTTCTGGGAAAATAATAATTGCTCACAGAATTACGGTCATGGTCATGGAACTTCACTAGACATTTTTAACCAGGATCTTACGTTAACAAATGTCAAAATTCCCTAAAAAACGCGAAGAATTATATTTTTCGGAGAGAAAAATCTATGTCAAGGGGAGGGGGGCACTGGGCAGCCTCTGATGTAGCAACGGCTGTGATAAGCTCAATATGGTGAATTGATGCGTCATTTTTTATGAATATGCAAGTACGAGTATGATTAAGGCTCAGTGCCAATCATTTGAATTTGCTGAGCAAAATATGTCAAGCACTTTTCCCGCTTATTTCCTTTATCATATGTTTTCACTATCCTCCTACAAATAAAATAATCTTTCTATGGCAACGTCTATATAAAAAAAAAAAAAAAAAAAAAAAAAAAAAAAAAAAAAAAAAACATTATTAATATTATATAGTTTTCACTCATCCCTAGTGAGGCTTAAGAAGAAAAGATCCTACTTTTTTTCTTAATATATAATTGATTCATTACAATCTTAAATTAAATAAAATATAAATCACTAATCCAACTATTGTTACTAATTATTTACGTAAAAAAATATAAGCAAAAATGCTGACACACATCAAGTCAAAGCTCGCAAAACCACCGAAAAAAAAAAGAGAGGAATGACCCTATGTGGGGACATCGACACAGTCGGAGTCAGTCAGACAGACGCGTTGATGCTTACATTAATGCTTCATCACAGTTGATTTGCGTGGCATCGCGGATTCGCGGACTGATGAGGCTATTGTTGACTTCTCGTATGGAGGATTGGCTCGGTACAAGTGTTGCGTGGTGGCCGGGGCGGAGAACATTGTGAGTTGTCGGGGAGTCAAAATATACTCGCATTTTTTTAAGTTTCCTTATTCTTCCTTTTGCATAATATTATGTGACCGGGAAGAGCGACGGCACATTCGAGTGTCACTGATCCATAATGTTCCTTTGTTGGATTATTAACGTCCTAACGTTGTCACGTTTTTAAAATTCGGTTAAAAGCATACGAAACAGAGATTTTATGACCTGTTTGTGTTCAGTTCACCAATTTTTAGTCTCTTAATAACAGTGGCGTCGCATGCAATCTGGCCGAACAATTGCTAAAATGGAACACAGACACACTCATGGTGGGATTTTTTGGCAGAACTGAATTTCTCGAGTTATTTCATTGCGGTTTTGATAGTAAAATGTAGTGAAACAAGGGCTTTTATACAAACTTCGACACTGAAAAGACAAGGCTATACATGAGGGGGCAGGGAAGTGAGTGAGATAGTTTGAAACGATATGCGAGCTGGCGTAGCGTGCAATTTGGCAACGAAGCAGTTCATCCATTTAACCCTTTCCGTCATGAATTATGAAATAAGTGTCGCTGTAATCTGAAACCTAAACCATTAAATTGAACGAACTTTTCTCAAATGATTTCATGTGTGCGTCAACTTTTCCGAATTTCCATATTTAGTTCCATGTAAAATGTCGTCTTTTATAATGGACACTGTGACGGAAAGGGTTAAACTTGTTCGAAATATTGGGTGTTCGGTGAAAACTTTCGCATTCGACCTTTTCCGTAAGTTTAAACGGACACATTACAACGTTGCTAAATTGCATGCAACGACACTGCATGCGAGTTTTGCCACCGCTGATTATTGCGACCGATGAGAGCGCATTGTTGTGATTGTATATAGGCAAACTGCGGTGACTTTGCACTAAAACCCCGTCCATTATAAATTAGAATGGAGATTTGACAACGCCGTCCACCGCTGGGATCCGATCGGCGGCGGCTTCGTGTTCGCGGCAGGGGATAGAGTCCGCGCTCGGATATGCGTCTCTTCAAAGCTCTGCTTCCCCGTCCACGTGACATAACGTGACGTGCGTTAGCAATGCGAATGCGCGCGACACTCGCAACTTTTGCCTCCTCCCTTCTGCAGTGTTGCCAGATTGGGGTGAAAAAGCCGTATGCTTTACATTGATTTAAATGGGGACGATACGGCTTTTTACCCTCGATCTGGAAACACTGTCCCTCTGTGAACCCGCGGCTTCTACAGTTTACACTCCCTCGCTCGATGTTCGTCTCGGTGAGGCACAATCGGAGGGGGGGGGGGGGGCTCTCTCGGTGGAAGTTTCGGTTATGTCACATTCTTTTTCAAGGGAAAGGGGGTTGAGGGGGGGGGTCGGTAGGGGAGGGGGGTAGAAGGAAGGTGATAAAGAAGAGGAAGAGGAAAAGAAGAGGCGCGGCAGGGGAAGAGAAGAGTGTTGGGTGAGGGGTGAGGGGAAAGGAGGGGAGGGTGCAAAAGTTGCTGGAAACAGAAGAAATAGAGGCATCTTACGTTACATAATGCCCATTGTGTACTCACGTTCGATCTTTCAAAGTTCCAAGTTTCAGGTAAATCTTCGATGTCCAACGAGGCCAACGACCATCAGTGGCGTCGCGTGCAATCTGGCAACACTGTATTCTCTACCTATTTAAACTCATGTGAAAGGTCGAATTCAGGGGGTGCACAGTGCACACGGTAAATTCGATGTCTTGAATGCTTTTAAATGGAGGAGGCACATTGTTGCCAAAGGGCACGCGACGCCATCTGACGACCATACTCGAAAATACCCAAGCAAGTCGATTTTTTATGGTATATGACTGAATTTGAAGGTTTTTGGGACTTGGAATCTTAAGTTCACCAACTATATTGACCGTCGAAGCAGCTGTCGAAAACCGGGGAGACTATAGTGAGTAAAATAATAATCCAAAGTTTGGCGCACAAGAAAAATAAGCAGTGTCGTCACGTACAATTGGGTAAAGCTATACATTGTGCTCATTTAAACATGGGTAAAATATCAATTATGGAGTGAGAGCAAGTGCACTGTGCACCCCCAATATTCCGACCATTTTCACGGCTTTGAATTAATAGACGAAATAAGGTGTTATCAAACTGCACACAGAGAAAAATACTTCGGTAAAATTTGATCACCGAAATTTTTGGTCCTGATACCGAATGCTTCATTAGTAGTGCTGAGTTAGGTAGGGGCGGAATTTGGGTTATACTTACCGATTTCTTCGGTATTTGCGACCGAACATTTTGGTTTATTCAACCGAAAATGTCGGTGATCAAAATAAGTCGAATCTTCAGTTCTAATAACCGAATCATTTTTCTCTGTCCACGCGACGCTTTACGACAAACGGTTTTCGACGCGAGCCCAAGGTTCCGAAGATTGCTTTTGGAAGTATGCATGATCAAACAAAATAAAAAAAAATACGTCGCTCAAAGTTATTACTTCTCTAAAACTCGTCGCTGATGGATAATGTCGCTCGTTGAAAAATGATTACAACTTGACATCGGACCACAGCCTTGCCGCTCAAAAATATTAAATATTTCAGTCGATGAATTGGAACGGCTTATCCTTCGCTCATCAGATTGGTATTAAAATTTAGTTGCCAGGAGAAGAAGAAACTTCAGTTCACTGCGATGGGACTTGCCGTTCCCATGATATTATATCTTTCAGTTGATGCATAGGAACGGCTGTCTGTTCGTGACATATCTAGTTTCCTTACTTGCCGTCTATTGCACCTGGAAAAGTTTTCGGTAGGATTTAAGCTTGCGCTGAAAATTATTGATTTCAAAAAACAGAGTAAAAATAGGGCCTACACCAGTGGCGTCGCGTGCAATTTGGCAACGATGTATTCTATCCATTTAAACTTATATAAAAGATCACATTCAGGGGGTGCACAGTGCACGAGGAAAATTCGATATATTCAATGAGTTTAAACGGAGCAGTTGCATTGTTGCCAGATGGCACGCGACGCCACTGGCCTACACGAAAACCATTGAACACAAAACTTTGCTCCCATTAAGACTTTTGATCGCAGCTCTAAAGTTCTAAAAAAAAAAAAAATCTCAAAGTTCGATCAATTCTGCCGGGGCCACTTTTCCTCGAGGTTAGTACCCGGCGCTTGTCCTTTGTTCCATTTGCTATTCAACGCAAGTAAGTATGTACATTGTACACGCCAGGTTATGGGAGGACATGATACATTCTTCATGGGCAGAGGAATGAGCATAAATCTCTTGAAAAAAAAAAAAAAAACACTTCAGGCACTTAAATTTGAGCTTTGTTTAAGTTCTCTCGAATCTTGCATCTTCATTTATCACGCCTCCTTGGTCGTTTACCGCCATGCTCTTAAAAGCTGCGAGAGAGAAATTTCTCGCGCGAATTATCATGTTCGCGGAGCGTGTAATGGATATTACTATGGCGGGGGGTACAACAAGGGGGGGAGGTGATGGGAAGGGAGGGGAGGGGGGAGTTGCGAATGGGCGATCATTACCGATGAGCATGCCCTAACATTGATTTTTAATGAGTGGGGCAGTAACCGATGGTTTAAGCTCATACAGCTTCAAGGAACAGCTGTGAAATATTTCGTATTCAAGCCGTTAAAAACCTGTCGCATTATTATCGAAACGCAGAAGACAATCTTCTAGAAACGATTACGATGACGATAACGATTACGGAGGCGATTGTTCTATGTCTTTTGTGCTGACAATGAGACGCGGTCTTATCCATCCATAGTCATATGCACCTCTAATGGAGCTTTTATTCCTTCCGTTACGATATTCCCTCACTCACGCAACCATTGAGAAATCAATTAACAGCGGCATGAATGAACGCGAGATCTGCGGACTCAATGTCGGTAGCGTCATTTATGAGGAGTGTCGTGGTACACGGAAAATAATGATTGATAAAATTTACCATTCTTGTGGTTGTTTTTGGCCCTGACCACTGGCGCAACCAGGATCTCTTCCATCTCTCTCATTTCCCATTTGAATGTATAGGTAGGAAAAGGACAGAAAGAGGGGGTTTTATCCCGTTGTCCATCCTTTGTCTAACATACGTTTTTTAATAGAGAAAAGAGAGAGGTGAAGAAACTCTCGGTGCGCTACTGGCCCTAACCCTAAAATATGATAAACTCTACTGGACTTACTGGAACGAGAGAGGGATATCAGCTACGTGGGATTAGAGAGGAGTTGGTTAAAAACTAAACAACTGGAAAAAAAAGCGCTAAATTTAACTTTTTAGTCACAAAACACAGAGACCAAAGATATGATAACTTTAAATGCAAAATTACATATACAATAGCTCTGGTTGCTTCGACTCGAAAAGTTTCGTTTCGCGTTCGGTGACTGGACTTAGTCACTTTATAGCAGTTGTTCGTTTGATGATGTAGACACTGCAAGCGCGTTGCTCGAAGTATACTTGACGAAACAATATTACTTGCCAACCACAACAGGGTTAGGCTATGTCTGCAGAAGCGCAAACACTTCTGATGCTCAGGTAGGTGTGAACGTGCAAACACGAGGAGGTGCGAATGTATGGTGCACATACGCGAACTCGATGCATCTGAATTCTACAAAAGCTCACACGGCGCGGAATACTTCCTCGCTTGCATGGATCCACTGCACGATGGACGCACACACACTGTACACAGTGTGTTCTAAAAGACAAGTACCAACCCTTGTGTTCAATTTTTCTTGAAACGCAGTGACCGGGAAATTTGAGCATCCGACTGACGCCTGTGATTTTTTTTTTAAACCAAAATCCACTCATTGAATACCTTTACGAGTTTGTCAATAATCAAATCCACTCGTAAAATTGGAATTCGCGACTTTTCACACCACAGAGGAGTAATAAGATCAGCCGTGTCCTTAGCGCTGTCTTTAACAGTTTTTTTTTTTTTTTTTTTTTTTTTAAATATTTTATGATGATAAAAAAAAAAAAAAAAAAACTTGCAAAATTTCCACCGTGTTCGGTAACTTAGTTTGTTCAAAATTTTCCCGCACTTCACCGACGAAAAGAATCTCATCCCGTTCCCGGCTATACTCAAACTTCTAGTCCTCAGACCCAAGGCAGCCGTTACACCATAAAGTATCACTGATTAAACTAGACGGATGTAGAAAATTCCTCGTTACCTTCATAGCCGAGCCTGGGTCTCTTAATGAAGATCCCTGATTTGGGTACTTCCGTCCTCATTGAACTCAGGGCTTGAGTTTCAATCCTCGTATCAGATAAATGCGTAGTTTTGGGCTAATAACAACAGATATAATGTTTGCATTCAGGATTGAGGTGTTTTATGTAAAAAGAGGGTTCTTTGACATTGACAATACATTGCAAGGAGCCCCTTTTTTTAAGTAAAACGCCCCAATTGCACGTGACATGCTGCTGTTGGCGCGTCCCTGACCGACCACGCGCCGGTAAGCTTTTCGCTCGCGCAAACTTTCCATTGCGCCGCCTCTAATTGGCATTTTTCCGCTTAACGCTTCAAGATACGGTCAAACGGACGAAATTGTCATCCTAAAGACCAGCATTTAAACAATTTCCATAATAAATTGACTTCACTTTTCCTGCAGTTGCGAATTTTGCACTTAGGCCCTTTATGCCGCTTGAGAGTCCTCTCAAAAAAATTTCATTTTTTTTTTTTTCTAAAAATATTGTTGATTTTTATGCCTCATAGCATGTTTTGAGAGCACTGGAGGTTCACTTTTCATCAAAAATAAGAGTCACTCTAACCTACAATCTCAAATTTGACGGGTCGATTTGAAGTCAAATGGAAATCTATATGACAGCTCAAATCATCATTCAATGGCAGCCGGTTTCAGAGAGTCGTTAAACTCTCAATTTTCAAGTTATTACTTTATTTGTGGAAGCCGAGTGATCCGCTGAAGAGTTCGACCGCTTAATATGACGTCAAACGGAATGGGCTTCCAACCGAGGAACAGTTACCGATCGAAATACTTGCGAAAAAAAGGAGATTATGATGAAAATTTAACTTAATTTTTTTTTTCAATTTATTAATATCATAATTTATTTAAAGGTAGTTGTAACGTTCTGGATGTATCAATCTGTTGAAGTTATGAAAATAAAAGAAAATACAAAATGAAAACTGTCGTTCATGTAAGACGGCAAAAAAAAAAAGCTATACGGAGCGAGCGAGGATGTGACTAATTACTTTTAGGGCACCCTGTAGGTATCGCTTTTAAAGTCACAGAGGACTCAATTTGGCGCGGATATAGGATTCCCCATTTTTTCGCTGAACGGATTGCGGATCGCGCCTCTTCAATACACACGTGCAATCACGATCAAAGTACGCGCATGCGCGAAAAGAGCCTTACCATTGCGTCACAGTTTCGCGCTGGATGCAAGAGATGCACGTATATTAATCGTCGGGGAGGGGAGTGTGGAAAGAGGAGGTGGCGGGAGGGAAGGGGGTGGAGGGGGAGGGGGAGGAGTTACCGGGTTATGTCCCTCAGAGAATAGAACAACGGTGACTCCTCTTTAATTCAGGGCTGCCGTTTTGCGTATAATCAATGCTATTTTTCTATTCACCGATGATTCCACCGGTTGAGAAAAGATTACACAGTTCAGTTCAGTGTATGACAGTAATGCACGAAAATACTCTGATCTGTAATCTTTCCTTAATCGGTGGAAACTCCGTTGATTAATTAAAATATCCGCAAGTTTTTTAAAGTCATCGACGACTCCACCGGTTGAGAAAAGATTACAGATGCGAGTATTTTAGTTCATTACAGTCATGCACTGAACTGGACTGTGTAATCTTTTTTCAACCGGTGGAATCATCGGTGAATTGAAAAATAGCAATGATTATGCGCAAAACGGCAGCCCTGCTTTAATTTCCCTATTTTTATGTAAGTTTCGAGTTTTAAGAATCATCAGTTCACACTTCGCGGCGGATGAGCTGGACAAATAGTGGCGTGGCGGGGGAGGGGTATAGGCGGTAAAGCGTTAAGGACGCACCGCGGAGTCAAAGCGTCAATCAATCCAATCCAAACACTCGTGAAAGAAGTACTGGAGATGCGTATGTACTGGAACAAGGGTAATTCCCAGGGCTGCCGTTTTGCGTATAATCAATGCTATTTTTCAATTCACCGATGATTCCACCGGTTGAGAAAAGATTACACAGTTCAGTTCAGAGTATGACTGTAATAAACTGAAATACTCGCATCTGTAATCTTTTCTCAAGCGGTGGAGTCGTCGATGACTTTAAAAAACTTGCGGATATTTTAATTAATCAACGGAGTTTCCACCGATTAAGGAAAGATTACAGATCAGAGTATTTTCGTGCATTACAGTCATACACTGAACTGAACTGTGTAATCTTTTCTCAACCGGTGGAATCATCGGAGAATAGAAAAATAGCATTGATTCTACGCAAAACGGCAGCCCTGGTAATTCCTTTGAAAAAGTGGTGAAGCGTGCAATTTGGCAACGTTGCAGTTCGTCCATTTGAACCGATTAAAAAGATCGAACTACTGGGTGTTCGGTGAACACCTTCGCATTCGACCTTTTACATTGGTTTGAAAGGGCACAATGCAACGTTGTCAATCTGCACACTACGCCACTGCTTTGAAATTGAGTTGGATGCGGATGCGATGCGCGCGCTGACGAGAAAAGCAGTAGCGAGCCAACGTAACTCCTCTTAGGGTTAAAAGAAGTGTCAGTTAGAGTCAGCATGATGACATAGGCTTCGTTTCAGGTACAGAAGCCAGACTTTATTGTATGGTGTATGTCTTTGTTACCTTTAGCTATTAATTTTATAACCTTTAATTACTTGTAATCTGGTGGACAGTAACCAAAATACCTGTTCGAAAATTCGGAAGAAATTGCAAAACCCCGAATGGGTCTGTTGCAAACTTTTGCTACAGCGCTATAGAGTGATCAATCTCACGTAAAATCGCGTGAAAAGTCCATTGGTGGCAGCAGAAAGTCATAAAATTCAATAACAAACTCACAAGAGGCATTTAACTGAAACCCAAAATGGCGGTAAAATATCGAGCAACCTGTATACAAGCACCATGAACATCCAAGATGGCCAACCTCACAAGTCACAACATCGATCACAACCAATCACAACGCAAACAAACTCATAACCTCCGATGCTGTGAGGTTGTTAACGTTGGCCATCATGGATGTTCACGGTGCGTGCACACAGATTGCTCGATATTTTACCGCCATCTCTATAGTTTCAGATAAACGTCTCTTGTGAGTTTAATACTGAATTTTACGACTTTCTGATACCACCGATGGACTTTTCACGTGATTTTACTTACGATTTAACACTCTATGACACTGCAGCAAAAGTTAGCAACAGACCCATTGTTGGTCCTTATTTTGAACGAAGCTCTTTGTACTGTCCTGATCTATCATCAAAAGAGTGTAAAGACCCTTTTCCCTCGAGTTTTCTTCCAAAAATACGCAATCATTTTTGCCGGATGGCCTGTATAGTCAGTATGTATGATATAAAACGACCTAAAGACTATTGTCGCATATTCATCAGTAGTACACATCATAATTATGCTCACCAACTTAATTATATATAAGCAAAAATCTGTAACGGCAAGATTAGTAATCATAATCGGACACGGATTAACTTCATCAGGGCTATTCTTTATAATAAACGCATCTTACAATATATCAAAATCACGACCCTCAATCATTAATAAGGGAATTATGGAAACTACCCCTAATTATACATATATTCCCCCATGTATATTTTGAGCAAACGAAGTTTTGAAGAGCGTGTTAAAATGCAAACCTTAGAGAAGGTCCGAAACGGACCCATTTTCCCGTTTATAAATGCAATTAACTAATTAAAAACTATTAACTATTAATAAATTAACTATTTAATTAATTAATTAAATGTGTTTTATTATTGGTAATGTGATTAACTAGCAATGCAGGCGAAGAGTTTGTGACCAAATTATCGATCGCGATTGATTACCTTTTGACCCGATTGATTCTAAAAAGAAAAAAAACTTAATTTATCTGTACAGATGCGCGCCGACACTTTATCGCAATTCACTCGGATACGCAGCACAGATGATCACACTTTGCACCCTCTGTTGCTAGTTTTCACGTTAAAAATCTTATAATTTACATTGATTCTTATGGCAAATATATCGCCGAAAGCCGTTCACCTGGCAACACTGTTAACACCTGGGAATGAGGAGCGTTAGATTTTTTGGCCGTGAGCCCAGACCCGCTTCGTAACACAGTAGTTGCAGACATAAAAGGATGACTGTATTTAAGGTCCCTTTTTAGTCTCGGTGAGGTGATGAGTAAAAATGTTCAATCACTAGCTGTAAGGGGGAAAAAAGTTCAAAGTCGATGCAGGAATGTTCTTTTAAAGAATCTACCTACAAAACAAAAACGTTATTTTACAAAAAATAAAAGCCTAAGTTACCAACTATAAGATGTCCTTTTGAAGAAAAAGTTCGTACCCCTAAAAATACCCATGAAACGCCGATAGTTACATATATATAATTTATGGCTATGCAAAAAAGCAAAAAAATTGATAATGACTTTGTATTGTTGCCGGCCGCTCGAAATACTTATTCACGCGGTAATTATGTTGCATTCAAATTCCTGCTCATCGATAAGCGAGGAATACATATGAAGAAACTACAAGAAGTGTAAAATTTCAACGTCGCCAAATATGCGTCGCGGATTTTACGAGAAATTAGAGTCATTTAAAGTTTTATGAAAGTTTCCAAAAAAAAAACAGTAGCAAACTTTAAAGAAAGCACGTCAAGGTGTATTTCTGCCGAGCGGGCCAATTCATCAAAGCTAGCTGCAGAGTGGTAAGGAATATTTGACAGAAGCTATGGGTATCATGATAAAAAGTCTGGGATAACTTCCGAAAGTGCCAGACACAGGCAGAATAAACCGGGGTGTGTCAGTAAAAAATCCTTTTGAAAACTCCTTTTTTCTTCTTATTGGGTTATCGCGAAGTGAAAATTGAGATTAAAAACCCTCAAAGATAGAAAATGATTGAAAATAATTTTAAAGTTGCAAGTACTTAAATAATTCAATTTTCTTGCGGTAAGTAATATTTTACATCGAAAATTTTTCAAATACTTACAATTAGATCATAATGTAATAATTTGATGGGGACTCACCCACAAGGTTTCAATCACACGCATAAAAAATTAAAAAAAATCAAGCTTCATGCAAAAAGAAAATTTCATGTGACTATAAGTTCGCGTGGCTTCAGCACTTCTTTATATGACGGAACTGCTAGTTTGAAACTTGTTCGAGTTCGTAAAACTGTTTTGACCATTGACAAGAATACTGTCTTTGCATGACATTACAACGATGGCCTTTTGTCCTATCAGTCTCAGTAGAATTGGAGTTGCCATACCTGTTTGAATCTGCCTTGCTTGTAACGGTAAAAGGTCTATTGGTCCACTTAGATTCGTTCCTGCTCTGACTAGTTTTTTTCCGATTGCTTCAAAATATCATGAAAATGGAGTTAGTTGCCGCTGGCCATCAGGTACTGAAATATATATTGAGCTAAATTGGATGAAGAGACTGCACAGTAAAGCGATGGCATCGAGTATATAGAGATACCCTGTTGGATCAAATCCAGGAGATAACAGTCTGCCAAGCCCAAGCGCAAAGCTCCCACCCAGGTCTTATCAAGTCAGAAACCTTTTCAGTTCTCAATGAAATTGCATATCTTCTAGCGTCGCTAAATACTTCTATGGTTAAATTTTGCGCGAGCCAGTTTCAGTCGGCTGATTTATTGATTCACCGACAGGGCTGCCGTTTTGCGTATAATCAATGCTATTTTTCAATTCACCGATGATTCCACCGGTTGAGAAAAGATTACACAGTTCAGTTCAGAGTATGACTGTAATAAACTGAAATACTCGCATCTGTAATCTTTTCTCAAGCGGTGGAGTCGTCGATGACTTTAAAAAACTTGCGGATATTTTAATTAATCAACGGAGTTTCCACCGATTAAGGAAAGATTACAGATCAGAGTATTTTCGTGCATTACAGTCATACACTGAACTGAACTGTGTAATCTTTTCTCAACCGGTGGAATCATCGGAGAATAGAAAAATAGCATTGATTATACGCAAAACGGCAGCCCTGTTCACCGACACCACTCGCATCCATTTTCTTGATAACGCTATACTCAATCGTCCATGTACTTGTAGTTCATGAATATCAAATTGTACGTACGTACTACTGGACTTCATTAAAGATTCAACGGTTGACAACTGCATCTTGGAGGAGGGACTCTTTATGGACATCCTCCAATCATTGAGTTCAATCTATAGATGAACTCTAGCGATCTTGTTTTACAAAAGTGTTTTGAAGCACTGGAGGTTACATATATTGGAGTCTGGTAGATTTTTGGGAGGGGGGATACTATGATCTAATAGAAGACTGGATGTTCAACAAGAAAATACAGTCTATTAGAGCGAAAAAGTTGGATAAACAACGCTTGGACGCTAAAGGATTTTATAAAATAGGACGACCTAACTTTTTTTTTTTTTTTTTTTTTTTAAAGTATCTTTTGAGAGTATCCTTTAAAAATAAGCATTCTCTAAGTTCAGACAAAAATCGATTAATCGAAGCAAGCAGTAGTAAAGCGTTCAAACTTCCAAAGGTTTAGCAAGCGCTGCTATTTAAAACGTTTTTTCCTCTGCGAATGGGTAAAATCCACACAACGTTGAAAAACTTTCAAAGCGCAGAACTCTATAGTTGAAATTGAATTAGCCCGTTTTAGGAGTTAACGATTCAATTACTTATATATGTTACAGGACAAACCCGATTTTAGGCCAAACTAGTTTGTCCTAGGCCGAACTAGTTTGGCCTGAGCGGAACAGGCAAAACTAGTTTTGCCTAGGAAAAACTAGTTCGGCCTAAAATTCTCTAGGCCAAGCCGGTTGGGCCTAGGACAAACTAGTTTGGCCTAAAATTCACCAGGCCAAACCTGTTCGGCCTAGGCCAAACTAGTTTGGCCTAAAATTCTCCAGGCCAAACTAAATCTCCTTAAAAAAAACAGTTCGGCCTAGGCCAAACTAGTTTGGCCTAAAATCGGGTTTGTCCTGTAACATATACATGGAATTGGTCGATCGATTATTAACTTTGCGCGTCCTCTCTTTTTTTACCGTCACCATCGCTACAATTGCGTTTGCGAGATAAGCCAATCCGGGAATGACCTTGAAGGGAACACGCTTTGCGATAATCTCAATGGAAATTGCCCACGATATACACACGGTACACGATTCCCCCGTCACTTTTTTCGCGCGAGGAGACTGCTCGGTGTTCGTCCAAGTGGAGACACCGGATAGGACGACCTCTCTCTCTCTCTCTCTCTCTCTCTCTCTCTCTCTCTCTCTCTCTCTCTCTCTCTCTCTCGCTCTCTCCCTCCCTCCCAGGAAAACTCTCGGAACGATCGAAGAGGGTAATAAAATTATCGCGCGGAACGGGACGGACGGGTCGTAAAAGACATAATTTCGTTTGGCATACTTGCGCGACAGTAAGTACACTTAACCTATCAAAGATGACCGAATGAGACAACAGACTGTGTTTGATGTGGAGAATAGAACCCACGATCAAAGGGAGCCTCATCGATACGATACGGGCATCGATGGGATTGTGGGATGGCTTATCGCTGCCCGATGTTGATTGATGATCTTCAACATCTGCGGTAAGCATCATACTCCGGAGCCATCTCTGTTGCAATTTCGTTAACAAAGTTTTTATCAAAGAATCTCATAATTTTTTGTGCGAGGAACAAGGAGGAGGTATCCGTGCGGAGAAGGTGCGCGTTGCGTATTTTACGGAAAAATATCTACCAACCAGTGGCGTAGCCAGAGGGGGGGGGGGTCCAGGGGGTCTGGAACCCCCCCCTCCCCTTGACACCAAAACTTGTCCTAAAAAAAGGTCATTTTTTGCGTTTTCAGACAAATTAGTATCTTTGAACCCCCCCCCCCCCCCCCCCGACAATTTTCGGACCTCCCCCCCCCCCTCCTTTAGAAAAATTCCTGACTACGCCACTGCTGCCAACCCAATCATGCCGGTGACTTATCAATACCCGCCAAGGATGCCGTGGAAGATACCGTGGTGGTTTTGGATATTGATTTATTATGTGTTGGCCTAGTTCCCTTTCATAATTGTCTACGTAAATTTACTGATTTTTGATCATTGAGTTTTTAATTTTTTTTAATATAAGAAGTATGAATCAAAATACGAATCTATTGATAGTATAGTTGGCCCATATTTCCTCCATGAATGGACTTTTTAACGATAACTGTATTTTTCGTCGATATATTAACAGACACGTTAACATATTTAAAAAGGGGGAAATTAGTGTGTTCTTTAACGACTCATCAAAATATCCATTATTGAAGGGGGAAATCAGTGTGTTCTTTAACGACTTATCAAAATACCCGTTATTGAAGGGGTATTATAGCAAGGAAAACTGATCGGCGCGGGTAGAGTTACCTGGTCTACATCTTTATTTTTTTAATGCTCCTTTAACTTCTGTATTTATCTTTTTCTGCTCTTTTCTTAACAAGTACCATAGCCCTAGGTGGCTTCCATGTATCGAATATCAAAATAAAATAAAAAAAAAACAAAGTAGACAAACGGAAAAATTCAAAACTCCAAAGGTACGAAGTCAAGAGCATTATTAAAAGAGAATTCCATAAAATCAAATCCATGACGAAACTGCCATAGAGCTTTGCAGGAATAGGTTAACTAAAATTAAAGGTGACTTGAACGGCCGAGTAGAAACGTGTGGTCACTGGAACATGATTGTAATTTCTACGGATTTAGCTACTAACCCCCTCGATTGTCTGGTAATTACTTGTTGTTGACTCTGATCGATTTACGATCAAAAATCTAGGTATTAATTCCCTTTTTCGAAAAAAGGGTCACGAGGTCCCTGAGAGTGGCTCAACCAGAGCTGCCGATTTGCGTAGATTTAATGGCATTTTGAAAGTCACCGAAGATTCCACCGGTTGAGAAAAGATTACAGAGTTGAGTTCATTGTATGGCTGTAATGCACGAAAATATTAGCGTTTTTATTCTTTTCTGAGCCGGTATATTTTCATTAATTAACGGCGTTTCCACCGATTGAGAAAATATTACAGATCAGAGTATTTCCGTGCATTACAGTCATCCACTGAATTGAACTTTGTAATCTTTTCTCAACCGGTGGAATCATCGGTGAATTTAAAAATGTCAGTAAATCTACGCAAATCGGCAGCTCTGGGCTGAACGGAACAATCTGTGAGACAATAACATGATGGGTATCTCAAAATGAAAGCTGACAGTATTTACGTACCGATCAACCTGCCATATTGCTGAAAGATTTACTATCTCACTCGATATTAAGTAGAGATTAGCTTGGATGTCTTGATATTCTTCGTGCTTTTCGCTAAGATGTTAAGTGATCCAATATTTCATTCTAATGTTTCTCTTCGAATCTGATCATCGTACCAGAAACCATTAAATGTATTCGAACCATACATTTAAATACATTTAAATTTTCAAGAACTACGAGACAAATACAAGAATCCTGATTAAAGTGCCAGAAAATGTCTCAGTTGAGGTTCTAGTCTCTTCGTAATGCTTCCGGTAATTTTTTAAGCGTGCCATACCAGCAGCGCCAGTGGTGCGCTTATTGACATCGTTTTGCTCATATGAGTAATAGGAAGCAGTGGCGGCTCGTGAAATGCGATATATCGATGTCCACTCTATTTAAAACTATAGAAAAGTATCGATTTCTCGGGGGTTCAATTGCACCCCCTAACGGTCGATACTTTTCTATAGTTTTAAATGGAGAAGGCATCGATAGATCGCATTCCACGAGCCGCCACTGATAGGAAGCCATCTTACTGGCCTGCAGATACAAATCTGCTTTTTGCAAAAGCTGCTGAACCCATCCCTGGTAATATTTTCGTATTTTATGGACGCTGGAAGTTTTTGTTAATGCCGTTCCGGTATTCACACTTATCGGCCGGGGGGGGGGGGTTCATATGATTTTATGCGAGTATTGCATTTTTTTTTTTTTTTTTTTTTTTACCAGTGTGACATTATCATGAAAAAAAGCTTTTTTGCCCTTGATTTCTCCCAGTTCGCAAATGGAGCTGTTGCAAACTTTTGCTACAGGCTTATTAATAGTTGGTCATGGGGTAATACCCAGTGAA
Source organism: Trialeurodes vaporariorum (assembly GCA_011764245.1). Classification (NCBI taxonomy): domain Eukaryota; kingdom Metazoa; phylum Arthropoda; class Insecta; order Hemiptera; family Aleyrodidae; genus Trialeurodes; species Trialeurodes vaporariorum. The sequence continues at coordinate 62,845,591 of VMOF01000024.1, read as the reverse complement.
AATAACGAGTAGCGCACTAAAAAATCACGAAATCCACTCCTTAACTCACAAAATGCTTTTAAACGCGCGACCGTAGTGGCGGCCGGGGCCGCGGTTTTCATTGGGGTTCCCTATCTTCAATCAGCGCCATCTACACGAGGTGTTCTCGCAACACCACACAAGAAGAAGAAGAAGCATACAATTGTCATAAGAAAACCGCGGCCTCGGCCGCGATTACGGTCTTGCATTTAAAAGCGTTTTGTGAATTTAGGAGTGGATTTCGTGATTTTTTAGTGCGCTAAATCGTTATTTTTACAGGGTGTTACCCCATTATAAACTATTAATAAGCCTGTAGTAAAAGTTTGCAACAGCTCCATTGCACGAGGTTTGAGGGAAATGCGAAAACCCATCGGAATTTTGCAAAATATCAAACGTTTCACCTCCATTGTACATCTACTCGATTTAAGACCTCGAAAGAACGTCAACGGCCAGCCCGGCACGACATCACTTATGACTGCGGTGTAGATCCTACTCATCTCATCGTCAGACTTCAAGTCTTGCTCCCTGAGCTGCGCTGGAGTTTAATGAACAACTGAATAATACATCCTTGAGACTAATCTCCGCTCTTAGTTTCAATCTGAACGCTTGAAAAATTGTCTTCCAACGTTCATTACCATGTATTAATGGGCAATCTTGATCGCTGCGACCTACTTCTCTGTATTTCTCTTCATTTCGGCCCTAACAAAAAAAATAAAATAAAAAAAAAAATAAAAATAAAAAAAAAAAAAAAAAAAAAATTGCGACGCGGTTGGCCGCCAGACTCAATCCGCGCAACGGAGCCACTCCACAAACCTACGCTCAATTCACGAACGAACACTTTGCAGAAAAAGTACAGAAAAAGAGATACGCAAGAAATTAGCCGAGCTGCATAGGTCATAAACTTGAAATCTGCTCGGGATATTAATAATAATAAATGACAGAAAAAAAAAATCTAATTAACAATGACATGATTCTCTTTCGTTGCTGCGATTTATGACCATAAGCCGTAATGAGCCTCGTTTTTCACCAGTTTTGCAAAATGACATTGTACCGCAGTTACGAGGAGCAATTATAATAATTAGTAAATACTAACTCTTGCTTAGAAGCGGTGCCGCTGAAGTTCGCCGAGTGTACTTGCATAATGCTTAGTTTATTTATTTAGAATTACTTTTTAATGTGCAATTCATCACTTCAACGTATTTGGGTTAAAATAATTGAAAAAAAAAGAAAAAACCAAAAAAAACCGCCCTTGATTTTTGTTTAACGCGCTCTTTGTCCTTCAATGTTTGAATCGTCCTAGAAATCGACAAACGTAGACTAGTAGCGTTTACGAAGCATCAGAAATTGCGATTTAAACACACAAGAAGTGCTGATTTGTATAGAGAAGAATGACCCAAGAATCGTTTATACTTTAAAAAAAAAAAAGGCAAGCAGAAGAGTACTTTAAAAAAAAGTCAAGAAGAAGTAAGCTTCATTTCCCTTTAAAATTTAAAAGGCTGAATAGAAATTACAATGAAATGCAGTTTACTCTCTGTAAGAAGAGCAGTGTCGTCATTTCAGATCAGAGCTTGTCGGGGGGTGGGGGCAAAAAAGGCTTCACTGTACTTACCATTAAAGCGCAGATCACTGATCTCGTGTTTATGCGACTACTCTGTGAATCCTCCGAGTCAGCGTACACGGAAAAAAACTACGGTGAAAATAACCATACGGATACCTGATTTTGGCACCTGCTAGATGTTATGGTAATGTTAACCAGAAGTATACTATGTTTTGACTAGGTATTAGGTGATGTTACCTGATTGCATGTCGAATTTACTCAAAGTATCGGTAAATGCACCATACTTCTGGTCAAGTTTACCATAACATCTAGCAGGTGCCAAAATCAGGTATCCGTATGGTTATTTTCACTAATCTTTTTTTTCCGTGTAGTGGGAGTGACGAGATTAAGATAGGAATCTCCTATTATTAGTGCTCAACGCTATTTACGCATTTAAAAACATTTTTTGAATAAAGGAGCGTATTTCGTGAGTTTTTAGTGCTATATCATCGTTATATTTCGAGGTTTTTACCCCTGAATCGACCCTTAAATTGCATGTACAGTCAGTCGCCCTAACTTGGGACGTACGAGGTAACATGGGACAGGGTTGTATGCACTATTTTCAAGTAAAGTATCTCATACAACCCTGTCCCATGTTACCTCATACGTCCCAAATTAGGGCGACTGATTGTAGCAAAAGTGTGCAACAGCCCCATCCTCCACATATTATCTGATTGGGAGCCAAAATTTTTGGGATAAGCCGAATCACAGGGTAACCCCCCCCCCCACCCCCCCCCCCCCCCGGAACCAGAAAAGCGACACTAGAGATGTGAAAAGTGAGCTATGAAGTCCCCACATGAATACATTTTTAAAGAAAAACATGTGTGTTTGGAGTGTATAGCGACAACAGCGCAACACTCTCCATGCTAAATGTCCTTGATAAGGCTGTTAGCAGGATAGCTACTCTATCGCTTCCATTCAGTCTAGATAAAGTGAATCAAAATCGGTCGTGAACATCTGCGCGTGCTCATGCTTATCGGCGCAGCGGCCGCGGCGTGGGCGTGATTCACTCCATACCTTCTTCGGAAAAAAGGAGCGAAGAATTAATTTTATGAATCCAGACAAACTATGAATAAAATTATGTAAAATAAAAAAGGGAACGAAAACGAAAAAACGATTTCAATTAAGAAAAATAGCATTTGTGCTTATTGAGCAAGTTTATTTTAGTGAAAAATTGTTGTTGTATTTTAACACGTTTTTGATTTGCATTGATCCTTGTTCCTTTTTAACGAAACTATTTGTTTCCTTTAATGTGATCGCATACTTTTAGTCTTTAAGGCTATTTAATTAATCAGACGATCTGTTGATATCACAATGATTTGCGTTGCTCTTCATTCAAATCTACTAAATCTACGAACAAATGCAGGAGTCACTAATTCGTGCAAAATTCCGTTCAATCAACAAATCGCAGACAGTCCCGCCTCCCCCGCAGGAGAGAAAAAAATTGAATCTCCGAAAGTCAAATCAGCGTGTCTGCCTTCTTCATTCTGAATGGCCTTCAATTGACTGAATGCAACCCGTAAGCAAAGATATGCAGAACAATTGCATCATGAAACGCGATACTGTGACGTGCGTACAGAATGCTGCATTTTGTCCATTGAAACCAGTTAAAAAGATCGAAGTGTTAGAGTTCAAACTCGACTTTTTGCCTGTATTAAAATGTATAAATTTCAAAGTTGCCAGATTGTACGTTCCGAAACTGGCTTATGGCTTATACGGCTAGGTTTCTGGGAGAGACTTTTCATGTTTCATGGACAATTAAGAGACCACCATAGTTGTTCCAATTATATCGATTATCGAACTAGATCAACAAAAAAATCTCCAGAAGACCGGGATTTAATTCAAAAACGTTTTATTATTATTGATTTAATCACAAAGAACAAGAAGTGCTTTGGGGACAACAGAGAAGGAGATAATTGCGTGCATCAAGCTATCTTAAATACGCAGCACTATGGTCTGAGATCCAAAAAAAGTGGCCAAAAATCAGTGAAAAGTAGTAATCAAAAATCATCGTTTTTAACCTTTTAAGGTTAATTTAAGACTTTATGGTGACATTTTTAAGTTCAAATTACTTGTTAAAAGTGTTCTCTGTGATTGAAATCGGTCTTAAAAGTTTATAAATGATAAATTTATGAGAAATTCACTTTCTGATTTTTGGCCACTTTTTGACGATCTCAGACCATAGTGCGCAGTAGAGCGGAAACTGCGGTGAGAACCTAGCAGTTAGCAAGCAATTATAGGACTTGTTGTACGGGTGGGGTGGGTCCATTGCAAACAAATGGCAACTGACTAGGTAGGCAGTCTGCCGATCTCCGTGCCTTTTGCCGGTCTATAACTAACAGGAGGAAGGTTGGGGGGGGGGGCTACAATTTACACTGTCCGCTTATTTACCGGCCAACTTCGGAAATGACTGTCTTTTCAGATAACGTCGATAGACAGCGTTAAAACGGGCTGGTCAGAAACAAAAGTTTCTTCGCTAACTTAACCAGTGGCGTAGCGTAGCGCGCAATTAGGCAACGTTGTACTGTGTCTATTTAAAGACACGTAAAAGGTCGAACGCGAAGGGGTTCACCGAACGCTCATAATTTCGATTTGCCCCTGTTTCTGTCCTTTTTCAACACATGTAGTGCGAAGTGGAGGGGGGGGGGTAAGAGAGAGAAAGACAAATTCCTGACTATGGCTATATATATATATATATATATATATATGCTATATTATTTTCGATGCAAAGTCACAAAATGATAATGATACCACATGATAATTTTTTTTTCTATGCATGTTTTACAAAAAGTCACATTTTACATTCTCCGAAAGAGGAAGAAAATGATTCTCAACGTTAAATCAGTCAGCGGCGATAAAAAGCGTTCGATTTGACACCGTCTCAATGAAGATGAGTAGCCTACGAGAGTTTGCTGACCTATGTATAGAGACGAGCTAAGTTCAAACCGCGAGTTTAGATGCAAATATGCAAGAACACGCCAAAAATGATTTTTAATCAGCTTTTCCGACTTCCCCCTCCCCATCCCGCTCCGCTTGCATTTAAGCTTGCTTTGAAAGTTCGATGTACTCACTCTGTAAGAGAGGAGTGCCAGTGGGTTCTTCTGGGGCTATCCGTAAACTCCGTTACACACTTATGAGAAGTGAGGTAGGGGACCTCGAATGCGTTACGGGTGCATTCAGAGTGCAGGCGTTTTTGAAGTAGGGCAACTTTGCATTCTGTCCATTTAAATCCATTAAAAAGCTCGAACTATTGGAAGAGCACAGCGCACTCCCTCGAATCGATATTTTGCATGGGTTTAATATACAAAATTGCAACGTTTCCATACAGCACAAGATGCCACTGCGGGTAACGTACGTTGTACAGTACTACAAAGGCTGTCCCGTAAATATCCGGACTGACGCTGTAACTCAAAAAGTGAGTGACTTATTTAGCTAAACTTGGTCTCGTTTGAAAGAAAAAGTAAAAACAAATCGATTGAGATCAAGACCAGCTTATTTGAACAAAAATTGACCAAGTTGTGGCAGTTGGAACATGGGATGTAAGGAAACACCCTACCGTTTTTAGAGCATTCTTTTTTTCTTTGTAGAATTTGCCCGTAAAACTTTCCAGCGGTTCTGTTTACAACGAAAATGACTGGACAACGTCGAAGACGACTCGACAAGTTGTAAGTTGAAAGGACCAGACATCCACCGTTCAGTCTGTATTTGGCTCCCTGAGATTTCTGGCTATTCCCGGAATTAAAGACAGCTCTCCGCGGCAAGCGATTCGAAACACGGGCAGCAATCCAGAATGAAGTCCAGAAATTCTTCAAAAGCATCCCTCAGGAAGAATTCAAGAAGACTATGGTTCAAAAATAGAAAGAACGCATGGAAAAGTGCATAAGATTCAAAGGAAGACACTTTGAGAAAGAGCGCGAGAAGCTTGAAGATTCCGAGGATAGCGGCGATGAAGATTGAAGTTTGTAAAGTTTGATGAGAATAAATTTTTGCTCTAAAAACGGTAGGGTGTTTCCTTGCATCCTATGTTCAAACTGTCATAACTTGGTCAATTTTTATTCAAATAAGCTGGTTTTGGTCTCAATCGATTTGTTTTTAATTTTTCTATCGAATGAAACCAAGTTTAGCAGGAAAATCAAATCTTTGGCAGGAATTGAACTCCCAGCGAAGGAAAGAAAGCAAAATTAAACTAACTATGAGACCTTATTTTTTGAAAACAAGAAAGCTTTGGAAGAAAAAATCAAAGAAATTCACACTTTCTCTGCGGTGTTTTTGCGGGAATCATACCTAGATTTTTAGTTAAATCCTAGCTAGTTTAAGTCCTGCTTCACGGAGAATTTCTGGTTGAAATTGCGGAACGTATTATTAATAATGGGATACTTAAAAAGAAATTCCTTTTAAAATAATAAGAATTCTAATTGATCCAACAATTCTTTTTTGTGATTCTTCTGAATCATCAGAACATTCAATTGGACCAATAATAATTCTCGTTGAGTCTATAAGAATTCTTACTTATTATTTTAAAAGGAATTTCTGTTTACCTCAATTTCTTAAAACGTTCCGTAATTTCAATCAGAAATTTTTGCTCCGTGCTGGAACTTTTTTTGTCAACTCGTTTCAGAACTGTTGTAAGAAATTCGCTGTCTTATGGGAGGTCAACAATTAAATTCTTATCTTTGTTTTACCGTATAAGTTGATGTCAAAAAGTGAACCAAGAAGATGAAAATCAGTAAGACATCTACTACAATCTTCTCCAATATACTCACCTGAAACACAAAACAAATCCAATATAAGCACACTGTATATAAATTTAGACACTTGAAGAAATGGTAAGGGGGGGGGATACCAAGTTTTTACTCGTAGCACACTGAAAAAAAAAAAAAGATTACCAGAAGCATGACAATATGTTAATCTGTGTAAGAGAGAGCAGAATTACCAGAATTCTAGTGTTTGTAGGTACCATAGTTCTTGGAATTTTTTTTAGAAAATTCTAATCTGGTATTTACACCAGAATTTTCTGGTCAAAAAACCAGACTTTCTATCGTTCACATATCGTTGTGCTTCTGGTAATCAGTGGCGGCTCGTGCAGTTTGGCAACCATGCTTAGTTGCCATTTAAACCTATGCAAAAGTATCGATATCTTGGGGGTGCAATTGCACCTCCTGAAGATCGATTGTTTTTCATAGGTTTAAATGGAGAGAATACGTTGTTGCCACACTGCACGAGCCGCTACTGCTGAAAATAATACTAGAATCTGATATTATGGCTATCGTTTTTGGTTTTTTGTTTTTTCAGTGCATAAAATAGTGAAGATGAAGATCTGAAAGGAGAAACACCTGCCAAAAGCCACGAAAAAAACCACGCCAAAACCACAAAAAATGAATCCATGAGAAGCAAAATATTGTGCAGTGTGCCAAGACTGCTACGTACGTAAATACTCTTCATGTTGTCGGTGAGGACCACGCATCTACCATTATGAGAGAGGGGGCGAACCTTTTAATCCTTCTAGACAAACGTTGTTTTGCTGAGAAGCGGGAAATTCATTAATCAGATGTCGGTTCCACTTAAAAAAAAAAAAAATTAAAAAAAAAAAAAAAAAAAAAAAAAATTAAAAAAAAAAAAACAAAAAATTAAAAAAAAAAAAAACAAAAATCGCATTTACGCCAATCAAATTCCTGGATTTAAAATTTCCCGCTCGTCACTAAAACCGTGTATTCTGATGTTTCATTTTGACCCCGCCGATTAATGGTGCTTCATCAATCAACAGTCCTCGCGCGTGCATTATATCAGAGATGTCACCCGAACCGATCGATTAAAAAAAGTGAAACACAGTTTAAAAATAACCACTGATTACCCGATGTAATGGGACGAAGAGCTAGAGGGGGGGCGGTGGGGCGGTGGCGGGGCATAAGATCACGTCATTTCTCTGTCAAGGTCGAATTGAGTCCCGCAGCATTGTCATCGCGTGAACTGAACGCGCGCATTCATCAGCCGTCAGCCGCATGAACGGAGGCGCGGGGGTGCTCGCAGGACCACGTTTCCTCTTCATGTCGCGTCGCGCAGGAGACAGAAGAAAGTTGTCACGCGCTGGTCGCAATATCACTTCTAATGAAACCTCTTAAAGTTTAAAGTTACCGCGAGAGAGAGAGAGAGAGAGAGAGAGAGAGAGAGAGAGAGAGAGAGAGAGAGAGAGAGAGAGAGAGAGAAAGAGAGAAAGAGAGAGAGAGAGAGAGAGAGAGAGAGAGAGAGAGAGAGAGAGAGATTAAGTCGATTGATCGATGTATAGATCGAGCTCTCGCAACGCGCAGATGGCGATGCAAGATACGATGCAGCTGCATCTACGGCTGGAGCGCGGAGGCGGACTAATCTATCGGTTGCCGCATCGCAATCGGTTTGTTTCCTATCGATGGATCGGAAGACGGGCGGGAGGCGCAACGGACGCACGTCCTCTCGGAGTTTTTCCAGGAACCGCAACGGAAACAGTTTAACACACAGTTGCTAGATTTCAGGAATGGGTCTGTTGCAAACTTTTGCTACAACGATTAAGAGTGTATAATCTAACGTAAAATCCCCTGTAAAGTCCGTTAGTGGCATCAGAAAGTCATAAAATGCAATAATAAACTCACAAGAGGCGTTTAATGAAATCCAAGATGGCGGAGAAATATCGAGCAATTTGTATGCATGCCCCACGAACATCCAAGGATGGCCAACTTTGACAACCTCACTGGAGGTAGAGGTTATGTGTTTGTTTACGTTGTGATTGGTTGTGATCAAAATTGTGAGGTTGGCTATCCTTGGATATTCGTGGTGCATACATAAAAATTGCTCGATATTTCTCCGCCATCTTGGATTTCATTGAACGCCTCTTGAGAGTTTATTATTGCATTTCATGACTTTCTAATGCCTTCAATGAAATTTTCAGGCGATTTTACATTGAATTAAACTCTCCTAATCGTTGTAGCAAAAGTTTGCAACAGACCCATTATAACAAAGCTGCTGTTTTATGTACAAGTTTCAATGAAAATCTTTGATTCCTCGACAGTGCTGCCGTTTAGCGTTTAATTAATGTTATTTTTCAATTCACCGATGATTTCCACCGGTTGCGAAAAGATTACAGTTCAGTTCAGTGCATGACTGTACTGCATGAAAATAATTTAATTCGTAATCTTTTCTCAATCGCTGCAATAGCCGTTGAATTATTAAAATACCTGCAAGTTTTTCAAAGTCATCGACGACTCCACCGGTTGAGAAAACTTTACAGATTAGAGTACTTTCGTGCAGTACAATCATACACTGAACTGAACTGTGTAATATTTTATCAACCGGTGGAATCATCGGTGAATTAAAAAATGTCATTGGATTATACGCAAAACGGCAGCCCTGTTCCTCGAGGATTTCAACAGTTCAACAAAAGATTACACAAACAAGTTCAGTGTGTAACTGTATAATGCACTAATTCACTGAAAGCGGTTTCTTTTAGCACGGAAATATTATGGTTCTCTTCTACGTAAAGCCATTCAATTATTCGTTCCTGTAATAGTGTGTAAGTTATAAGTGGATTGCGACGCTGAACATTCTTTGCAACATTCCGTTTCTATTAAAAAGCATAAAGAATAATGCACAGGTTTTCAACTTTCAAGATTAATATTTTACTTTTGCTACGAATTTCATGAACATCTGAAAATTCAATGGTTCTGTTTTTTGTTTTTTATCCTCAGAGGAATAAAATACGTAAACTTTGTGCAACTGTGCAACTTGCAATCGACCCGACGTGAAAATAGGGCCGAAGTATAGGTTCTTTAACAGTGACCACATTAAAATGTACAAGTGGTTTAAACATTTCATAACTAGGCTAAATATGGACTAAATGCCCGAAGTTGATGATTACTTATACTGGAGATGGATTTTTTTTTAACTTAAAACGTAACTAGACCTGTAAAAATTGACAGCGTTTCGAGCAAGAATAGTTCAAAGGCCTTGACGAAAATTTTATGTTTAAATACTTTACCCAAATCAATATTTTCAAGCGATATTGATATGGCAAAAGCAAATCCTTTTGGGAATTGAAGAGGGGGAGAGGTGTGTACCCAAATCTCATTTTTTTTTTTTTTTTTTTTTTTTTTAACAGAAAATGGCCCTAAAGTACCTATTTCGACGCTTCAAATTTTAAAACCGCAGGTGCGTGCACATCCTTCCACCCCCCCCCCCCCTCAGAAATAACTTTCTGAGTCTGTCAAATGGCAAAATCATCCCCACATTATTTGTATTTCTAAGATGACACCTACGCCTATCGATGACGACTGCAAAGTGACATTAAGGTCAATACTTTCCAAAAATTGAGTTTTTTAAACAACTCGCTAATGAGTCATCGAGCTCAGTGGCGTAGCGTGCAATTTGGCAACGTTCACTTCGTCCATTTAAACCAATGAAAAATATCGAGCTATTTGTTGTTCGGTGAACACCTTTCTATTCGACCTTTTGAATGGTTTTAAATGGGCAAAGTAAAAAGGTTGCCAAATTGCACGCTACGCCACTGAATTCGAGCTATCGATTCGGGAGCCAATCAATTTCCATCTAAAGCTGGCAACGGCGCAACTGAAACGTGCTACCGGCAGAAAGGCTCGTTATCTTTCACTAAGCTTTAAAGCATCATCGCTGATGGTTGATCTCATTAGAGGAAAATATCGACTTAAAATTCGTGCTCTAAAGAGGAAAAGGGTACACAGCGGGGCGACACCATGAGGTCCATGAGCAATGCTGAGTGCAAAGGAGACTCGTTAAATTTTAATAAGGGGAATATTTTAGTCAGCATCTTTCGCAAACAGGAAAGGTGCAGGCAAAAGGATCAGGAGGGGTTAAAGAATTAAACATTAATCGAGCTGGTCAAAGAGTCTCAAGAGTGAAAGTATCTATAGAAAGAGCTAGAGACTACAGACTTTATTCGGGACGTTTGCCGGGCAACTTTAAATGAGCTCCGACTTTTTTAGAGGTTTCCTTTTCGCAGTGAAAGGCACGGCCTAAGAAGAAGAAGAAAACGAAGATGAGGAAAAAACTCTTTTTCTGAAAACAATTCATTCAAGAAATCATTTATTCTACATCTACAACAGAGTTGCCATTATGCATATAATTAATGACATTTTTCAATCCACCGATGATTCCACCGGTTGAGAACAGATTACATATAGTTCAGTCCAGTGTATGAGCGTACTGCACGAAAATTCTCTGATCTGGAACCCTCTCTTACTTGGTACAATCGCGAATTATCAAAATATCCGCCAGTTTTTTATAGTCATCCGACGACTCTACCGGTTGAGAAAAGATTATACAGATATGCGAGTATTTTATGAAATACAATCATACACTGAACTGAACTGTGTAATATTTTCTAAACCGGTGGAATCATTGGTAAATTGAAAAATCTCATTAATTATATCCAAAACAACAGCTCTGATTTAGAACCACAGGCTTCGTTTTAGAGTTCAGAAGTGTAGGCGCTCTTTCGCGAATTTCCATTTTTCATTCCTTCACACCAAAACAAAACTTGCTTGCAACTGTGAGCAGTTGATTTCAAAGCTCTCGCCTCAATGAAAAGCCAATGCACACATTCAGTGCAATTTCAGTAATAACGTTGGAAAATCCCAAAGATTATCAGTCTACAGGTGCGACTACGCCTACACTCCTGAAACGACATCTAATCTCATGCAGGTTTCTAAAATCGCATCTTCTCTTAATTTTCGAAGAAAATAATGAAAGGAAAATATATTTGAAACATTTATATCCGTCATAGAATCTAAACGATAATGTACAGTTAAATGTGCAAATATTAGCTAGAAGTTACTTCAAAAGGATTAAAACCATCCCTGATAATAAAAACCATAAGATTTCATGATTATTAGAAAAAAACGCCTGTAAATTGATGGTTATGCAAAAGGAGAGCACCCACGTAGCAATAGTTGCGTGATCCGATACAAAGCCCCTGCTTTGCCAATTCCGTGCCGTGAGTTGGATCCCTTTGATCTAAAAAGTTTTCTTGTCTCAAAATTGCAGCACAGACATTTTCGAGTCATGTCACTCATCCAATACTATAGTAATTATGATTGGTAAAGGGAGGCTCGACTTTACATTCACAATAATAAATTTAATATGATTAGCACTTCAATTCAATTCCACAGCTATTTTTGAGGAATTCACTTGATGAAGCTCACTCTTTAAATTCATTGAACAGATTTGGTTTTTTACAGCACACACCCAATAGTTCGATATTTCACACGAGTTTACATGGACAAAATACAGCATAGTCAGTTTAACCCTACGCTATAAAAGGCATCATGTACATCTGGAAATACGCTGGAATTGGTTGGTCCATTTGAAATCAAGTAAAATATCGACTCCAGGGACTGCATTATGAGCCTTTTATACTTCGAATTTAAAAATGGGAAAATGGACACATTACGACGTTACCAAATTGCAAGCGACACCATTGCATGCCATAATGTTTGGAGCCTGAACCTTCCATCACTCAAACCTTTTACTAAAACACTCTATATGAATAGATAGCAGGTAAAACTGCTAAAGATCAATTAAATTCAACAGTATTTTGTTGAAAGAGTCCAAGTTCATTCGTAAAAGAGCCATATTAATTGATACAAGTGAGAATTCATAGCATCAGAACTCTCGTACACAAATTGACTTGGGTTCTTTTAGCACAAATCAATATAATTTACGTCATGTAAAATGCGGCTTCAATCGAGCGAGACATTTTTCTCCGTAGACAAACCACTTGCACTATCATTATGATTCAATCGCCACCATCACTTTAAACTCCCTTTCTATAAGACCATAAAAAAAAATGACACGTGAGATGTCGCATCATAGGAAGGTTTCTTTGCACGGGATTCTGTGCGTCGACGGAGACGTACGTATTAGCGGGACGAGGCATATGAAAACGGGTGAAGGTAACAATCCGCACGTTGAGAAAATGAAGAGGGGCAGGAGAGTGAGATGGAGGGGGGGGGTAAAGCGTCGATTGGGGGGTGGAGGGGAAGGGAGGAGTTAAAAAGCTGCGCTAAGCGGAGGATACTAATTCAGGTTACCGGAATTCTATCACTTTCGAATGAAAGTTCTATTACATACACTTGCTGTCTCCCTCGCACCCTTCTCTCACTCCCCCCCCTCTCTCTCTCTCTCTCTCTCTCTCTCCCTCTCTCTCTCCCTCCCTCTCTCTCTCTCTCTCTCTCTCTCTTTCTCTCTCTCTTTCTCTCTATGTCTCTCTTTCTCTATCTACCTCTCTCTTTCTCTCTTTCGCTCTGTGCATCAGCGGGTGTTGAGGCTGACCGCTGAATCCGACCGATGTTCGATGGACTCGGTGCCCCGGTGCCTTAGAGATGGTGGATGATGATGTTCGGCGATGCTATAAACGACTGATGGATGCAAAAGCTTCGCTGTCACACAGTGGTCAGTGAGGGGCTCGTGAATAATCGATTATTGTAGTTACTCTCCCATTTGAGACAATGCAAAAGAATATATTTATTAGGGTTTCGGTTGTTTATTCCCTTGACGATCGATTCTTTTCCGAAGGTTTATATAGAGGAAACATCGACATGTTGCATTTCACGAGGCACCACTGCGCGCGGTGGGAATATTGAACAAAGGAGAAGATTTGTTATTTTACCGACATCTTCAGTTTCAGTGAAACGCCTCTTGTGAGTTTAATACTGCATTTTATGACTTTCTGACACCACCAATGGACTTTCCACGCGATTTTACTTAAGATTTTACACTCTACATCGCTGTAGCAAAAGTTTGGAACAGATCCATTCCATCAGTAAATTGGCGTAAATACAAAAGAAATTCCTGAATAAACCTATCTACGGATTCCATGGAAATTTCCCTTTTGGATGATTTTTTCCTCGATCTTTCCACTGTGTGCTTACGTTAGTATAGACTTGACGCAATTTCTTTTTCGCCCAGAGCTGCAAGCACGGCATGGATTGAGAGGTGGAGGGCGGCAGACGGCGCGGCGGTCAAGTCGTGACGTTAAGCAGTTCTATGCGGCTCATGTAGGCGGGGGGGGGGGGGGGAGGAAGGGCAAACCGTCGAACCCATAGAAGACATGGGATAAGGCGGAGTGATATCATTTTGCGACTGCTTCCCAGAAAAAAACGGGATTCTCCGAGCCAGATTCATCACAAGACAACCTTTAAAATGGTCATCGAACGTGGAAGCAGCAAACTTCATGGTAAAAGCGTCAAAGGCGTATTCCAGGGCTGCCGTTTTGCGTAGAATCAATGCTATTTTCCTAGTCACCGATGATTCCACCGGTTGAGAAAAGATTACACAGTTCAGTTCAGTGTATGACTGTAATGCACGAAAATACTCGCATCTGTAATCTTTCCTCAATCGGTGGAAACTCCGTTGATTAATTAAAATATCCGCAAGTTTTTTAAAGTCATCGACGACTCCACCGGTTGAGAAAAGATTACAGATGCGAGTATTTCAGTTTATCATAGTCATGCACTGAACTGAACCGTGTAATCTTTTCTCAACCGGTGGAATCATCGATGAATTGAAAAGTATCATTGATTATACGCAAAACGGCAGCCCTGCATCCTAGCCAGAGCAACTTCACCGCTTGCTTGGGTCAAAGTGGCATATACATCACTATACAGGTGTAAATGTAATTTGTCAGCTAATTATCCACCCCAGTGACAAGCACAAGTCATTTCCAGACTTCCATAGGGCACCGCTAAGGTGTAAAAGTAGTTGTTTCAGAGTATGACCAATCAGATTACGTATCCTTCTGGTAATTGTAGACGAAGTTTTTATACGTGACCGGTTCTCAACGGTCACGGATTTGTCTGTCGCTTTGAATCCCGTGGCGCCCTCTGCATGAGAGTAGGCATATGATGGACACTACATACAGAGCGTTAAACAGACGGTTTTAGTGATGACGTCATCCGGCGAAGTTCGTTGGGCGTTTCATTCTATCTCTCTCACTCTCATATGATCTCTATGTACAGTTTTCTCAGTCTCATCTCTTAACCCTTAACTGCAGATGAGCCCAGATCTGGAACAATTACTTTGAAGCCTTATCTAAAAGTATGAGACTTGAGTTGTACTGTCGCTGCATGGTGGGTCACATGTGGAATAGATACTAAATGAGTAAGAATTGTCGATTTTGTCCTAGAGCGCGCAGCGCAGGATAGAGAACGTGCTGAGTGGTTGAAAATAGCTCTCTGAAAATTTGATAGAGATTTTCCGATTTTTATTGTTATGTTTTGGAGTAACGCAGGGGTACCATATACAAAAAAAAAAACTATTGAAACTTACTAACTTATTTTTTACTACTTTAATTTTTTTTTTTTTTTTAAGGCTGAAAACTTTGTTTTTAGTTGCATGGATACCTAAATGCAAGTAAAGCCGTATTTGGAGCAATTAATATTCAGGCTCTTTACCATTGAAATATGATGGAAAGACTTTTTTCACTATTTTTCCCTGTCTCAAGGATCCAAATTGTACTGAAAAAAAATTATTTTATTGAAAAAAAAAAAATCATGCAGTAAAGGGTTAAATCGCATGTCTCAAGGATCAAAATTGTACTGGAAAAAAATTATTTTATTGAAAAAAAAAAAAAAAAATCATGCAGTAAAGGGTTAAATCGCATGTTTTTGTGACATTTTTTTCTTTCTTTTTGGACAGATATGTATATTTCGAGTCGATTTTGAGAGGAAGTCGCCGTGTAAAAAGTTCGGCAGCAGAAATAGATAGTATTCATGATAGTCATGTGAGAGCAAAGGGCGGAATGGCTCTTCAGTCCCCCAACGCCATGGAGGGAGGGTCCAAGGGCCTCTTAGTACTGATTCGGCGTCCTTCACTCACCGATAAAGGGACCAAATTGTGCTATGATGCAGACCATTTATTCGGACATTTTATTTACAATAAAACATTTCTCGTATTCGCATTTATCACTGCGGCGGGCACAGTTTGATATCTAGCGTCTTTCATTCACACACCTCTGATTGTCCTCGTCAGAAAAATGCAGCGTTGCCTAGTGCTCTCTTATTTAGTTATTTTTCTTTTTTGCCTCTTGGGCCAACTCGGAATCATTGCTTTTTTAGACTGGCGCCAACTCGGTATAAGCGGCAAAAAATCGGGTTGGGCCAACTCGGACATTTTGGGCCAACTCGGACATTTTGGGCCAACTCTTGTGGGCTCACCCGCCACATGGATTCCATTGCGTAGTACTTCTTCACTGGAATTGATTCAGTGGTTGCGGTGGATATATTTGATGTTTAGTATAGTCCAACTACAATTTTTTCTTTCTTTGTGTACTTAGTTTGAATGTTTAACGCATAATTTTCTGCAAAAATGCTTTTTCATGGAATCAAAAACTACACTTGATGTACGGGGCAGGGGAGAGGGGGGTGCTGCAACAAATTAATGTTGGCTAATAAACCGACCAGAACCTAGCCACTTCGAACGAACTTTCTTCCAGTAAAACTTTCAAAAAAGAAAAAAAAAAAAACGAAAATAAAACAAATAAAATCCAAGCACCTTAACTAGGCTACTTGTTTTCACTTTTGACACAAGCGCGTTAACTCGACACGTCTGTCTATCAGTACGTTGGCCCATTAAGAACATACAGCTATCCTCGTCAAATGCATTAGATAACATTTCAATCTAAGCTGTTTCAAATGATAAAACAGGGTCGGAATCACGGTGGGCGTTTCTTTTTCGCAATTTTGTTTCTTTTCTCTCTCTCTCTCTCTCTCTCTCTCTCTCTCTCTCTCTCTCTCTCTCTCTCTCTCTCTCTCTCTCTCTCTCTCTCTCTCTCTATTTGTCTCTCTATTTCTTCGCACATAGAGTAGGTTATGTTTGCAAGTACATCCTCGGCGTATTTTTAATAGAGAAAAACGGGTTTTCGTGTGGACGAGCAATAAATTTAATGAGAGAGAAAAGGACAGAGAGGGAAGGGGCGAGAGAAAGAAATAAAGAGAGAGAGAGAGAGAGAGAGAGAGAAAGAGAGAGAGAGAGAGAGAGAGAGAGAGAGAGAGAGAGAGAGAGAGAGAGAGATAAATAATATATCTAGCGGCGAATTTGCAGTTGTGCGTTTGTGAGCGCACGGAATGAGACGGCGCACAATGGTCGTACATCGCCAAAAAGTGGCCACAAATCAGAGGCTAAATTTTTCATGAATTTATTATTTTAAGCTTTAAAGACCGATTTTAATCACCGAAAACACTTGTAATGAGTCATTTTAACGTAGAAATGTCTCTAGAAAGTTTTAGATTGATTTTGAGAGGTCGAAAACGATAATTTTTGATGACTTTTCATCACTGATTTTTTTCGAGGCGTGAAATTTGACAACGATGTACATTCTCCAATTAAATTCACTGAAAGAATCGAATGCTTCGGTCATCGGCGATGACCAGATGTTTCGACCTTTCTAATGTGTTTAAAGGGGGAAAAAGAAACGTTGCCAAATTGCACGACTCGCCACTGATTTTTTGCCACTTTTTTTTCGCTCTCGGACCATAGTGCGGCGCAGGCAGGCATCGGTGGACTCTGATAGATGTTCTTCGGTTGTTGGTGAGCGCCCAACGGAAATTGGTCTCTCTCTCTCGTCCACGAATCAAGGAGCAAATTGCGAAATTTTCGCTAGCGAGCAAATGCGTCAGCCACCATCACATCCCGCCTGTGATCACGCGAAGGCAGCTCGAGCGCGCTAAAAAGCGGACGCTGCGGGACCGCACGCCGGACGTGGACGTCAGTATCAGTGCTGCCGTTGTGCGTATGATCAATGACATTTTTTCAATTCACCGATGACTCCACCGGTTGAGAAAAGATTACACAGTTCATTTTAGTGTATGATTCTACTACACGAAAATACTCTAATCTGTAAAGTTTTCTCAACCAGTGGAGTGGTCGATGACTTTGAAAAACTCAGTATCAGTGCTGCCGTTTTGCGTATGATCAATGACATTTTTTCAATTCACCGATGACTCCACCGGTTGAGAAAAGATTACACAGTTCATTTTAGTGTATGATTCTACTACACGAAAATACTCTAATCTGTAAAGTTTTCTCAACCAGTGGAGTGGTCGATGACTTTGAAAAACTCAGTATCAGTGCTGCCGTTTTGCGTATGATCAATGACATTTTTTCAATTCACCGATGACTCCACCGGTTGAGAAAAGATTACACAGTTCATTTTAGTGTATGATTCTACTACACGAAAATACTCTAATCTGTAAAGTTTTCTCAACCAGTGGAGTGGTCGATGACTTTGAAAAACTCAGTATCAGTGCTGCCGTTTTGCGTATGATCAATGACATTTTTTCAATTCACCGATGACTCCACCGGTTGAGAAAAGATTACACAGTTCATTTTAGTGTATGATTCTACTACACGAAAATACTCTAATCTGTAAAGTTTTCTCAACCAGTGGAGTGGTCGATGACTTTGAAAAACTCAGTATCAGTGCTGCCGTTTTGCGTATGATCAATGACATTTTTTCAATTCACCGATGACTCCACCGGTTGAGAAAAGATTACACAGTTCATTTTAGTGTATGATTCTACTACACGAAAATACTCTAATCTGTAAAGTTTTCTCAACCAGTGGAGTGGTCGATGACTTTGAAAAACTCAGTATCAGTGCTGCCGTTTTGCGTATGATCAATGACATTTTTTCAATTCACCGATGACTCCACCGGTTGAGAAAAGATTACACAGTTCATTTTAGTGTATGATTCTACTACACGAAAATACTCTAATCTGTAAAGTTTTCTCAACCAGTGGAGTGGTCGATGACTTTGAAAAACTCAGTATCAGTGCTGCCGTTTTGCGTATGATCAATGACATTTTTTCAATTCACCGATGACTCCACGGTTGAGAAAAGATTACACAGTTCATTTTAGTGTATGATTCTACTACACGAAAATACTCTAATCTGTAAAGTTTTCTCAACCAGTGGAGTGGTCGATGACTTTGAAAAACTCAGTATCAGTGCTGCCGTTTTGCGTATGATCAATGACATTTTTTCAATTCACCGATGACTCCACCGGTTGAGAAAAGATTACACAGTTCATTTTAGTGTATGATTCTACTACACGAAAATACTCTAATCTGTAAAGTTTTCTCAACCAGTGGAGTGGTCGATGACTTTGAAAAACTCAGTATCAGTGCTGCCGTTTTGCGTATGATCAATGACATTTTTTCAATTCACCGATGACTCCACCGGTTGAGAAAAGATTACACAGTTCATTTTAGTGTATGATTCTACTACACGAAAATACTCTAATCTGTAAAGTTTTCTCAACCAGTGGAGTGGTCGATGACTTTGAAAAACTCAGTATCAGTGCTGCCGTTTTGCGTATGATCAATGACATTTTTTCAATTCACCGATGACTCCACCGGTTGAGAAAAGATTACACAGTTCATTTTAGTGTATGATTCTACTACACGAAAATACTCTAATCTGTAAAGTTTTCTCAACCAGTGGAGTGGTCGATGACTTTGAAAAACTCAGTATCAGTGCTGCCGTTTTGCGTATGATCAATGACATTTTTTCAATTCACCGATGACTCCACCGGTTGAGAAAAGATTACACAGTTCATTTTAGTGTATGATTCTACTACACGAAAATACTCTAATCTGTAAAGTTTTCTCAACCAGTGGAGTGGTCGATGACTTTGAAAAACTCAGTATCAGTGCTGCCGTTGTGCGTATGAGCAATGACATTTTTTTAATTCACCGATGACTCCACCGATTGAGAAAAGATTACACAGTTCATTTTAGTGTATGATTCTACTACACGAAAATACTCTAATCTGTAAAGTTTTCTCAACCAGTGGAGTGGTCGATGACTTTGAAAAACTCAGTATCAGTGCTGCCGTTGTGCGTATGAGCAATGACATTTTTTTAATTCACCGATGACTCCACCGGTTGAGAAAAGATTACACAGTTCAGTTCAGTGTATGATTCTACTGCACGAAAATACTCTAATCTGTAAAGTTTTCTCAACCGGTGGAGTGGTCGATGACTTTGAAAAACTTGCGAGTATTTTAATAACTCAACGGCTATTGCAGCGATTGAGAAAAAAAAATTACATAAATTAGAGTATTTTCAGGCAGTACAGTCATGCACTGAACTGAACTGTGTAATCTTTTCGCAACCGGTGGAATCATCGGTGAATTGAAAAAATACCATTAATTATAACGCAAAACGGCAGCACTGGTCAGTATATGAGGAACGGGTGAACTTGAGAATGGGAACGTCCGTCGGACGTGCAAAATCTGATTTCCAACGAATCGTTTTAAGATCGAGAGACATCCATCTAGGGTCGACGCACGCGCGCATCCACTTTGGCGGACGATTCCATTTTAAGAAAGGGCCTTCGGAGAGCTACCGGTATGAAATGATGGTTGGAACAACAATTATTTTTAAGGCAATGGGTGCAGCAACAACAAATCTTGAACGTACTTCAAACGGGAGAAGCGTCATTGTTGAATTCAGCGCTTGGATTTTATATTGATCATCGTTTGCTCTCATTTGGTCGTGTGCGAAAGTGTTGATTATTTGAAGGTTCAATTCTATGGATCTATCTTTTCCCGCATTGTATTGCTATTCGATTCCATCTATGGGTAAATCTAGGGGCATAAGTTAGGTTCAGGTTTATAGGTGTGATGCATAATTTTTACACCCTCCCATGTATGTATACATGTGGCCGAGTACCTCATTCGCTGGGGAAAGAGGTGTGGGTTTCGCATACCATGAGTTTTTGGACGAAGGTATGCTTACAACTTCATATGTTTGTATGTGTATTGATCATGACGAGGATGACATAGACAATGAGCTATAACTTTAGAGTGGCACATCAAGGAACGTTCCGCTGGTTCATTGTTGTCACCTAGGGCGCCGCCATCTTGCCGTAAAAATCGATTTTGAGGTTAAGTTTTGTAGGTTGTTTCCGGTCGTTTCGTAAACAAACTCGGGCATCGCCGGAAACGGCCTTCAAAATTTAACCTCAAACCTTGGAATCTGCCGTCCAAATTCCCGCCAAATTCCGAACGACCTACAAAATCTAACCTCAAACCTTGGAATCTGCCGTCCAAATTCCGCTTTTTCCCGGGATTCCTTCTACCCTGTGTGGCACAAGGTGGACCAGCCCGCTGCCACTCTAAAGTTATAGCTCATTGGACATAGACGGATACAGCAATTTGGCAAGTGCGCAATTTTTCTCTTTGAATTTGTGATATAAGCAATCGATTCTTGAACTCGTGACTGATCGATTATTATTCATAATGCAACCAAACATGGGCGCCACAGAAAAATTTCCAAGGGCGGGCAAAATTGTTAAACTTCAATGGAAAGTCTAAGAGACACACACACACACACAAACCTCCCCCCCCCCCCACCGGGGGGAAGAAAAGGGAAAACTTTTTTTTTCCATCCAAATGGTGTATAATTATTAAGCCATGGTAATTGGTAGGTGTATCAAATAATAGTAATAATTTTGACGTGTTTGATATAATGGATAAAGGGACAGCAGACGAAAATGATATCAAGGAAAATGTTTAACTCTACTATTCCTTGCAAAAAACCAGTGAAAATTACAAAATAAACAAATGATGAAGTTTGTTGACTATTACTCCTTTGATTAACATTGCATTTCCTTTTTTCCTTTCATTTTTTAACGTGAAAATTTGACTTTTTTGAATTCCAGGAGGGGGGGTGAGTGCCCCCTCTTGCCCGCCGTTGCGGGCGCCCGCGCAATCAAATGAGAAGAATGCACTGTTGCCAGTCTGCTGGATCAGCAAATGGATGATGATGATGATTATGGAGGAGATAGAGAAATATTACAAATTTTCGAACCACCATACTTACATTAAGGTGCAACTAACAGACGACTCGACAAAAACACCTCCTAAGGATTGACTCCGCTTGAGAATTCCTTTGAATTTCCCCTTTTAAATAGTGCATAAAAATGAGATAGAACGTGCAAGGCATTAACACAGGACGCTCGTTTTGAAGGTTTTTTTCCAAAGTAGCTGGTGAGAAAATTTCCTTAAAAACGCTTAATTTCTTCATGTCTTGCAAGTTCTGCTTCATTCCTGATACGCTGCTTACAGGGAAATTTCATGGGATTCTCAAGCCAAGGCCATCCTAATGAGGTTTTTTCGTGGAGTCTCTGAATTTCACCTTCAGAGTTGGTCTCATTGGCAAAGATGACGATCGTGCCCCTCCCCCGTTCGGTCAAAATAATGGGTTAAGAAGGGGAGGAAGGGGGAAGGGGGGAGAGAAAAACGAGAAGGGGGTCGCCGAAGGGCAAAAATCCCGAATTCGCCCTCCCTATACCCTGTTTAAGAGGGCTGGATCAGCCAATGATCGGTCCTTCTCGCACCGCACGGGTATAGCAGAACTTGAAAATATTTACGAAATTCTGGTAATAAACCAGATTATGATACAATAAACACCAGAATAGTCTGGTGAAAGCCATAGAAATACCTCGCTTGACATCAAGGACGCATTAATAAAAACAAATCCAAGAATAGTGAAGAGGTATAGGGGGGAGAGGTTCAAATAATTCAATTTTCGTCCATTTTTTGAAACTTTCAGGCAGTTTACCGATTATTCCTTTCTTGCATTTTCGCATTTTTTAGGGAGAATTGTGGGGGGGGGGGATGTATGATAAAAAAAAATAAAGAAAATATTCAAAATTGAAATATGTTTCAGGAGATGATCGTAATGATTTATGCGAGCATTAAAAAATCCGAGCTCAGCCCAACCGGATTGAAGATTTGAAGAGCTCTCGATCTGGCTGTAAATCTTCCGCATAAACAACTCAGAATCAGATCTGATGTAATCCAGATTTGGTCCAATTCCTCCTCGGAGTAGGATGGGACTGAGGAATCTGGGTTGTTTCTCGCTCGCGTAAACGCACGAGAAGTATATGAAACCTGTGGCGACGTGACGTGAAAATCACCGAAAAAAGTGAGACGTAGCAGAGCGCAGATTGCACCTTCGATTTCAAGAAAGAATGCGAAGAATGCGTAATGAATGCGTGCCATCCAAAGGTGTGAATGACATCTACCACACTAATATAAATAAGGAAATATTTGTTGGTCAACGTTGTATTTCGTTATAGCCGTGCATTTAAACCATTTAAACCCGTGAAAAAAGTCGAAATAATGGGAATGCGCGGTGCACTGAATCAATATTTTACAAACGTTTAAGTTAACGAAATGCAGCTTTGCCAAATAGACGCGACCAGTAGCGTCGCGTAAACTGCGATCTATCGGTTCTTTTTCCATTTGAATCCACAAAAACAATCGATTATGAGGGGGTGCACGCAGTGAACCTCCAGAAAATCGATTGTTTTCATGTGTTTAAATGCGGACAATAATAGATATATTGCAGCTCACGCGACGCTACTGGGCGCGACCCTACTGCGCCGCAGCGATCTAATCCCATTAATCACATTATTTTATTTCGAGGAGCATGGCCAGAAAGTATTCAAGAAGCGGGCCTATAGGGACAGTAAACTACCCAATAAGAGGTTTATGGGTTTGGAAAACTAAACAAAATTCACAGAAAACGTAAAAAAGTTCGTTTGTTTCAGAGATAATGGGTCTGTTGCATACTTTTGCAACAACAATATAGAACCTTGATTCTTACGTAAAATTCGGCGAAAATAACGATGCGCACATTAAAAACTTTCCAAATCCACTCATTAACTCAGGAAATCACTTCAATTTCAAACAGCCCGCGCTACACTAGACACTATTTGCACCGGTATACTACTACATAGACGGACCGTGCATAAGTGAACAACATCGTAACTACAAAATAATGGAATTTCCTTCTAAATACATGAACTATTGGCTGCATTTGCTGTCTGGTCTTTTCGGTTTATCAAAGATTACAAAATAATATAAGAAATGTACGCATCTAAACGAAAAATTCCAATGTTTGTAGGTTCTGTTCATGTTTACATAACCGAGATGGTTCCATCTATGTAGTTATAAGTCGGTGATATAGTGTCTAGTGTAGCGCGGGTTGTTTGAAATGGAAGGTATTTTCTGAGTTGATGAGTGGATTTTGAAAGTTTTTAATATGCAATAATTATTTTCGCAGAATTTTACGTTAGAAACAATGAGTTATATTGATGTAGCAAAAGTACGCAACAGACCCATTTGATGTCAAATATGGGGGGGGGGAGAGGGTCGTCAGTCAGATTCAATCCCCTGTCCCCTTGCTTTACCATTGCTCCTCTGATCACAAATCTTCAAAAAAGACGAAGTGGGTCGAATGCACTTGACGAGCGGATAAAATTACGTCCATTATGATTCAACGAAAGATCCTTATTGCGCACATTGGCTAATAATGATGCCTCGCACTACTCCATTCTTTTCTTTTATCATTTCATTTGAATGTAGAAATATGGGTGCTTGGGCTCTCCCGATTGCATAGCCGTAGCCAGGATATTGTCTTTCTCTCTTTAAGCCCATTTAAACGCATGTGTTAGAAAAGGACAGAACCAGGGGCTGAAGTCACGTGACAGCCCCTATATCCATCCTTTTCTAACTCATGCATTTAAATGGGGAAAGAGAGAGAGATAGACAATATCCTGGCTACGGCTGCTATGCCCGATTGGGATACAATTTTTCTGCTTACTCATAGTCATACTGCGCGCGCCTCTCATTCTCATACGACCACTGAACCTCGCGCGGATGCCGGATTGTGCGAGAGGAAAAATTGGAAATTTATAACGATTGGTTTAAACGGGTCAAACGAAGATTTGTGAGCACAATTTGGCAACCGTGACTTATACATCCAAGCGTGATTCGGATAAGTCTCCGCTACCGCAACAACGCGCGTCGCTTTTACGCACTTCTGCGTGCGACGTGACGTGACGCGACGCGACGAACGCGTCTCATGACGTGCGTTTCCATTGCATAATCGTCTTACTCTCTTTCTTTCTTGCTATTTTTTTTCAGAGACACGCAGTCGAAATATTTGAGGTCACTGAATCCGTCAAACCGGCCCTTATCTTCGTCCGAAAATTGTGAGAAATAGACTACGGTACAGTCAAGGCTGTTAGTAGCCCTAGGGGGGGGGGGGGGGGGGACGGTGAAAAGTCAGAAAAGGGGAGAGTGAAATAGAGAAGGAAAAATAGGGGGGAAAGAAGGGGGAGAAACGTACAACCACCCCCGAACAAATTTTTAGAGTTGAAAAGAAAACGTTATTAGCTATACTAATTTTGTCAAGTTAATGAAAATTTTTTTCGGAAATGAAGCTAAAATACAAATAAAAGAAACGGTGGGACGTTGCGGAAATTTATACTTCCGTTTTCAACCGCAAAAAAAAAAAAAAAAAAAAAAAAACGCACTAAAAAACACAAAATAACTTTAAAAAAAAGAGTCGCTGCCAAAGAGTAAACGAGAGTCACAATTATTGAATGGAAGGCCTGTGTGGTCAACGCAGAATAATAAGGGATCGAAAACGCGGGCTGGCCTCTGATTGGCTGTAATCGTGGGTCCTAACTGTTTTAGGCCTTATAGAAATTAATACGGGGTTTTCATTCCGGGACGTTTATCTCGAAACCTGTGCAAAATTGCCTCTAAACAATTAATACGAGTCGATTTAGCAGAATTTTCTCAACAAATTGATGCCACTTTATTGCAAATTTGAAAAGACTGTCTCAGTTGAAAAGTAAGCACAATAGTGTGTTTACATACTTGCCGTGTGTTTGAGTAACTCACTATTATGTGTACTTTTCAGCTAAGACAGTCTTCTCGAATTTGCAATATACTGGTACTTGTGACCTATCAATTTGTTCGAAAAATTCTGCTAAATCGACTAGTATATTGATTGTTTGGAGGTAATTTTACACAGGTTTTGAGATAAACGTCCCGGAACGAAAACCCCGTGTTAATTTCCATAAGGCCGAAAATACTTCGGAACCTCGATTTTCAGCCAATCAGAAGCCGATTCTTATCAGCATTGACCACGCTGCGCGCTGGCTCTCAATGCAATTGCGACTCTTGTTTACTCTTTGGTTGCTGCTCTAGTAGCAAGGCCAAGATTAAGGAGCCAAGACAAAAAATGCGGACATCTTCTTGCTGATGCCCTGTATTCTTTCAATTGTTTACATCCTCATTTTTCTATGATAAAAAAAAAAAACAAACAAAAAAACAAACAAAAAACAAACAAAAAAACAAAAAAAAAAAAATTGCTCAGCAGCAGGATTAGATATAAGAATAGACAGTAAGGACCAAAATATTACGGAGTGATCCACCCTATGGACAGAGCAACTGCGATTGCATAAACCTGTCCCTGGTGGAGACTTAATAACTCCATCCCCAAAGTGAGGGGAACCGTTTAGCAAAAATAAGAAATTTTATACATCATAGTAAGTAAGCCGCATGGCTTAGGACCAAGGTTTGGTCCCGCCGCGCCGTGTGGACAACAGCAACACCTCGCCAAGCGAGTGATAACGAAGAAGAATAATAATAATAACCGAAAAGCTGCTTAAGTACAAGGCCCTGGAAATTGAAATCCAAAGGATGTGGAAAACTAAGACAGCAGTTGTCCCGATAGTAATCGGAGCCACCGGTGTAGTCACGACCGCGATGACGTCACATCTTAAACGCGTCCGTGGCAGGACATCTTTCGCCAGTATTCAGAAAACCGCCATCCTAGGAACTGCCACCATCCTCCGGAAAGTATTGACTTAGAATAGACATAAACACACATTTTTTTTTTTTTTTTTTTTTTTTTTTTTTTTTTTTTTTTTTAAATTATACTAAGGGTCCCTTCTCTAGGGCAGTGCAAACAAAGTTGCGCAAATTCTGCCTTCGAAGGGTCACAAACCCTTTTTTATGTGCGTAAAAATAAATGTAAACATACAGTAGTAAACTCACCTCGCACGTCGTGCGACATATATCGCGCTAAGCCCTGAGGCTTAGGGCCATTGTTTGGCCCCGCCCCAGGGGTAACACCTTAACACCTGTCAACCATAGATTGGCAGTGAACAACAAAACACATAATAATAAAATAGTATTTAAAGCAGTTGTGAAGAGTACAATTTGGCAACGTTGCATTTTCCACATTCATACCCCTGCAAAAGATTGAATTCAAGGGGATTCACCGCTCACCCAAAAGTTCGACTTTTTCCATGAGTCTAAACGGACGAAAAAGTCAAAGTTGTCAAACAGCTTGCCTTGCCACTGAATCAAAGGTTTGAATTTTACTTTACGCGGACGTTACATTAATACAAAATAATGGCTATCTAAATCATGCGTTCGATGAAGCGAGGTGAGGAGAAGGAGGGGTAAATTATCTGGACCTGTCTCTAGTTAGTATCGTTTGATTTACATTATACAATATACATAAAAGTGCAAAATATATAAAAGTAGACTTATCAGCAGTCTCTGGTTTGAGCATGGATAAAAAACGAGAGCGAACATTAAATCAGACGTAACCAAAATGCTCAGACAAGCGCATGCACAGAGCCTGGTTTTAAGCAGGAACATGATCTCATTTGCGATTACTATAAACAAGAGCAGTAGCCCGCACGCGGCAGAACTTTAGAATGCGCACCTACCATAAAACCGGAAGTTATAGTACGAAAAAAGTGGCGTCGCGTCGATTAAAAAGAAACTAATTATTTTTTTTTTTTTATTTATTTTTTTTTTTATTTTTTTTTATTTTTTTTTTTTTATTTCCCACTTATCGCGTCCCTTAAACGTCGTAAAAGTCTGGACTGTCCAACATGAAATTCGTATAGTTAGTGCATGCGTGGTTTAATTACGGTTTTTGGCAGTAGTTTATCGGCCACTTTTGCTTTCGCCTGATGATCGAAAAATGCGTTTTCGACGACAGTGGTCAACAAAATGCTTATGATTGAATTACATAAAGAAAAAACCAACTCCATTAAAACAAGAGGAGACTATTTAAAGCAGACTACGGTCAGTTTTGGTACAGTGAATTAAATTTGGTTGCTTGTGATGATATCGGGGCGAATTAATGAGTAACCTGGATAACGTAACTTGAAAAAATGGTTTTACTGACTCATTAAGAGAGAAGGAAGACCTAGTTCCAATACTAGCACTGAAACCAATCCGTACAATCTCGCAATTGTGCTCTTTGCCGTTTAAAGCAATTTAAAAATAATCGATATAATAATCGATAATAATCGATATTTAAATCGATTCAAAGTAAAGAAGGTTGTCCGGCGCTGCAGAAAGATCGATTATTTGACAATGGTTCCAATGGGAGGAAAACACCCGATGATACACCTGGGGCTCTTACAAAATTTTGTTACAGGGGATTGAAGAGTTGATTCTTGCATGAAAACCTATAAAAATGACGAAAAGACACTGAAAAAACAAAGTTTAAGTAGAGCCGAAGCAGCTTTTTAAAATAGCTTCGCAAAGCAAAAGTCCTAAGTCTACTGGAGCAAGCTGCGGTTGTACTGAAGCACTATTTCGGCAGAGCCAAAGCAAGAAAAGAGGCTGTAATAAAATTCTAGAGAAGTAGTGATTTGGTACACCAGCAACTTTCTCCGGTACAGCTAGGACTTTTGCTCTGCGAAGCTATTTTAACAGGCTGCTTCGGCTGTACATAAACTTTGTTTTTTCGGTGGTACACTAAAAAATCAGATAATTCACTCTCAGAATCAAGCTTAATGGCGGAGATACGCAGGGATCATGGGAGATTCCAATCTACTTTGAGACATGTCTCTGTGTTCCCGTAAAAAAAGTGACTTAGACAGGAATCTCCCACACGGAGAAAAATAACTGGTAGAATTTATCATCCGCACATAGCTGATTTTGGAGTCAGCTATCAAGTATGGTAAATTTCACTAAATGATGGTAAAATGTACCAACAAGTTAACTTAATTTACTATAATGTACGTTGCATTTACCATCTACTTGATAGCTGACTCCAAGATCAGCGGAGATGGTAGGTAGATTCTACCAGGCTTTTTTTGTGAATGATACCTGCGTTAAATCGCCATTAAGATCTTGCTGTCATAGCATTTTTGTAAGAGTAATATTAAATTTTAGACTTTTTTAGTGTGATTTTCGTGATTTTCGCTGATCTGTACATCAGAGTAGGCTATTTATTTGCTTGTAGCAAATGTTTGCCCGAGTCCAGTGGCGGCTTGTGCAATTTGGCAACAATGTTCTCCCTCCATTTGGTTCTACGTAAAACCATCGATTTGACAGTGAAGCAGAGCTTCATCAGTATTCGATTATTGTACTATTGACGAATTAAAGATTGTCGCGAGATTTTCACGAGCTAAGTTTCGCCTTCAAGGTTCTGGTTCGGCCACTCTTCATACTCCTCTTACCTTGCAGATGAGATGCCAGTGCGGGTCGGGCGGGAAAGCCGTTGCAGATCAGTCCCACACTCACACCCATTACTGAAAATGAGTGAAAATCTCGCGACAATCTTTAATTCGTCGATAGCACATCGATTCAAAAGGAGGAGAAACATTGTTGCCACATGGCACGAGCCGCCACTACTGCCAGAGTTCCATTTGCACGAGCCCCGCCGCTGGCTGAAACCGCGATCGGTCCGAGCTGACAACGATGGGTCCTATATATACTCGAGCCCAACAAACACAATGACACACTAACGATAGAATTCAAAGTCAGACATTAATCTATCAATCGGGTGGATCGGGTTAAAGAAAGTATTACACGAGACTCTCAGACTCCATGTCTTACATCATCGGTTACCATCATCGGCGCGGCGAAACGCAGCGTCGGCGTCTGGACGTCTAAAAAAGTCTAGTGTTTTTAAAAGGTTGTATAGGATCCAACAATATTGGAGGAGCTCAAGTCAAGATGGATATAGCGACGTGTTGGTCGGTGCGGTGCGGTGGTGGCCGATCGGTAAGCACCGAGCACTTATAAATTCAACATCCCCCTCCCCCTCCCCCGACCACTCGCCCTCCTCCCCTCACAAACACACACACACACGAACACGAACACGCACGTACCCTCTCACACAAACGCGAGATTGGGAAGTCGATAAATCTGCAAGCCCTAGCAGTGTAAATAGAAAGTTAATTTGTTCCTCATCAGATCGTAGGTATATTCGCAGGTATGTGTAGTTATAGTAGTATGCACGATGGTAGATGGATGGACGGATTGCGAACGGTGAATTCGAATGCGATCTTTGAAACAATATCGTCAACTCATGGCCTGGCGGGTCAGAGTCAGAGAGCATTGCGCGTACTATACACAGGGTGTTTAAAAAAACAAATTGCTGCGCGAAAGAAACCGGACCGGGGAAACGGTGGGAGTATATTTGCCCAAAGTTTGTGTCCAGGGACCAATAAATGTACGGTACACACGGGCTTTAGGTCGTACCTAAAAATGGAGATTCTAACCTCACATTTCTTTAACGGCACATCGGAATGTTGGGTCCGCTCCCAACTTTACGTTACTTGGGGCGGGTCTAGAGCCTCTCTAACCCACCCTAAGTGCTATTTTGAGGTTAGTTTTGTGGTTGTGCCATTTTAAAACGGTCCGATGCGGTCCGTTGGCTGGTGGCCGATGCTTGTTGAAGTACTTAGGGCGGACTTGGGGCCGAGGACCGTGTGACCGTACATTTATTGGTCCCTGATGCATTGACAGTTTTTTCATCAAGATCCATCAACAGCATGCAGGTCAGTCCAGTAGCGCTGTCAGGGCCGGACTGGGAAAATTTGGCCCGGGGTGCTGACACCCTAAATGGCCCGGGTACCCGATTGGGCGGTTTAAGGGGGGGCACCTCTTACTGCGGGGGGTCCTCCCCCGGAAATTTTTTCGACTTTTCCAACTCTCAAAACGGAATTTAGTGCATTTCACAGAAGAATAAAACTGCTTATTCTACCGTTTCTCTCATGTATAATTTTTCAATTAACGCAATACAAATTGAAAGACACGAGAAGTGGGGGGGGGGGGAAGAAAGCTGGTGAAATGCTATACCGTTGACATTTATTTTTCATTTGTGGTGGATTTATTCGGTTATTTGTGCTGAAGCTAGGATTGAGCCTTCCTGTGAACAAGTATTTTATAACTAACGAAACTATTTTTTTGCGGTCTAGTTATACGATGAGCTACTTTGCCACTTTTTTTTCCTTTTCTCAGCTTCAAGTTGGCCCGTGAGGCCTTTATTGGCCCGGGGTGCGATCGCACCCCAGCACCCCGGCCAGTCCGACCCTGAGCGCTGTACTTTTAGAGCTACGTTCCATCAGTGGCGGCTCGTGCTACTTGGCAACAATGTCTTCACTCCATTTGAATCTATGTTTAACAATCGATTGCTGGTGAAGCGCTGCTTCACTTTCGAATCGATTGTTTTACATGCGATCAAATAGAGAGAAGACATCGTTGCCAAGTAGCGCACGAGCCGCCACTACGTTCCATATACACAATAGCATAAAAAGCAGGGCTGCCGTTTTGCGTATAATCAATGCTATTTTTCTATTCACCGATGATTCCACCGGTTGAGAAAAAGAATACACAGTTCAGTTCAGTGTATGACTGTAATGCACGAACATACTCTGATCTGTAATCTTTTTTCAATCGGTGGAAACGCCGTTAATTAATTAAAATATCCGCAAGTTTTTAAAATCATCGACGACTCCCCCGGTTGACAGAAGATTACCAGATGCGAGTATTTTAGTTCATTACAGCAATACACTGAACTGAACTGTGTAATCTTTTCTCAAACGGTGAAAACATCGGTGAATTGGAAAATAGCATTAATTATACGCAAAACGGCAGCCCTGAAAAAGACCGATCCTTTCTCGCTTTGATTTTAACTTCCATTTGAAGACTCCCTGTCACACCTACAAAGTGGTTTGCAGCACTTTGCAGGAAACCAACTGGTCCCGTCCACCGGCAAAGGTGGGGGGGGGGGGGAGATATTGTCAGCTTTCAGGAAAATGTAGCCACTTGGGGAAAAGTCAGACTGATAGTTGGAGAAGAATCCATAATTGTCGAATACGTTGTACCAATTGACCACCTGTAGGTCTAAATTTCCCTAACTCAACCATATTTTCCCAAACTGTTGCCGCTGTGATAGGCCGCCAAACTTCGGAAAAATATTACTCTGTCTTTGGTCTTGTCATTGGCGTCGCGTTCAATCTGGCAACGCCGTATTTTGTCCATCTAAACGCACCAAAGAGTCGAACTATTGGAGATGCACAGTGCACTTCCTCGAATCGATATTTTGTATGGATTTAAATGGACGAATCCCAGCTTTATCAGATTTCGCGTGACTTCACTGTCTCTTGCGCTACTGCGATTCGTAGCACCAAGTATAATTATTTATTAATTATTGCTTTCATCGAAACATTCACCATTTTTAAAATCACAAAAAATCCGTAGCATTGATGGTTGGTGCAATATCGGCCCAACTATTTGGTTCTAAAAATCTTTCGACAGAAAAATAAATACCACAGAATAATACAATCAGAACGGAAACTCTGTCGGATTTTGAAGCAAATTCATTTCGCGTCCGCCATGTTGGGATATAGGATGTTTACATCTGGATTCGCGCTCGAAAAAAAACCTTTAGGACATGATCCGCGAAATTTTCATTCTGAAATGCCATTAGAATAAAAGTGAGGCCGGAAACTCAAGATTTCTTTCCAGAATTTACAGAAATAAATGAGTTTCAACACAAATCACACACGCCGCCATGTTGGGAAATAGGACCACAGCGTTGCCTATTGGTGCCGGTAAAGTCCAAACTTGCTTCCATTGGCTCTTATGGGAGTTTCCGTTCTGATTGTATCACTGGCGCAACCAGGATCTCTTTCATCTCTCTCATTTCCCATTTGAATATATAAGTAGGAAAATGACAGAAGGAGGGGGTTTTATCCCTTTGTCCATCCTTGTCTAACATACGTTTCTTAATGGAGAAAAGAGAGAGACGAAGAAACTCGCGGTGCGCTACTGGATTGTATTATTCTCACTGAAAAAAAAATTCAGCTAAATTTAACTAATTTCAACTTAAAAGTATGGACACCACTTAAAACTGTTAGTTTGACAATTTGAATTAGTAAAATTAACTCCGTGCCGTGTTAATTAACATGGCACGGAGTTAATTTTACTAATTCAAATAGTCAAACTAACAGTTTTAAGTGGTGTCCATACTTCTAAGTTGAAATTAGTTAAATTTAGCTGATTTTTTTCAGTGTATGTGAATACTTTGGGGATGAAATTATATACCTAGTAACTTTTAATTAAAACACTCGTTACTTTTACACATGGCGTCACAGCGGTAAGTCAGGCTGCTTTCATAGCACCTTGTAGACGGCGTGACACGTAATTATTCAAAAGTTACAGCACCCATAGACAAAAATACGACACCCGTGACATAACGCGATCGCATTTATGATTTGTGTGACTTCACGTTAGGATAGCGTAATATTGATACTGATTCGGCACTGATCCTCAACTCGGATAACATATCCGCCGTGGCATGGCGATGGCGCGCGATCAGTTATGTCAATCAGTCAGTCGAACCCGAACGCAACAAGTGTGTCAAACGGATCGTCTTAACTGCGGCAGCGGGTGGCAGGCGAGTGCATGGCGATAGCGATAGAGCGCGTTCCTGATTGGGCCTCTGATTCCTGATTGCTCCGCGAGTGATGGCTGATTGTGTCGAAAAAGCTTCTATTGTTATGAATGATGAGCGGCACTTAACCCGCGCTTCTTCCCATTTATCGATGCGTCTTCTGCCCGGAAGGAGAACTAATAACACCCATAAAAAATACACATAACGTTCCGCTCTATGCTAGAAAAACAGCGCTATGGGCAAATTAGAGTTTCTTAGAAAGAACTCACCTCATATTTCAAGCGTTCGTCCGGCGAATACTTAAATCAGGGCTTGCTGTTGCGTAATTTTGCTATAGCAATAGGCCACATTGGCTGTAGCATAAAATTCCAAGGTATAATAATAAAGATGCGCACATTAAAAACTTATAAAATTTACTCAATAATTCACTTACAATTAGAAAAATACTTATAGTATAATAAAAATAATTTGCTCTTTTTGCTGACATACAATCATTCAAAGACGAAACCATCGTGTTTTTGTAAACATCAGCTTGCAGATGTTGTATCCCTGGTAGAGATGATCCATACAGATTTATAACCAATTCCCTATTCAGAGTATGGATAAGTGTGGATCCATAATATATGGATGTGTATGAATCAGTGGCGTAGCGTGCAATTTGGCAACGTTGCACTGTGTCCATTAAAACCCATGTAAAAGGTCGAATGCGAAGGTGTTCACTGAACACCCAATACTTCGATCTTTTTTGTGGGTCTAAATGGATGAACTGCAACGTTGCCAAATGGCACGCTACGCCACTGGTATGAATAGAATATGCATAGATATTATCTGGATCTGTAAGAATAGAGTCCCTATATGTAGAGAGTTAAGACAAGAGGGTAGTCAACTTCTGATTGGTCGATGAATTTTAGGCTCTACGGACGCCGCCATTGGATGCGAATTTGCACTTTTGTTTTGTTTACCAACGGTCTTTTACAGATAAAAGAGTTAATTTGCGACGAATCTGTTAATTTTAATCATATTGCACCACAAGAATGTCCATAAATCTCAAAAGAATCATTAATAAAAGGCGTTAATACATGTCGATCAACAAAAGCAGGGAAAGATTACATCGTTTCAAACTTAGCGAAACTGTAATCTTTGCTGTGGAGCAAAACACAACAACGGCCTCAGAATGTAAACAAATGTGCAAAATCGCATCCAATGGCGGCGCCCATGATTTCTCTTGTCTTAACTCTCTACATATAGGGACTCTAGTAAGAATATCGACATATATACCCATGCAGATTCATACGATGACAATACAGATCCTTATGGATCCATTAATATCAGCATGTATCCGGGAATTGGTTATGAGCCTCTATGGACCATTTTTTTAGGTTTTCTTTGTTTGGATACAAAAACCCTTGTGTGTTTTTTTTTTTTTTTTTTTGTCAGGGAAATTTTTTTTATAACTACCCTCTCCGATGGAAACCCTTGTGTTATTTTGTAATCTTTGGTACTCCAAAAAATACCAGGCAGCGAATGCAGCCAATATTTCATACATTTGAATGGAAAATCCAACATTTTGCGGTCAAGAAGATGTTTAAATAGACCAGACCAATTGACCATGGAGACGTGGTGGTTTCGTCTTTGTAGGAGTTTTTCGGTGAAAATAGTGTACAAAGTAGCGTCTCCCCCCCCCCCCCCAAAATGAGGGTGATTTTCTGAGGTAATGAGTAGACTTTGAAGGTGTAAAAAGTGCATATAATTTCTGTTTCGGGGGATTCGATACTTTGGAATCAATGTGCTGTTTTGTTGTGCTAAAAGTACCACACTCACACTATAAAAATTTATCACCCGAGGAGAATTTTTTTTTTAATCCAAGGAGTATTTCCTTTGTGTTAAAGAAACTGCACCGTAAAATATTGACTAAGGGGAAATTCCTTTAACCTAAGGAAAATGTCTGCTGCTACAAGTAAAAGATTCCTTGTTGTGACAGTGATTCTCCTTCATGCAACAGAACTTTACTTCGCGCAAGGAAAACTGTCACACGTAAACATGCTTCCTTGTTTTTAAAGAAGTAATTTCTCTCTATGTATTGATGTCTATCAATTTAATGGTTGACAAAGCTCGATTACATTAAGGTGATTCCTGTCCGATTGAGAGAGTAAAACCAACTGACTTTAGTTTGCTCTTTCCTTACATTGAGGTAAATGTGAACTCGAGAGCGCGAGAGGTGTACCGTATTCTGAACTTATCATTCATCAAATCAAGGTTTACGCAAGATACTACTTTTTACGCTCAGTCATCATTCACGGAGTAAGTGACCCACATCTTCCGTTTGACGGTAATTTTTATTTTTTTCGGGGAAAACAGCGTCGGAAGTGGGGCGACATGCATCGATCCTCTGCGGCACCGGAACTTCCGAGTTCCGAAATATCAAAAAATTTACCGCCTAATTTTAATCACTGACTGCCATCTCTCAAGCAGAGTTGCCATAATGAGTCTGTTGCACACTTCGGCTACAGCGTTTTAAAGTATCAATTCCTATGTAAAAAGCCGAGAAAATAACATTGGTAGCATCAGAAAACACTAAAATTCAGTATTAAACTCACAAATTGCGAAAAACACTAGACGCTATTCACCCCTGTATCTTTCCACCACGTGCACGATATTTCGCAAAACTAGCGCGCCACATTCAAATAAACACGGCCGATTGTCATCACAGCTGACTTCATAATCAAATAAACAGTAAACACTGACGGCATCTGTTCTAATTCTTACGTTTCAATATCCTCAATTCCTCACAAAAGGTAGTGAAAGGTACGGAGACCGATATTTGTGTCGAAAACTTATCAAAATGAAACAATAACACACTGGAGTTCCAAGCATGATGATCGAAGTTGGAATCATCTTTGAAACTCCTGTGAGTTATTGTTTCATTTTGATAAGTTTTCGACACAAATATCGGTCTCCGTACCTTTCACAACCTTTTGTGAGGAATTGAGGATATTGAGACGTAAGAATTCGAGCAGACGCCGCCAGTGGTTACTGTTTATTTGTTTATGAAGTTAGCTAGTGTGATGATAGACGGCCGTGTTTATTAGAATGTGCCTCGCTAATTTCGCGAAATATCGTGCACGTGGTGGAAAGATACAGGGGTGAATAGTGTCTAGTGTTTTTCGCAATTTGAGAGTTTATTATTGAATTTTAGCGTTTTCTGATGCTGCCATTGTTATTTTCTCAGCTTTTTACATAGGAATTGCTACTTTAACCCTTGTGAGCCTAAGGGGGGGGGGGTACATTTGTACCCCAGGCCAGTTTTTTTTACTCCATTTTGTCAAACCTGCTCATAATTTTTTGGGACTTCATGACATTTTAAGTTAGGATACTTAGAACACGTCCACCAAATTTCATTAATTTTTATGAATTTTTGTCGATATTATAGAAATTTAAAGTGTTGGGGAACAAATATTCCCCCCCTTCGTCCTGCCAGTTTTAAGTTTGGAACCATCTATTACAGTGAATTTTACGGAAATTTTATGTAGATTAAGAATATTAAGTCAGATCATTGAAAAAAAATTGGAAATTTATCAAAAATGGAAAAATAAGATGGTACCTCATTTCATTTTTTCCATTTTTTTTTATTTTGACATTTTTTTTTAAAAGTAGGTGTAAATTTGGCAACATAGCAAAAATTTACTCAAATTTCACATAGATTACTCTCTTAGGGTACTAATTACATAATCCATCCATTAAAGTTTCAAAATTATTGATACTGACTGTGCTGCATGAAAATATCCTTGGGGTACAAAAATACCCCGCCTTAGTCCTTTGTGTTACCGAAATACCTTAGGCTCACAAGGGTTAAAACGCTGTAGCCGAGGTGTGCAACAGACCCATTATATGAGATAAAAATAAACTGTATAGGGCATACCCTATACAAACACTTTCTCATATCAAACTTAATCTTGGGGTGGGCCCTCTTAAAGTTGTTGAGGGAAACCCCCCAGACCCCCTTTAATATTCTGGAGGAGACCCCCAGACCCCTCATAAGGGGTTAATTTTATAGTAGGCTGGTTGTAGAATGTTTTTTTGCAATTTGTTATCAAAATTCAAACAGCCATATTTGAAAAATTCCAATTTTTATGCTTACCAATTTTTCCATTGATGTTAATGGAAACCTTTTCTCCTCCATGACTTGCGTAAAATGAAAAATTTCGAAAAAAAAAAACAAAAAACAAAAAACAAAAACAAAACAAAAGAATTCCGTCTAAGGAATGTTAAAAGCAACTTCTCTACGCAATATTTGGATGTTTGGTTGTTTGATGGATATTTGGTTAGGACCATTTGGTTCAAAAGTAATGCTGGAATACAGATAGATACAGATACATCTGCTCCATCGTCAATTTGGCAACGTTTTTCCGAGGCTTGAGTCTCAGGTTCTCGAGCTTGCATGACGAGCCGAGGATTCTCAATTCTACACGCAGCATGAAAGAGCAAACTGAATTAATCCGAGCTGTCAAGCTCAAGATGCCTCATTTCAATTTCAAAGGATTCATCGTCTAGACGCAAGTTTTGTATACAATCTCAAGATGATAATTTGAACGTTCACAGAAGCCATCGATTATAACTTCGGATTTGACATTGTTTTGACTGTTTGCGATAAACTTGCTCCCTGAAGTTTGCACACTTCAATCAAATTTGTGCTGAGTAGCCGACTTGTCATTGTTTATGAAAAACATTGAGATGGAGAGGTAGGAAGAAATGAGAAAGTAAAAAGGGAGAAAATAAACGGAATTAGCTGCAAGATAGAACCCGAGGAGGAACCATTACTCTACAAACAGAATAAATAATGCCAACCAAATTTTAATAAAAATCGAAAATTTAGTTTGCAAATCTTTTTTCGTTTTTACTATGCCGATTCTATGCATGGTGAAAAGGCTCTATTAATCGACACAAATATCATTGGTTACATATTATTGGTTGGTTGCACCGCGAATCATATTTGCTGATAAACGCAGTTCAGTCAAATGGAAAGAAAACCCGATTAATTGTAAAGCAAACATTATAGGCAGCTATTTCCAATTATATAAAGTGTGGGCAAACGTATGATATTGATCGTTAAATTTTCGAATCTTAAAGGCTTCATGGGCGCCGGCAGAAAATTATACAAAGGAAGGGAGATGGCAAACCTCCAAACTAT
Source organism: Trialeurodes vaporariorum (assembly GCA_011764245.1). Lineage (NCBI taxonomy): Eukaryota > Metazoa > Arthropoda > Insecta > Hemiptera > Aleyrodidae > Trialeurodes > Trialeurodes vaporariorum. Next base: position 62,807,205 of record VMOF01000024.1, on the reverse strand, counting down.
ATCCCAGCCCTGTAGCTATTTTATTCATACAAATAATTGCTAATAAAAGCTCATTTTAGGGAAAATTTGAGTAAAAATTGGTCTTCTCTAATTTTCACGGGAGGGCAGCAACCCTCCTGTCCCATGCCTTTGTGTATCTCCAAAAGAGCAGTTGAAAAGCACCATAGATTCGACAGATGTTTAACTGGTAATAAAAGAAATGAGTTTTTTGTTTTTGTTTTGTATTTGGTTTTTTGTTTTTTGTTTGTTTTTTTTATTAACTGACTCAGTTTTTAATAACAAAATATTACACACACTCTAAAAGTATTTGGCATAAGCCTTTCGCATTGTAGCATGTATCCATCCGAAAATGATGAAGCCTGGTTCGTGAGAAAGCATACATCACATATACATACATAGTTGAGTATCGTCGGCAAAACAGACGGTAACAAACACTTTTCGGATAAAAGCAAAACAATTTCCTTTCTTTGTTCTCGTTGTTTGTGAGCTCATAATAATTGCTACGTTGAATGACCAAATTACATGCCTTCAGTTTACTTCTTGAACCTATTTTTAAATTTAAAATATTCAATCAGAGATGCTTAGTTAATCAAAAAACTTTACCAAAACCTATAAGAGCGTACGGTTTCAATGGAGAAAGTACATGAAAATGTCAGATATACGTGATGATTTCTGTACTTACTAGGTCGATCTAGTGTACTTTTTAAATATCTGACAAAATGGTTCGATATACGACAAAACGGACAGAATATTTGCGCTAAAGAAGTCCACCAACTCACGTATTATCTCCATCAGAGTGACCTAACCAAAGCCGTTTCATGAATACACGACACACGTAATATACAGGATTTTTCGTCGAAAGGTACGTACATTATTTCCATTAAAATTCAAAGCACCTCACGTCACAAGCAGGGCTTTATGCTACAGTGTATTTTAACCCCTATTTTATTCCTTCCATTCTCAACGAACTCGAACCACAGCCGATTTATGGAAGTGCACCTCTCATTAGTGATAGATACGTAGTTTTGCACTTAGTCCATCGACTAATAAATTCCATTTTGATCGTTCGGATTCAGATTCTAGTAAGATGCACTGTCAAAGCGTCAAAGCTGACCCAATCAACTGCGAATAAACCTGAAACAAGCTCCGAAGATAATTTGCAACAAGCCGCAGAAACATCTAACAGTTTCTGACCCTTGATGCGCGCAATGCATCCGCGGCCACAACTCGAATGGCGGGAGTACGCGAGTCGCCTTTTTTCGAACTTCCCGCGCGCTTTGCTCTGCTATTAAGAAACCTGAACCGGTGGACGATGAACGGTGAGCTTCCCAACGTCCGCGTCCCCATCCCAAGAGCCCCCCTCAACCCTCTGACCCTCCGACCCTCCTCCTCTCCACTTTGTCTGTCTAAGGAACATCTACTGAGCTTCAGGAAGAAGCTTCATTGCGCCAATGCGGCCAATGGTTGTGAGGTTAAGGGTCAAATGGTGTGCACCGAGCTTGGCTTTGCAACAGGTGCCCTGTTTCTTCCAACTACGGGGTTGTCGCATACAGTGAGTAAATATCAGAGGTGCCTCATTCAAATTATAAGAATTAGCTATCTCGCCACTAGCTCAGGGGCGTAATTTCGGGTTCGTTTGGGGGGGGGGGGCAAAAATGTGATGACTTTTTTTTTTTTTTTTTTTTTTTTTTTTTTTTTTTTTTTTTTTTTTTTTTGCTCATCAATATTATTTTAGACACTCTACCCTGCATATCCTGTATTTAGGCCCTAAATTCCAACAAAACTCGTTAATGACCACCAAATTTTAGTTCAAAACTTTTTTCTTCTAAAAAAAAATAAGAAAAAAAAGGTCATTCTTTTCACTTTTGGCCGACCTTTGGGGGGGGGCAGTTGCCCCCCCCCCCCCAAATGACGCTACTGCACTAGCTGAAACCTATCCTACTTATCCAAACCCTATAACTCTCCATTTGCATTAGGAGTCACTGTCACGAATACAGAATGAATAAAGTTGATTTTAATGTGTTCCAAATGAGGACCAAATAATATGAGTGACAAACTTTAGTTAGGACGCTGATAAAAATTACCAATTATATGTACGAACATACAGACCAGAACTCCGATTTGGAAATAATTGAACCGAACTTTCGTTACGGTAACCGAAATTCCTGTAAATGTGACAGGGATTTTGGTTATTGTAACGCAAATTCTGTTTCACAGGTACTTTTCTAAATAAAATTGGGCTCTTGCAAACTTTTGCTATAGGGAATTGAAGAGTTGATTCTTGCATAAAAACCAGTAAAAATGACGATGAGTACACTAAAAAATCACGAAATTCACTCTCAGAATCGGGCTAAATGGCGGTTCGACGCAGGTATCATGGGAGATTCCTATCTAGATTGAGACATATCTTTGTGTTTCCGTAGAGAAAGTGACATCATAGACAGGAATCTCCCATGATACCTGCGTCGAACCGGCATTACCATCTTGCCGTTATAGCAGTCATGTGAGTTTATTACTGAATTTTAGACTTTCTTAGTGTAGTTTTCGTGATTTTTGCTGTTCTTTACATAATATTAAACTATTTATTTGCTTATAGCAAAAGTTTGCAAGAGCCCCATTCCGGTTAGTGTAACCGGAAATTTTTCGTAGTCACGAGATTAGAATGATGAATGATTTTAAACTCTTTTTTACATTAGAGAAGTATCATTGCATCACTTATCTCCTCAATTTATTGATCTTGGTATATAATCATCAAAACAATGATCGATTAAACTGACAAGAGTTCCGAGAGAGGCGCCCATGGAAACATCAGATCCGCTACTCCGAAGAGATCACAACGAGACCGCAAACCTAACTACTTCGGAAGGCTCTCCTTCATTGTTTCATGAGACGCTCTCCCACGGATCTTCTCAATTGAATCAGGCACAAACGATTAACGCGCGTCTGAAGAAGATTTGAAATTGAAATTTGTGAGAGAGTGTATTTAATGTATATGTGTCAAAAAGAGGACGGAGCGGGATTCTGAGAGGTCCATTATCCAATTAACCGCAGTTAAACATCTAACTTACCGACCCCCCCCCCCCCCTCTCCTCTCTCTCTCTCTCTCTCTCTCTCTCTCTCTCTCTCCTCTCTCTCTCTCTCTCTCTCTCTCTCTCTCCCCTCTCTCTCTCTCTCTCTCTCTCTCTCTCTCTCTCTCTCTCTCTCTCTCTCTCTCTCTCTCTCTCTCTCTCTCTCTCTCTCTCTCTCTCTCTCTCTCTCTCTCTCTCTCTCTCTCTCTCTCTCTCTCTCTCTCTCTCTCTCTTTAACAACGCGACGAGGAAGCGGAGCGTTGTTGGGTGACGCAATGAATTTGCTCGGCGTAGTACTACAGTAAACCCCTCTTCCAGCTCTAGACCTCCAGCTCCGGCAGGATGAGCTAGTATCCAAGCAAGAGATTGGGCGAATTTTCAAATCGTCTGCACCTATTCCTCTTCCCTCCCTCCATATATTCTTGATATGACCACCCTTCCCTTCAAATAGTTCAAAACAGGGTTGCAAAACTTAACGAATAAATTTAAATGTCCCACTTTTTGCAGACGCCATTATACTCGCCCGGCCCCTGGTACATCTCAAAATTCAAGATTTTTGAAAGTTTGCTATCATTTTATATGTTTTAAAGCAGGAATTTTCAACAGCTTTTAGTAATTTTTTGAAATGATTAACAAGTCGCCTTCCACCCATATTTTATTTCTTATGGCTTTAAATGCTTCAATGAATCTAAACTTTTCAGCGTCAGCAAGAAATCTTGTCTATTTGGAATCACCAACATATATGTAAGACCCTAAATCTTTAACTTTCATCTACCGTAAATTTGATCCCTAAACAAGTTGAATGCCGGCCACTTATCATGGGCAAGTTTTCATAGCAAGAGTAAGGATTTTCGCTAGTTTTTAAATTTCTGAAAATTTAAGATTATTTACCCGTCACTGAAAAAAAAAAAGAAAGTTTAACTATAACCGAAGCAGCCTTTGAAAAAAGTTTCGCGGAGCATAAGTTCCAGTTCTACCTGAGCAAGTTGCGCTTGTACAATCACGGTAGAGAGCGAAATCATGAAAAAATGCTGCCTTTCTACCGAATTATAGTGCTTTCCTACGCAACTGCTACTTGCTGCGGTAGAGCTACATTTTCAGCTTCGCGAAACTATGTTCAAAAAGCTGCCTCGGCTCTTCTTAAACTTTGTTTTTTTCAGTGGTTGCGGTTGGCTAAAAAACCAATCAAACAATTAAAAGTTAGAAACTATGGCGTTCTTAGTGGAACTTTTTCTAACTTTTTATTTTAAACAATTGGCAACACTGCCAGTGAGGACATCTTCTTCCAGGTCAATCCGCGCTTCAGGTATTGTTTTAGAACCGCAACGCCGGCCGTACTGTGGCCGTCGCTAGTAACAATTACAAGGTGCTCTCCTAAGATCTGACGCAATCTAAAACTCACGAATTCGAAATATTCACGAAGAAGTAGTGATTCATGTGTGTGAGGGTGTGTGCAAGAAAGTGTGTGTGCGTGCATCCTCATCAGTAGCGCACCGAGAGTTTCGTCATCTCTCTCTTTTCTCCATTAAGAAACGTATGTTAGACAAGGATGGACAAGGGGATAAAACCCCCTCCTTCTATCCTTTTCCTACTCATGCATTCAAATGGGAAATGAGAGAGATGGAAGAGATCCTGGTTGCGCCAGTGATCCTCATCCCTGGGCTCCTTCGGGACAACGTGCATTTACAATTTCCAGTCGTGAGATTTAATGCCGTGCCTTGTATATATACCTAATGGGGGGATACCATCAGCTGTTGATGATAATGTTCTAGAGAGACAGAGGTTACACTATAGGTGTCATTAATTACAGAGTGTACAATGTACATCTTGGATACACGCAAATGAGTGTTCCATCGTTTTATTGCAATCGAAGAATCAAAGGTTGCAAATAATTTGTGCGGTTGGTATTTTATTAAAAGTGCTCGATTAGAGTAAGAAACGCACAGGGGTGCAAAATGTGCCCGATCTAGCGATCCGCGGATCGCGTGAAAGTGAGGAAATTTCTGGGAAAGTGAGGAAATTTGTCCAATTTTTTTTTTTTTTTTTTTAATAATGACAATGAGGATTTCCCAGGGAAATAGTGTAAAAAATGGGAAATTATCGGTCATTTTGCGTGCATACGGTGTTGAAATGTTAAAATAACCAAAAAAAGCCATCACTTTCAAATTTTTGTGAGGAATTTTTTTAAAATCCTGTGAGGAAATAAGTCATGGATTGCGTGAAACTTCCGAAGTTTTGGAACATTTTGCACCCCTGGAAACGCAATCATTGTATATTTAGCTGGACGTGATTGTTACTATTGGAATAAGGGTCTGTCCTTCGTTATCAGCGATGAAATGTTTGAAAGTTTCACGAATTGAACGTTATTGTTTGAAGATCATGCTAAATTTGTATTTTTCGAAGCTTTCAAAATTAGGTTAAGATTGGCTAAACTTATAGGAAAATGAGCATCTCTATACTGAATGAATTTTAGAGTGACTGTCACCAAAATTTCAATTTCAAACCTTTGATATTTTATTTCTTTTAAAAAAATTATTTATAATTATTATTTTCTCATTACTTTGATTACAATTTAGAAAACACACTAACAAAATGGTTTTATAATGTCATTTTGAGAGGGATATAACTGTCATTTTAATATGCCTGTTTTTTGTTTGTTTTTCCCCCCACTTGCTGACATTTTTCTGGCCAAGGAATTTAAATTACTTTTTTTTTTGTTAAAATAAAAATTATACTTATACTACAAAAACAAAGGGAAGAAGAAGGGATGGAAAGTTCAGAGCTGTCACGGAAATGTTAAGTTTTCTCAGTGTATAATATTTACCCACTCCGTGGGCTGTTTTAAGGAAACGATACGAAACGATACATCGACTCACAATAATAATGGTGGAACTTTCGCCGAATCGGACTGAAATGACTGTATAAAGAATGTTTACACTTAATACATAATAAACTAATGCTTTTGAGTTAAGAAAACTCATCAGCTGATGAGCTGAGGTAAAAAAACCAATTAAGTAAAAAAGAAAATAAAAATCATATTAAAAAAGATGAAAGTAATAGTAACTCTGTATCAACTGTTGCACTGCCTGGGTTGAACTCTCTCCCTCTTTAGTTTTTTACTATTATACTTTCATATTTTTTAATAAGATTTTTTATTTTCTTTTTTAATTGACTTTTTTACCTCAGCTGATGAGTTTGCCCAACTCTAAAGCATTTGTTTATACCATGTGGCCAAAGTATGTTGTTTTGTTTAAATACATAATTATCATTATTAAAAACATTTAAAACCTCATTGGTTGTTAAAATGATTACCACTATTCATCTCATATGCATCAACAATAAAGTCAAGATCTTACCTTATTATTGACATCAGTTGATCAATGCATACAGGACACGCACATGAGAAATCGGTAAATGGCAAGTTAAGTATGATGATACTCACCTGAAAAAAAGAAACAAGAAAAACCATGATGAATCATGATGACAAGAATGGGCAAATATATTCAAAGTTATACAAAATTGAAGACATTTAAAAAAAGAACCGACGAATAAACTTTATAAACTTTTAACTCCTTACGAGCCGAGCCCGATAGTATTCTCCGTTTTTCGCCTCTAGCCTGTTTCACGTTGTTTCGGTCTTCATTCATGATGAACGCCACTGGCGCAACCAGGATATCTTCCATCTCTCTCATTTCCCATTTGAATGTATGAGTAGGAAAAGAACAGAAGGAGGGGGTTTTATCCCCTTGTCCATCCTTGTCTAACATACGTTTCTTAATGGAGAAAAGAGAGGGATGAAGAAACTCTCGGTGCGCTACTGATGAACGCGATTATCGATGAAAACTCTTTCAAGATAAGGTTTCGTCGCGGCGCCCCCAATTCGTCGTATAGGCAATTCCAACTCCTCCAAGTACGAACAGTTACCTACATTCCCTAAATAAACGGAGGAGTGGCGTTGTTATGAACTAATCTGGTCTTTAGAGGGTTGAGATCACTTCTCTCTGCTATAAGTATAATTAAAGTTGACATTTTTGCGAAACTATATCCATTGATTTTTGTAGTTAGGAAAGTTAATGTGCGAAAATAAATTTGAAAGCTTCTCAAAATAGTTAAGTTTAACTGAAAGTAAAGAGCTTGATAGTGAGTTTCGTAAAAGCGATTCACGCTTTAGTGACTCACCCCCCCCCCCTTCTCTTTCTTAGGAAATACCTTCAGACAAGTTTAAAGGGGGTTCGTAACTTGTCAAATCCTTCTGGTTTTACGAGGAGTAGATCCAAACACAAACAAACAAACAAAAACAAAAAAAATGCATTTTTCAAGCCCCCACTTTTGAACCCACACGGACCGGCTTTGAGAAAGATAGGTTCAGTGTCAAATGTGATATGCTGCCTGGGTCTAAACTATAAACGATGGTTCAATTTCCAGTACGGTAAACTCATTATTAATCAATTAGAAAATATATTATTTTAAGCTTGAAGACGTTTTAACGACTGCATTGAAATATTTGTCAAGGCAGGATTTCGTTTTCGTCAATAGAATTAATTCATAACTTGATGGCTTCTCCGAGTGGCGGTCAATATCAGTGGCGAGCAAGTAGTCTGGCAACGTTGTTTTGGTTTTATTTAAACCCATGATAAATATCGAACGACCTAGGGATCAGCGATAACCATCAAGTTTGATTTTTTGTATAGGTTCAAATGGACAAAATGCCACGTTGCCAAATAGCTCGCTTCACCACTGGTCAATGTTATCGCATTTGAAACCAAACGATGTACAAAGAAACTCCACTAGCTCGTAACAAATGGACTGATAATTAATCAATGGCGCAACCAGGATATCTTATGTCTCTCTCAATTTCCTAATGGAAATGTAGGTTGAAAAAGGATGAAAAGGATAAGGATGAATCCTTATCTAGAAAAAAATATTTTAATCAAGAAAAGAGAGCGAAAGAGAATTCGTCGTTACGCTTCTATGATAATCAGATCATTGATAATTTCCTTGATAGGATCCGATTTCAAAATGTGATTGCGCACAGTATTATTTTTAATATTACTTATATAAAATGTTAAGAAACTAATTTTTTTTTCTGGATGCATAAGTTTTATTTTTATTTTTTTTTCTCTCGTTGTAAGTACAGTATGCGTGTACAGGTGAAGGTATCGAGTTGCATGCGGTCGAGATCACGTGGTCAACTCCGCGAACTCCCAGAGAGATTCAGCGGGATTTTTAATTATTACATATTGAGCGACGATTACTGGGCTCTGACATACACAGCAGCCAGCGTTGCCAGTTGGGACAGGTGAAATATTTTTCTGATGAATAGATATTTTGAATCGCTTATAAGTATATGGACCTCCGTACATATTTGCAAATACTAAAACGCTGTGTGAATCTTTAAATTTTGATTTTCAAATCAAGACTTTCGAAACTCACTTTGCTCTCAATGATACAACGAAAATTATTCTGATTAAGATTTCAGAAATTTTAGGTTGAAATATGACAGTTTCCGGATTGAAAAATTCCAAGTTCTGATCATAAGTATTTAGATACTTTCGCTGCAGCTTTATGGAGGGTCGATGCCATTGTAAAATTATGGGTAATTATTACCTTGAAAGCACCGAAAAGTCTCAAAATCTACTCAAGAACTCACTTAAATGCGTTTAGTAAACGTCAAATATAGCGGTCAAATGAGCAAGTGAATGACAAAGGGGGAATACATACATGTAATTGCAGCTTTCTCTTTATCATGAAACTTTTTCTCTGCCCAAAAAGTTGCGATTACATGTAACTTCCCCATAGTGACCTGCTCATTTTACCACCATCTTTAAATTTTATTCAACTTAATTACTGAGTTTTTAAGTGAATTCTGAGACTTTCCGAAGCTTTCGAACTGATTTTCACGCGATTTTCCTTCAGAATCGATCGTCCGTAACGCTGTAGCAAATATGTGCAACAGCTTCATTCACTGAAACTTCATGTATGACAACAAAACTCACCTCTTCTGGTGCTACAGGTTGTCCTCGAGAATATTGGATTTGACAATTCTACGGCTTTCATGAAAACAGTTTCAAACCTGCTTTGTTAGATCCCCAACTTGCTTGGTTAGGAATAGTAAAGAGCTAAAGTTTCCATTCAAATCTATACAGTTTTCAAGTCCAATCATTCTTGGGGCAGTTCATAGCCGAATGGGGCTCTTGCAAACTTTTGCTATAGGAGATTGAAGAGTTGATTCTTGCACAGAGACCTGTAAAAATGACGATGAGTACACTAAAAAATCACGAAATTCACTCTCAGAATCGGGCTTAATGGCGGAGATACGCAGGTATCATGGGAGATTCCTATCTAAATTGAGAAATATCTCTGTGTTTGTTTCCGTAAAGAAAACGACATAATAAACAGGAATCTCCGATGATACCTGCGTTGAACCGCCATTACGATCTTGCCGTAATAGCAGTTTTGTGAGTTTCTTGATGAGTTTTAGACTTCTTTAGGGTGATTTCCGTGATTTTCGCTGGTTGATACATCAGATTGGACTATTCATTTACTCACAGCAAAAGTTTGCAAGAGCCCCATTTAACCGAAGACTTTTTGTCAGATTATGAATTCAACGATAGGACAATATCAAAGATCATAGGTTGACTCAACCCTCACACACGGAAAAAAAAGATTAGTAAAAATAACCATACGGATACCTGATTTTGGCACCTGCTAGATGTTATGGTAAACTTGACCAGAAGTATGGTACATTTACCGATACTTTAAATAAATTCGACATGCAATCAGGTAACATCACCTAGTACCTAGTCAAAACATAGTATACTTCTGGTTAACATTACCATAACATCTAGCAGGTGCCAAAATCAGGTATCCGTATGGTTATTTTCACCGTAGTTTTTTTCCGTGCCTCTGAAACTAGCTCGATACAAATCCCACACAATCTACTAACGAATCCTCAAAATCAGATAAATTTTCTGATTCTCGAGGATTTTCTTGCAGAGATCCGACAATGCTTGTGCTCGTGCTGCTGGCGGTTGATGGTTGATGCGCGCGCCGCGCCGCAACAGTCAACAGATCAAGTTTTCTCGACTGCGTACCGTCTGCGTCTAATGACGGTCCTGAACGCATGCGCACGCTCGCATGACGGCGAAACGCAAAGACGTAATCTTTGAAAAAAGATTCTTTTTAGTCCCAATGACCGAAGAGTGAAGACGAATAAGACCGAAGGGGCGAAGGATGTCGAGTGCCAATAAAGAAGTGGCTGGGCGGCTGGACCGCTGGACCGCTGGACGGTGCACTGATGCGGTCGTCGGTCGGTCGGTCAACTATATAGGGACAGGTTTCCTTTCCACCAACGATATCGCACGTAATTCATTCGTTTTTATAGATATCACACGCGTGCTTTAAGCTTTGAATTTAAAGCTTTCTATATTCGTAGAAATTTAAGAGTAGGGAATGAGCCTTTTTAATCCAAGTCGATCCGATTTAAACACACATCAGACGTCTTTAGAAGAAATATGAACTGTAGGGAATATCCTACGAACACTTTCTCACATCAAACTTAATCTGGTTTATTTTCTGGGGGAAACCCCCAGACCCCCTTTAATATTCTGCGGGAAACCTCTTGACCCCCCTCCCTTAGCCCTTAACTGCAGATGAGCCCAGATCTGGAACAATTACTTTGAAGCCTTATCTAAAAGTAGGGGACTTGAGTTGTACTGTCGCTGCATGGTGGGTCACATGTGGAACAGATACTAAACGAGTAAAAATTTTCGATTTTGTCCTAGAGCGCGCAGCACAGGATAGAGAACGTGCAGAGTGGTTGAAAATAGCAGAGATTTTCCGATTTTCATTGTTATGTTTGGGAGTAACGCAGGGGTACCACATACAAAAAAAACAACTATTGAAACTTACTAACTTATTTTTTACTACTTTAATTTTTTTTTTTTTTTTTTTTTTTTAATTTTTTTTTTTAGCCTGAAAACTTTTATTTTCAGTTGCATGGATACCTAAATGCGGGTAAAGCCATATTTGGAACAATTAATATTCAGGCTCTTTACCATTGAAATATAACGGAAAGAATTTTTTCACTATTTTTCCCTGTCTCAAGGATCAAAATTGTACTGACAACAAAAATTATTTTATTGAAAAAAAAAAAAAATCATGCAGTAAAGGGTTGAGGGGTTAATTTTACAGTAGGCTAGTTACAGCTTTTTTTTTTTCTGCAAATTGTAATCGAAATTCAACGGTTTTATTTGAAACATTCAAATTTTTCCCGATGTTTACCCACTTTACGTTTCCCATTGATTTTAATTGAAACATTTTATCCTCCATAGCTTGCTTAAAATTTAAAATTTCAGAAAAAAAAAGTCCCCCTGAGGATTATTAAAAGCAACTTCTCTGCAAAATTTGGATGCGTAAATGGACCATTAGTTCAAAAGTTATGCCGGGATCAGTATGGCGTCGCGTGCCATCTGGCAACAATGCGACTCCTCCATTTAAACTCCTTAAATATATCGAATTTTCCTTGTGCATTGTGAACCCCCTGAGTTCGACCTTTTACATGAGTTTAAATGGGTAGAATGCAGTGTTGCCAAATTGCACGCGACGCCACTGGCCGGGATGGAGGCAGACAGACATCTGCTGCGACTGCTGCGAGCTGCGCCATCGCAATATTCTCTCAATTTCTAACTTGGTTAGGGTGAGAAAGTTCAGAAAGTAAAAAGAAGACAGGGTGTTGGCCGCAAAAATGTGAAGTTCAGCAAACGCATTTAAACTCGCAATACCTCGCTGTATTACGTTCCTTTGAGATAGAACATCTCTATGGCAAAATTGGTCCATGCATGATTGCATGAGATCAACACAGGTTTGTAACGAACCAATGCAAGCTAATGGATTAATACGGGTCCAGCTTCAATTCAGTGATGCATAATTTATAGGGCGAAAATTCAGGAAAATAAAACAGACTAAATTTTGACTCGGAGCATAAAAAGCCCACGAAACCCCACCACATCTTTATTTTGTTTCTTTGAAATAAAATATCCCAGACGAAATTAGTTCATATAGTGCGCACGCATACAGAAAAGATGAATCACACTTCCAGAATTTGAGAAATAAATCAGTTTCAAGAAGCAATCGCACGACCGTACTCACGTGCTGTGCAACCATATCAACATACAAATAATTAAAAAATAAACAGTAACTAAACTAGATAAGTTGCTTTCTGACTTGTGCCAGCCTCAATGAGGCATTTATGTACAAAACGAAAATAGAGAAATAAATAAATAAATAAATAAATAAATAAATAAATAAATAAATAATGGACGTCTTTTGACTTCACACATAAACATTGAACATTTTGAGAAAGTTATTTCGTTGTCATGGCCTTGTCAGAGACCAGAGCGAAAATAACAGAATCTGTGTATCTACAACCATAAAATTAGACGAAATAGAAAAGTGAGTGACGATTCCCCCATTATTTACATCTAATGAGGGATTGAACCTTCAAAATTATCTTAATCTTCACACAGCACGAACGGCCTTGCAAGTCTTATTTTCAATTTAACACAAAACAGTTTTCATCATCGAATTTAAGCATTTATTTCCTTCTTAAATGGATTTAAAAAAAAGCAACACGAATTTCACATTAAATTCCTTCCAACGATCGGCGCTATAATTTAAGCAAATCCAAACATCATTTGAATAGTTGCACTAATTCCAAATGGCCTTGAGGATGCTCCAATTCTCTGGCCTGGAATTCGGAGAGTGATTGCCAGAATCAGTAAAGACTCGCGGATTACGGTGCTAATACGTCCAGGTGCGAAAGAACGCGAAAAACATTTGATAGGGGGAGCTAGGAGTAGAGTGCAGATAAATCAACACAAGAATGATTGAATATACGAATGAATGTATAAATAAAGGAATGGGTTGGGTGATTTAATAGAATGAGGCGCGTGTATAGATTGCAAAGAAGCTCGTAAAAATTGGATTAAGGAATCGTAAAAACATAAACTGAGGCCGCGTCATCACGATTGACCTTTGCCTCTCAAGTTCACTGGGTTGATTCCTTCACGCGCAAATTCGCTGAAGTTGATAATGTGATCATAAAAATAGGTAATTTTACAGCGATCAAGTCTGCGTGCTTTTAAATGAGAGAAAAGCTTCAATGGGATACTTGGGAGGATAACAAAAATCGATCATTCAAGAGCCGTCTCTGGAATAGACTAGACAGTGCGATGCGATTTAATCGATGTCTGCTCCATATGAAACTACAGAGAGAATCGATCCTTGGCGATCCAAGTGAACCTCTGGATAGTCGATTCTTTTGATGGATTCTAATGCGAGGAAAACGATAATCGATCACTCTCGAGCCGTCACTATAATAGACTAGAAAATAACGGTTCGTAAACAATCTACACTAGTTTTACTTCCATTAGAATACATAACAAGTGAACATCCAGATAATCGATTCTTTTGATGGATTCTAATGCGAGGAAAACGATGATCGATCATTCTCGAGCCGTCACTGGAATAGACTAGACAATGAAGGTTCGTAAACAACCTACACTCGTTTTACTTCCATTCAAATACATAAAAAGCATCGATGATCTGGAAGTTCAATTGAACCTCCGAGGATCGGTTCTCTCTGTAGTTTCATATGGTGCAGACATGGATACAATGCATGGATGCATGGATTGCAATTGATGCCAACTAAACTTACTAATGATATTGCTCACAGATTATAAAGTCGGATGTCTGGATGAAACTACGCGGAAATTTGAACGCAGCCCACACATCAATACGGGTAGAGAAAGTTTCATCACTGCCTTGAACTGTGATTAGCTTGTATCGGAATAATCCTCGGTAAAGAAAAAACCAAACAAAAACGCAGCCCGCAGGTCCACAATTTCTTGTACAGAAGTTGCATTAACAAACGAATCATTTCTTTGGAGATTAACTATAAACTTCCACATTTTTTTACGATCATTTATCAGGGATTTGTTCATTTTGAAAGTGGTTTAGTTATGAAAGACGAACAACTGTTCAAAATAAATTGTGCCTGCAAAAGGTACTTAGTGGAACATAATAAAGCATTAGTAATAAGCATTAGTAAGCAGCAGTGGCTGATCCAGACATTTTTCAAATAGGGGGGGGGGGGGGAGAGAAGATCATCAAAAATCCAAAAATGTTCCCGAAAATTCCTTTGTAGATTTACGAAGATAGGGTAAGATTTTGGTTCGACTGGGGGGGAAGCGGAAGGCCTTATAGCCCCCGCCCTTTCGATCCGCCAGTGGTAAGATTCACCAAACATTCGGCAGGCTCAAGGTTTCTTATGCGCCAGGAAAAGCGTTTTATCCGGGCGTATATAGCATATTAATTGATAATCAATTGATATTCATATTAATTCGTATTTGGTTTTGTTCAGTATCAGAAACGATTCATTCTTATTTTTCATGATTCTGTAACTCAGTCGGTTTTGTGCTTCGGACCAAACGGTATTCGGGACTTCGTCTTATTTCGGGACAACATCAACCCCGCAAGATCCGTCTATTCCGTTTGAGCGAACAGTTCGCGGGGTCAGTGGCGTAGCCAGGAATTTTTCTATGGGGGAGGGGGGGGGGGGGGGGGTCGAAGGTTCGAATATTGTCAAGGGGGGGGGGGGGGGGTCCGACGATACTAATTGGGTCGTATCTGTCTGAAAACGCAAAAAATTACCTTTTTAAGGGCAAATTTTTGTGTCAAGGGGGGGGGGAGTCCAGACCCCCTGGACCCCCCCTCTCACAACCCCCGCTACGCCACTGCGCGGGGTGATTTGACATTCACGCTCTAACGCGTTCGTTCACGTGCGTCGTCGTGCCTCGTGCAACACTCTTTTGAAACTGCGTTAGTAGCAAGGAGTGCGTTAAATCTTTGTGAATGAGCTAAGACAATGGTGCCTTATCACACGGTACTCCCCAATTTAACGTGGTAATTTACGCGCATCATGCGTTACAATCCATTCAACCCATAAGACCGCGATGGGCGCGTTTTGGTTTTCAGCTACTGTAGACAGACACGCACCGCCTCAGCGCTTTGAACCAGTGTTGCCAGAGCTGAATGGTGCGAATTTTCACGAAGACTCCCTTCCACCCTCCGGGTATTTTAAAAAAAAAAAAAAAAAAAAAAAAAAAAAAAAAAAAAAAAAAAAAAAAACATCAATTCCGTTTCCCAAAAATGTGGAAAGTTTCAGAGACTTTAATCAAACTTTCTCGCCCTATAATTTCAGTCTCTACATTGATTGATCACTATGAAAAGACAAAGTCTTGTTACCAGTACCAGTAGCGCTACGAGAGTTTCTTCATCTATCTCTTCTCTCCATTAATAAACGTATGTTAGACAAGGATGGACAAGGGGATAAAACCCCGTCGTTCTGTCCTTTTCCTACTTATAAATTCAAATGGGAAATGAGAGAGATGGAAGAGATCCTGATTGCACCAGTGCAGTGCAACGAGAGTTTCTTCATCTCTCTCTTTTCTCCATTAATAAACGTATGTTAGACAAGGATAGAAAAGGGGATAAAACCCCGTCGTTCTGTCCTTTTCCTACTTATAAATTCAAATGGGAAATGAGAGAGATGGAAGAGATCCTGCTTGCGCCAGTGCTTAGTACAACCGCAGCAGCCTTCTAAAATAGCTTCGCGGAGCTAAACTTCAAGCTCTACCAAACTATATTAAAAAAAAAAAAAAAAAAAAAAAAAAAAAAAAAAAACTGCCTCGCGGTTGTAAAAATGCAAAATTCAAGAACGTCAGCACCTGCGTAATTTTTGTATGGATTTTTTGAGCCCAAAACGAGCAAAATGGGTTGAGAATCAAAGCCAGAATTTATGAAATTCATTTCATCATATTAAGCTTAGTGAGTGCGAGTGATAATAATATATGCCTATCTCCCTCACTCGCCCTCATTCACTCATTGAGGCTTATTGGAATTTTTGCATTTCGGAATGTACGACTTTACTTTTGAATTTTACAGCTTAAAACTTTTAGGGTATCTTCCGGTAATAAGCTCGCAGGTATGCTGACGTTCCTCATGTTTACTCTTCAATTCATCATTTTAGCCAAAAGCAGTTGACTTTTTAAGCAGCGCGACGTGGTGGTGTCCACCAGTGGCGTAGCGTGCAATTTGGCAACGTTGAAATGTGCCTGTTAAAACTCATGTAAAATATCGAATGCGAAGGTGTTCACCGAACAACCAATAGTTCGATCTTTTTAATGGATTTAAATAGACACATTTTAACGTTGTCAAATTGCACGCTACGCCGCACTGTTGTCCACGGTTCGATCTAATCGAACCTGGAATCGCCTGAAGCGTCCATTCTCATCACGAAATTCCAAATAATAGGGAAAATTCCCTCCAAAATATCCCAACGAACCGGGAAAATTGGAACCTGGAATCACCTGAAGCGTCCATTCTCATCACAAAATTCCAAATAAAAGGGAAAATTCCCTCCAAAATATCCCAACGAACCGGGAAAATTCCCACGCGATCGGCAACGCCGCCGCCGCCGCGCGTCGCACGAATGCTCGTTTGGACGCCTGACGTCCGTTCGCCATCCATCTGCAGCATCACGATAGAGCGCGCGCGGGACGCGGCCGCCCGCCGCCCGGCCCGGATGGTGACCTTGCATCCTTAACGGGTCTTTATATTCCATCCTTTTGACCCATTCTCCTCTCCTCTTCTTTCTTTCCCTCCCCCTTCTCCCCTCTCTTTTCCTCCTCTTTTGCACCGCCCGCCGCGACCGTACTTGCACAGTAGCTGTTCAGATCTGGCGATCTTGTGACAAGACTATAGCTCATTAATACATCGTCTCTGGCTTCCCATTCAAATGACCGCATAGCACGCGTCTGTAAACAACATTACGGATTAGAACGAACTTGGAACTAGATCATGGGAATATAGTTGGACCATTCTCAGAGACCAGGGATTAGAGAGGTCGCATGACTCGTGAGCAACTTGACTCTGAATTGGAATAGAGTTCAAAAGAGGATATGATATTGAATATCGATTGATCAAAGTTAAAAACACGTGATTCATTTGTTGGAGATTTTTAGAAACATTATGGGAAGTAAGGGTGCGATCTGGAGGATTTGGAAAGATTGGAGGATTAGAAGGATTAGGGTATTTGGAAGGATTGGAGGATTAGAAGGATTAGGGTATTTGGAGGTTTTCGACGATTGGAGGATTTGGAGGCTTTGAAGTATTGGAGGGTTTGGAGGATTGGAGGACTTGGTAGGATTTGAAGTATTGGAGAATTTTGAGGATTGGAGGATTTGGAGGTTTTGTAGGATTGGAAGATTTGGATGATTTGGAGGTTTTGGAGGATTGGAAGATGTGGATGATTTGAAGTATTGGAGGATTAGGAGGATTGGAGGACTTTGAGGACTTGGAGGATTTGAAGAGTTGGAGGATTTTGATTATTTTGAAGATTGGAGAATTTTAAGGTTTTGGAAGATTTGAAGTATTGGAAGCTTTGAACTATTGGAAGTTTTGAAGGATTAGAGGATTTCGAGGCTTTCGAAAGTTTTACCAAAAAACCTCCTTGGGCCTTGGCTTTAAAATTCCTTGTGAAATTTCCCCATTTCAACAGTGTATGAGAAATGAGTAGGAATGGGCAGCTAGAAGAGTAAAAAATGGTACACTTTTTGGAGGCACTTTTTCATGGTAGATTGTCAGCTATACTTCAGAAAACTGCTTCCAGAGTGCACCTCACTCGTTACTCATCCGCTGGATCCTCCTCATAATTTATACACTGTTGAAATGGGGGAAATCTGAAAGAATTCTCAAGCAAAGGATACTTCAAAGAGGTTTTTTCGTAAAGTCTTTGCGTCGTTTTTTTCGTAACGGTTTCGTCAATGCGTCTGAATATAAATGAAATTTTGTTCAGAGTGTTTTTGACGATATTACTTCAAAAGTAGAGGCACGGCCTTCAAAATTTGCCGGTTGGTGGAGACGCCTCCACTGGCGATAGTGACGACAATTTTTTCCTCTCCAGAAGCATGGCGTCAAGTAAAGTCTGGCAACGCTGCATTCCGATTGCATCAAATGCATTTAATTAACTGACATGATAAACATAGATTCAAGTGTGCAAAGTGCACCACCAATTTGTTGATATTTTAACCCTCAGATTTACATGATCGAAAAACGATGTTGCCAAATTGCACGTGACGCATGCTTATTGTCTCTGCTCAAACAATACCGCATCTAAACATACCGTAACCCGGGGGTTTGAGGTTATTTTACACATTAAGGGGGAAAGAGGAATTTTTGCGGTTTTTTCTAGTTTTTACTAATTTTTCGGCTGTTATAACCATACTTACTTGGTTAGGGCACTTCCCTGAATGTTCCAGAGCGTTTCCGCGAAAAAACACTTTTTTCACAAAATTACGCGAAACACCAAAGGGTCCCCCCTTTCACATCGACCCAAAGTAAGCCAGGGTTTCCCCTTTGGTGTTACATATTTTGGTGTGTAATTTAGCGGAAAAAGTGGTTTTTCACAGAAACGCCCTGGAACATCCAGGGGAGTGCCCTGACCATGTAAATCTGGTTTTTATAGACGAAAAATTAGTAAAAACGAGAAAAAATCGCAAAAAATCCTCTTTCCCTCATAAGAGCCTGTGTAAAAGTTGGCAACCTAATCACATAACCTCAAACCCCCGGATTACGGTATGTTTAGATGGTATATTGGCTCAAATTCCGCGCCAAGTTAAAAGGGGGAGAAATGCCTTTTAGAGAGTAGACATTTCAAAAGTTCACATTCATATAAGTGCAGGATTAAACGCCACTTTTGAATGCGGCTCAGCTGTCATAGGTATTTAGGTGAGGTGTGAGATATGTAGAGTAAAAATCGGATCCACGGAAAGATCACGAATGTGAACGGATTTCACAGGGGAGGTGGACGGAAGGTCATCGATCGTAACCGTAAAAAAAAAAAAAAAAAAAAAAAAAAAAAAAAAAAAAAAAAATGCGAGGGAGCAATTTTTTGACAGTTTTATCTTAATCGCTGACGTTGAGCAATCGTGCACACGCATTCATAAACCAATTTCACAATACGCGCTTTTATCCATGTACTACTCTGAACGTTACCTTGACAATAATATTCAATTAAACGGGTGCACGTCGCACGTTCTTGCCAAATCGCATGAAAAAAAAACCAAATTAGCATAATTTAAGTATAATTAAACCCCCGAAAGTGAACCTTGTTTAAGTTATTAAACGGTCGGGTCAAAGTTGCCAGATCGAGGGTAAAAAGCCGTATCGTCTCCATATAAATCAATGTAAAACATACGGCTTTTTCACACCAATCTGGCAACACTGGGTCGGGTCAGCATCCGAGATGTCTCTCAGTCATTTCGATAAGGCCATCTCGGGGTGATCATACACGAATATAACATCGCCAGAAGCTTGATATCCACACGAGTGACGTCACGTCTTGTTACAAGCTATCGTTTGATCTATTACTTTAATTTCATTTTTTTAACGCAAATTAAAAAGAGTTTTAGAATAACAACTACAAAGTATTGATCATTGATTTCAATTAATTTTTTTGATTTTAACTTTATCCTCATTTATACTCAAAAAAAAAAAAAAAAAAAAAAAAAAAAAAAACACACACAATTTTTTTACACAATTTTTTTTCTTTGATAATATTATTAATTCAGCAGTATAGCGCAATGAGAAATCCTCTTTCCTTATATTTTTTCCGATTAGAGTATGGATGGTAGAAAAGGATATGAAGGGGGTAAACCCCCATGTATTAGTCTTTTATATCAACTAAAAATAATGGGGCTCTTGCAAACTTTTCCTATAGGCAAATAAATAGTCCAATCTTATGTAAAGACCAGCAAAAACCACGAAAATCACACTAAGAAAGTCTAAAATTTAATAATACACTCACGTAACTGCTATAACGACAAGATGATGATGGCGGTTCGACGCAGGTATCATGGGAGATTCCTGTCTATATTATGTCACTTTCTCTACGGAAACACAGAGATATGTCTCAATTTAGATAGGAATCTCCCATGATACCTGCGTCTCTCCGCCATTAAGCCGGATTCTGAGAGTGAATTTCGTGATTTTGTAGTGCACTCATCGTCATATTTATTGGTTTTTATGCAAGAATCATCGACTCATCATCTACTCTTCAATCCTGTGTAGCAAAAGTTCGCACAAAGAGCCCCATTGTAAATTCTACCAAAGTATTTTTTTCCCTTTGTTGCTGGATTTTTCTTAATACCGTACAGGAAACCAAGACAACAATGTTAAGAGTTATCAAAACAAGCCGGAGGGAGGGGCTGGACGAATCTCTTTTGGAGCTGATTCACATCATACAATCAGCCGTTTTTATTATGGACGAATCTCTTTTGGAGCTGATTCACATCATACAATCAGCCGTTTTAAGTAGATTCCAAGAATCTACTTATTGCAGAGGGTGCGATGTTGGATTTTTCGGGAAATTTTATCAAATGATCACGTTTCATGGTCCTCTGAGTGAGAAAACACCACTCGTTGAAAATTTTATATATATATATATATATATACATATCTATATGTTTATATGTATGTTTCAGCCAGTTTTACCGTTTTTATGTCCGACGATCCTGTTCGTAATTTTTAGTTTTTATTTTTGAAATTTGTCTCAACTATTCGTTAGGTTTAATTCTTGGATGAGTTCGTAGATGGTGTAAATCCGACAGTTAGTTTTCGCGTTATGGGCCGTGGACGAATCTCTTTTGGAGCTGATTCACATCATACAATCAGCCGTTTTTATTATGGACGAATCTCTTTTGGAGCTGATTCACATCATACAATCAGCCGTTTTAAGTAGATTCCAAGAATCTACTTATTGCAGAGGGTGCGATGTTGGATTTTTCGGGAAATTTTATCAAATGATCACGTTTCATGGTCCTCTGAGTGAGAAAACACCACTCGTTGAAAATTTTATATATATATATATATATACATATCTATATGTTTATATGTATGTTTCAGCCAGTTTTACCGTTTTTATGTCCGACGATCCTGTTCGTAATTTTTAGTTTTTATTTTTGAAATTTGTCTCAACTATTCGTTAGGTTTAATTCTTGGATGAGTTCGTAGATGGTGTAAATCCGACAGTTAGTTTTCGCGTTATGGGCCGTGGACGAATCTCTTTTGGAGCTGATTCACATCATACAATCAGCCGTTTTTATTATGGAGACAGTCAGATTATAAACAGCTGCTGACTGATCAATAAGCCACGCATTAGCCGGCCCCGGCATTGGCGAGACATGGCGCGGTGGTGGCGCTGAAATAGAAATTCTTCACAGCGAGGACAAAAGTGCGAGTCGTCCGTTCGTTCAAGTCGTGTGCAGTCTTCCAAAGCGGTCCTATAAAAGCACGGTACTCCTCCGCTGCGGCCAAGACCGCGCAGCCAAGCATGTTCAAAGGCAGTAGCGGCCCGTGAGATTTGGCAACCATGCATTTTTCCCCACTTAAACTTAGGTAAAAAATCGATTCAAGCGGAGGCTGGCAGCCTCCGCGAGTTTCAATTGTTTTCCATGTATTTAAATGGGATAAAGACACTGTTGCCAAATCGCACGAGCCGCCACTGTTTAAAGGACGTCGCGTCGTCATTTGGTCCTAACGAAAATTAGAATAAGGCTGCAAAACGGCCGAAAAATTTTATGTCCATACACTCCTGAGGGCCGATCATTTACTTCATCGTTAAACCGATCGATAAGACTGTCTATGAGTGATGCTATTGGTCGAAAATTGTAAAACTTGGCTGTTGCTATGGTAACCATCGTTATAGTGTCCGTTTTTTAAAGGTTACTTATGAGTAGCCTTTATAAAACGAGACTCTTAACGATGGTTACCATAGCAACAGCCAAGTTTTACAATTTTCGACCAATAGCATCACTCATAGACAGTCTTATCGATCGGTTTAACGATGAAGTAAATGATCGGACCTCTGTGCAGATGAGAGCTGCCGATTTGCGTAGATTTAATGAAATTTTGAAATTCACTGAAGATTTCTACCGGTTGAGAAAAGATTACAGAGTTTAGTTCATAGTGTGTGACTGTAATGCACGAAAATACTAACGTCTCTCATCTTTTCTCAACCGGTAGAGTCGTCGATAAATTTGAAAAGTTGCGGATATTTCAATCAATTAATTAACGGCGTTTCCGCCGATTGAGAAAAGATTACAGATGAGAGTATGTTCGTGCATTACAGTTATACACTGAATTGAACTTTGAAATACTTTCTCAACCGGTGAAATCATCTGTGAATTTAAGAATGCCATTAAATCTACGCAAATCGGCAGCTCTGAATTACAGATATGCTACAAAGAGCTGAGAAATCAAGAGGATGTACATGAATTTTTTCTCTCGGCAATCTTCACTAGAATTTGCTGATTTAAGTATGTTTACGTGTTCTTTGGAAAACTTGCGGTGTTAACATTTTAAACATTTTATCGCAGCACCATTAACAGTAACAACTGCTATGACAGTAATGACATATTTTCTAAAAATAAACTAAAAATACATGCATAAATGAACTTTTGCCTACAATACGACTCATGTAGAACCTAAAATATGTATTTCTATATAGTAATCTATACTCTTTGGCTTAACAGCTTGACTATACCCAGGAGCTTAAGAGACATACTACTTACCTTTCGTCTTATCCCGCGAAACAACAATAAAATAGCTATATTGCAAGTCCAATAGCGTCGCGTGCAATCTGACAATGCTGTATTTGATCCATTTAAACACATGAAAAAGCTTGATCTCATGGAGGTGTACACTTGTACAGTGCAATCGATAGTTTACACGGGTTATGAGGGACAAAACGCAGCGTTGCAAGATTGCACGCGATGCTATGCGCCATGCTAGTCTCACTATCTATAAATACGCAAGTATGCTCTAACAATATATTCTCATATAGATTTGAAGACAACCGGGGGGGGGGGGGTAGCGATAGTATAAAATAACACCGGCCTTTTAATAGATATGGCATTATTCCTCTTCAATCAGCATGTAATTCTATCAGAAATACAACCTTCTCTCAAAAATAAAATAGTACGATGACAGCTTAACGATCGTGCACGTTCAAAGGTCGTTAGCCCAGGGTTAAAAAAAATGATACGAATAAATAATTTGAAAATGAAAAAAAAAAAAAAAAAATGTAAACAAACACCCCGGAATCAAAGTCAAGGGCTGAGTTAAGACTCGCGCAAGTCGCATACCTCGAAAAAACACTATCCTTTGGCAAAAACAAAAACAAATTATGCGTGACCCTTGAGAAAAGGACGCCATTGCCCGTTGGCCGGCGGCAAGTACGGTTGTACAGTAAACAAAATGTTGATGCTGAATTAAATGGCTACTTGTAACTTTCCACAGAGATACTGCGCAATATTGAAATGGTCCGCAAAACGGAATCGGATTTAGATATTCTTCCGGTCCTGCATCGTAGGCGGGTATTGTTTTGGGTTAGTTTTTGGGGGGTTGGAGGGGGAGGGGGTAATTTTTTCAATTTTGTGTGTGCTAAAAGTCGCTGAATTTGTAAAAATGGTATAAACTGTACACATATTTGAAAAGAACGTAAAAAAATGAAGAACTTGAATGTGATTGGTTTTTTCCGTTCGATCGATATATCTCGAGATAATCGATCTCAAAGTTCACAAGTTGTATCCGAGTTATGTGAGATCGATTATCTCGAGATACATCGATCGGACGGAAAAAAAACCAATCACATTCAAGTTCTTCATTTTTTTACGTTCCTTTCAAATATGTGTACAGTTTTTACCTATTTCTATAAATTCAGATAATTTTAGCACACACAAAATTGAAAAAAAAATGTCCTATAATACACCTACTCTGAGAGACAGAAACTACACAGTGAAATATTGACAAAGGGAATTTCTTTAACCCAAGGAAAATACCTGCTACAACAAGTAAAAGATTCCTTGTTGTGAAGGTGATTCTCCTTCATGCAACAGAACTTTACTTCGCGCAAAGAACACCGTCACAAGTAAACGTGTTTCCTTATTTTTAAAGAAGTGATTCCTCTCAGTGTATCATTAATATTAACATACGTATGGCAATAGTGTATTCTTCCCATTTTATAGCATGGGAAATAATCGATGAGTCACAACTCACAAGGCTATAGTCCCCTCAAGAATCGATTGTTTCTCATACATTCAAATGGGAAGAATTCACAGATGCCAGGTTACATAAGGTCTAACATACATGTTCCAATGGACAGAAAAGAGAGACGGAAATGCGCACAAACCATCATATAAAAAAAAAAAAAAAAAAAAAAAAAAAAAAATATCATCAAAAGCCAGGCTTTTAAAGCCTCTAGAATTTCACATTTTAAACTAATTTTACTCAACATTTTCTAACGAAGGGTCCTGAGACTCCCTCTTCTCCAGAGGGGCCTATACCTATCCTCGAGAACTCTTGCTGATGGATTTAGGTATTACTTTTCGCCTCACCAGTAATAAGGTTCACGAGCCGTTATTGGCGGAATGGTTGGATCTTATGTCATTGTTCGTGTTTTGTCTTCAACTGATTGAACGAATTGCGGGTGCAAACATATAATACCTCGACTGAAGACAATCATAATAAAAAGAACGGAAATTAGAAATATTGGGCTTCTGTTTATAATTGACCGCAATACTTGCAAGGTTATCCACAAATTGAAATTCTCTAACTGCGACGCCTCAGTCGGTATAGACTTATGGAATAAGGCGTTGTTGCCAAATTAAGTACTGCCAAGGACTAAAAGAATGGCAGGCGACTCTTTTTAGATTTTGGTTTAGATAGGCAACCTGCAGTGTAGTATGCAATGCTACAATCCGTTGAAAGATGAGTATCACTGGTTGCCTACCTTCAGGAGTCATCTGACATTCTTTTTGCCCCAAATAGTACTTAAGATCACAGAATACTCTAATCAGAAAGGAAACCAATGGAAACAAGATTTGGAATCTACTGGCACAAACTGGCAACTGTGCCTACTCACTTCTCAAGATGGCGGACATGCTTTTTCAGGCTATACAACCAATCACAACTCGGCCAGTTGCCGAAGATGCTCACTTTCGAACATGGCGACCCGAAGTAAAGAATGTTTCAAAATGAATTAGAGTTTCCGTTCTAATTAGAGTATTCTGTGCTTAAGATGATTCCAGGGTCGATTAGGTCGAACCTTGGACATCATGTCAGAAAGTCAACAGCTTTTAACTAAAATTGACAAATTTACGCTAAGAACACAAATTCAAGGAACGTCAAAACCTGCGAGCATACTTCAGGAAGATACTCTGAAAGTTTCAAGTGAAACGCTCAAAAATAAAGCCGGAAATTCTGAAATACTAAAATTCCCATAAGCCTCAATGCGAGTGTGAGTGAGGCAGATGGACGTATTATCACTCGCACTCACTCTCACTCACTAATTCTTATGGCGAAAGGAATTTCATAATATACGGCTTTAATTCTAAACCAGTTTTGCTCGTGTTGGGCTCAAAAAATCCATCAAAAAATTTCGCAGGTGCTGAGGTTATTGGATTTTGCGTTTTTTTTTCTTTAGTTTTTAGTTTAAATTCCAAAAACACGTCTTTTAATTCCCCAAAGCGACTGGTGGTGGCGCTATCCATTGGATTGAAATCTGAAAAAGAATCACCTGGAATCATCTTGATCGATAATTTATCATCTACTTATTTATTTTCGTTATTATTATTTATTCATTTTTTTTTCCCCAATTTGACAACAACCGTCATGCAGTTTGAAGTAAAATCGTTCTCGAGTAGATTTTTGCGAAGGCGCGAACACAGAAATATTAAAATAAGAAAAAAAAAACTATTTTAGTAAGGAGGGGGCGCGCCAGGATGGGGGGGGGGGAAGAGGAGAAACTGTTACGCGTCCATGGACTTGTCTCCGGTCGTGCGGCTCTCAGCCGAGGGTCCTCTTTAGGGCTCCCAATGCTCGATTGCCGTTCTTGTGAACTTGTTATGCGGTACACGACGACATGCAAGATACAAGATACAACAAGATAATATCGACGGATTTATGGGTTTAATTTTTACTCGAAGCTGCACGCGACCTTTAGAGTGCCCACGCGAAAAATAGACGCGCATACATACACAAAGATACAAAATATGTCTAGTCCGTTCGCGATGTTTTAAGTTTTAAAAAAAATATGATTTTGATCCCAACGTTGCCAATTTGCCATATGCTCTGATGAGCTCGGACATACTTAAATATCATTTCGCTAACAAACAAATGTCTAAATGCAGATAATCAATTGCTCAGTTCAGCCAACTACCCCACCCCTCCATAAGTTTTGGGTCCACTCGAAAAAGTAAAGTGTTGCCCTCCCCCCCCCTCCCCACCACAAATTCAGAAGCTTTTTCTAATGAACGGTCACGTGTTATAGAGACCGTTATGAACACCCAACTGAATACATTATTCGGTATTTTTCTTTTGTCCTCAAACATGTATCTATAACTATATCCATTCAATGGCCTGTATTCTAAATTCAAATTAGAAAGGTATGAGAGCAAGAAAAAAAAAGGTTATCACTTTGAACTTTGCCCCCCCCCCCCCCATCGGATTTGGTTACATTTTGGAGCCAATAATCAATGATTTGCTTAGTGAGATCAAACATTTTATAACACTTTAGGCCCTGTAAACCTATTTACTACTAAAAGAGAACCTCTCAAATCAGTGGCATAGCGTGCAATTTGGCAACATTGCAGTTCGTTCATTTCAACCCAAGAAATAGATCGAACTATGGATGTTCGGTGAACACCTTCGAATTTTACCTTTTACATGTGTTTAAATAGACACAATACAACGTTGCCAAATTGAACGCTACGTCACTGTCTTAAATCCAAAGTTTCTCACGTCCTTTTTTCCCCTCAGGCCTCAGCATTTCGAAGATTTTCGCAATTAACAGGATATCCGAAACGTATGATAACCCCTACAGATGAATCGTGATCTAGCTACATTCTTTGTCGTTTAAGAGTACGTTCACCTAAAAAAATTTAATGCAAAAGAAACATTTTCAAATTTTGGTGCCCCCCCCACTCCCTCGAAAGATCTTAAATTAAAAATTGATTCACTGTCCAGCAATATTTTTAATTTATATAAACAGGCAACAGTGTTTGATCATGAAATTCCTGGCGCCTACATATAATAAGACATAATTTAAGACGGAATTTATTTTAATTTTATCTTCTCCTCTGCATTCAAAAGGTGTTCCTTTCACTAAATACATGAGGACTGCGCCACCTGACCTTGTGTTGATGCAGGTCACTGAATGATCTACTGATTTATTTTCACCTCGTTTTTCAATTCTTTTTTCTTTTTTTTTTCTCCTCTTGATTTTATTCGCGTCAGTTCTTCTCTTGTTTATTTGTTGACGCTATTGGAAACATTTTAGAAGAACAAATACCGATCAAAATATTGTAGCTGGGAATGAAGGAGCTAACCAATTTGTGGATTTAGCGTTAGAAAATTTTAAATTCAATTTAAGAGTACCAATTTCAACGAACATTTCTTTCGTATGATATTTCAACAAGCTTTGGATTTTCCTCATTTAGTACCTTCATCTTTCTTGCATTATTTGCACTGAGTATAAATTATTCATTTGATTTGATTATTGATTATTATATGTTTTGGAAAAGCATTGATGGAGCGAATTACAGTTGGAAAAGGAAAAGTAAAATAATCTAGGTGCTACTGTATAAAGCGGTTTGATTGTTTACCTGGAAGCTTTTTGATCAGACTCATCTAGCACTGCACTCTATGAATGATCCTCTAAAATTGTTTTAAAAAAGTCACCTAATCATCTAAATTAGGTACCTAACTTTTGGGACGGTTTTATGTGATTTTTGGACCAGTTTTGCAAGGCTTCGTGAGCTTTTAAAAGCTAAATAAACTAGATTCCCTTTTCCTTAAAACAAAAAATAAATAAAAAAATAAACACATAAATAAATAAAAAAATAAAATAAAAATAAATATGGTAGGGCGAGTTTTTAAGACGTATTGAAAGAAGAGAGTAGCTATTGCAAAAAAAGCAAAAGTGGGTCTCATAAAGCTTGACACATTAAAAAAACCCAATTTGAAAGTAAGTAGCACTCAGATTCATCAATCGACACTAAATTTGTGCGATACGTTTGTGTCGATGGTTTTGACTCAACTTTCATCAGAAAACTAAACTGCGGTTTCCCTATAATTCACGCACGTCGCGTCGCGGGTTTTTAATGGGTCCCAATTTCACTTATAAATTTCATTATGAAAAATTCAAATTTTTATTGGAAAAAATTTCGTGGCTCTGATCGAGTAGACCTACTAATTTCCTCGCAGCTCGATCAAAAAACTATCAATGTTTCAGGTATATAGCTATCTCCAGCAGACAAACTCGGCCAAGTAACTCTTGACCACACAGAAACTATTTCTTGTTCACCCCCCCCCCCCCCCCCCCCCCAATTCACCTCAACAACATACGAGAAGTCATATTTCAGCAAAGTACTAAAAGTACTTACCAACTAAACACCCAAAGATCATTTGTTTTTTACATAACGATGGTATGAACGAACACTTATTAGTATCGTAAACACATCTAGCATTTAGTTCGTAAGCAATTTAACTTTAGAATTACACCTTTTCTTCGTGATGTTAAAGTGAGCACGTTTTCATCATTTATTAAATAAAAATACCCTTATACATATGAGCATTCTGCGTCGACTGTGACACTAATGTTGTGTGAGGGGTTTAAACTTTGAACTCTCTTGGTTCGTTATTAAAGTTTTACGCGAGCGATAATTATTTTATGGATAGTCTCACGACTACTTCTCACTAGGATTAATCCATGCAACACGGCAAAACTCGGTTCTTATCATAAGCAAAGACCGCGCGCCAAAAGAGTCTAAAAGGATGTTGCCGAATGGAGCCGTTTTTTATCATTATTTTAATGCACCCTCTTCCCCTATTGTTCAAATGATTGTGGGACACATGTGTCCCACTTAACGTAACATGGGATTCAATGGAATCGGAATGGACATTTTTCAAAAAGTTGAGTGACCCATCAAAGTTCTTAGAAAATCGTCTTCTTTTGAACGGTTTAATAAAATCTCAAAAAAACTTAATTCCCGCGATGCGCGCAGGAAAGCGTTAGTGCACGCGATGTACTTCAATGTTTAGAATTTGTCTCCATCAAAATAAAAATAGATACAGGGGAAGGAGTGTTTTTGAGAAGCATTCACGGAGAAAAAAAAAATCAACTGTGCAGTGTGGAACGCGGAATCGCTCGGTTGTGAGTACTGAACTTTAGTCAGGCGTACCGAATAATACAGAAAAGACGAAATTTGAGCCACATTAATATAGCGGCACCTGTTTATAACGGTACGTTAATATCAGGTTTCCGCTATAGGCGCAGGTTTACCGGATGGAGAAAAAAACGAAGCATTGCAAATTGAAAGGCCTGCCTTTTACCTTCATTTACCTTCGACACTTTGGAACTTAATTAAATCTTTAAAACGTATTAAATCATTAAAACTTTGAAACTTTCCAAATTATAATGTTTAAAAATTTGAACTGTTTAAGATTTGAAAAAAAGTCTAGTTTTAACTGTTGAGAGACAGAAGTTGCCCGTTTTTCTAATAATACTGCCTCTTTTCTCACAATTTTTCCGTTAAATACGCCTTTAAAACCTTCTGTTTCCGCGTTGGACAGGTTCCGCTATGAGCAGGCTGATTTACATTGATTTACCATAGCAATTCCACGGGACCGGCAAAATTTTCCGATAACATCAGGTTTCCGCTACCAAGAGGTTCCGTTATAAACAGGTGCCACTGTATAGTCAACTTACCGAAGTCTTTGGTACTATACCAACTGAAGTTCCGTTCTCACGATCGAAAACTTCGGTTACTGCAAGCAAACATTTCTGCAATATATATCCCATCAAAAACCTTTCCAGGTGCAAGCAGACGGCATCAGGTAATTATGTCTGTCACAAAAAGCCGTTCCAATGCATCCACTCAAAGATATGATATGATGGGAACGGCAAGTCTCCTCCAAAAGGGCATCCAGCAGGGCAAATGTTAATCATTTTTCAAAATCAACACTATCCATCTGCGGCGAATTTAGTGAAGGAAAAACTTTGAGGGATGTATTTCTTTATTTTTTATTTTCAAACGCAAAAACTTGCCGCCGTTCATCGCCTTAAAAAAAAAAAAATAATAATAATTAATATTTTTCTTTTTTAAGGCGATGAACGGCGGCAAGTTTTTGCGTTTGAAAATAAAAAATAAAGAAATACATCCCTCAAAGTTTTTCCTTCACTAAATTCGCCGCAGATGGATAGTGTTGATTTTGAAAAATGATTAACATTTGCCCTGCTGGATGCCCTTTTGGAGGAGACTTGCCGTTCCCATCAATTCATATCTTTGAGTGGATGCATTGGAACGGCTTTTTGTGACAGACATAATTACCTGATGCCGTCTGCTTGCACCTGGAAAGGTTTTTGATGGGATATACTCTGGTTTTAGCTTGTAAAATTCCAGTTTCTCATTCCACAAATAAAAGCTACAGTTGTTATCCATCAGCTGACTAGCCAGCAGTTATGAATAGTTTCCGGACAACATTCACATAGACTCTCGAGTGCTCATTTTACGATAGGGACAACAGTCTCATTTCCCTTTCTTTTCCCTGATCCATATGCTATCCTACAGTTCCGTTTCCACTGGCCGTCTCGCCGCTGGCCGTCCCGCCGCTGGCCGGTCCACCGCTGGCCAATCCGCCACTGGCTGGTTCGCCGCTGGCCGATCCGCCACTGGCTAGTCCGCCACTGGCCAATTCGCCACTGGCTGGTTCGCCACTGGCCGATCCGCCACTGGCCGGTCCGCCGCTGGCCGATCCGCCACTGGCCGATCCGCCACTGGGTAGTCCGCCGATAGCCGATCCACCTCTCGCCGGTCCGCCGCTGGCCGGTCCGCCGCTGGCCGATCCACCACTGGCTAGGCCGCCGCTGGCCGATCCGCCACTGGCCGGTCCGCCACTGGGTAGTCCGCCGACGGCCGATCCGCCACTGGCTAGGCCGCCGCTGGCCAATCCGCCACTGGCCGGTCCGCCGCTGGCCGATCCGCCACTGGCCGATCCGCCACTGGGCGATCCGCCACTGGCCGGTCCGCCACTGGCCGGTCCGCCACTGGCGATCGCCACTGGCCGATCCGCCAATGGGTAATCCGCCGGTGGCCGATCCGCCACTGGCTAGGCCGCCGCTGGCCGATCTTCCACTGGCCGATCCGCCACTGGCCGGTCCACCGATGGCCGGTCCGCCACTGGCCGGTCTGCCGCTGGCCGGTCCGCCTCTGGGCGATTCGCCACTGGCCGATCCGCCAATGGGTAATCCGCCGCTGGCCGGTCCGCCGCTGGCCGGTCCGCCTCTGGCCGATCCGCCACTGGCTAGGCCGCCGCTGGCCGATCCGCCACTGGCCGGTCCGCCACTGTCCGATCCGCCACTGGGTAGTCCACCGGTGGCCGATCCGCCACTGGGTAGTCCGCCGGTGGCCGATCCGCCACTGGCTAGGCCGCCGCTGGCCGATCCGCCGCTGACCGATCCGCCGCTGGCCGATCCGCCACTGGCCGATCCGCCACTGGCCGGTCCGCCTCTGGGCGATTCGCCACTGGCCGATCCGCCAATGGGTAATCCGCCGCTGGCAGATCCGCTATAGCTCAATTCTGTAACTTCAGGGAAATAAGGTACTGTCACTACCAGTTCTCATCAAATAAACATATCAGTTGTAAACTCTACAAGTACACAGCAAAGAACTTTTGTCACTACTTCCTTATGAATAATTATACTAAAATCACAGAATAATACATTGTATAATTCTGTGCTAAAATCACAAAGGTACTGTAAACACATCAGAAACTACTCTCCCTCCAGTGATCAACAGTATTACGGTACTCAGCTGTTGCATTTGCAAGCAATGAAGTGGAAAATGAAGCTCCGCGGTTATGCCCAAATTCGAATACTTTCAGCTTCAGAGCTAGAATAGTTATTAAGTAAATGAATATGCAAAAGTACCTAACTGTGAGAGCAAACCAACCTTTACTATACGCGTGCATACAGAAAATTTAGAAGCACACAAAAGAAATAACTAGAAAAGATGTTTGGTACATTTATTTAAAAAGAGGAACTGAGGAGGACAAATTTCGTAATTCACGGCCTCCGTTGCAATTGAAACAATAATCACTTGTATCACTCATGTATTTGTAACGAGTTTATTTCAAAAGTTTCAAAGCAGGGAGAAATGTTTTTGTTTTGAAATGATGTGCAGTTGTTGTTGACTGACAATGAAGCGTCGATTCTCGCAGCGATCTCAAATACTAAAAGGCAGTAGCCAATTAGAGTAGAGTTACCGCGTAGTTTGAAATAGCCGTTATAATAAGAAATTCAGTTTTTTTATCATTTCTCAATAAATATTAGACGGATTGCGTTCAAACAAAAAAAAGGCACGAGCACAGAACACGCTGGTTAAAATAAGACCAAGTTTGATGAGTTTGGTTGCGTAGTTTTTTCGCTACAGGATCATATCAAGGCACGGTTTGGGGGAATGAAATAATTTCTGTAATTATAAGCGTTTACGCAGCGCAGACTTGTCAGGTCGTAGAGAGGGTGGTAGTAGGGTGGGGTTACCTGACTTGCCGTCTGCGTCTACCGACGCTTATGATGTATATACGAACTGAAGTTCAGTTCTCATAACCGATGTATTTTTTCTGAGTGCTTGATGAGAGCATAAGAACTTTCTCGCGGAAAAGGTAGAGCGAATAATTATGTGTTGACTTTAGAGGACCATATGACAGTAAAAATAATTTTGTTTCTATGAACGGAAATTCTGGTTCATGCAGAAGTAAGCCTTTTTCGGAGGCAGCAATTTTATTGATATCGGATTCGGCAGGGAACAATGGGTCTGTTCCAAACTTTTGCTACAACGATAAAGATTGTTTCATCGTATGTAAAATTGCCCGAAAAGTCTATTGGTGGCATCAGAAAGTCATGAAATGCGATGATAAACTCACAAGAGACGTATAATGAAATCCAAGATGGCGGTAAAATATCGAGCAATCTGTATGCATACACCTTTAACATCCCAAGGATTGCCAACGTTGACAATCTCACAGCTTCAGAGGTTATGTGTTTATTTACATTGTGATTGGGTGCGATCGAGATTGTGAGGTTGGCTATCCTTGGATGTTCGAGGTGCATGCATACAGGTTGCTCAATATTTTACCGCCATCTTGGATTTCATTAAACGTCTCTTGTGAGTTTTATACTGCATTTTATGACTTTCTGGTGCCACCAATAAACTTTTCACGAGATTGAACACTCTATAGCACTGT
The DNA here is from genome assembly GCA_011764245.1 of Trialeurodes vaporariorum. Lineage (NCBI taxonomy): Eukaryota > Metazoa > Arthropoda > Insecta > Hemiptera > Aleyrodidae > Trialeurodes > Trialeurodes vaporariorum. Next base: position 62,773,714 of record VMOF01000024.1, on the reverse strand, counting down.
AGCAAAAGTTTGCAACAGACCCATTTGTTTTAATTTTAATAAACTCTGGGAAACTATCGTGGGAATGTCAATTCAATTTTCAGAATTTGATATAATTTTAAAAATATAATTTAAGATGATTCCATATAAAATTGCATCGGGAAATGCATGCCTTTAAAACCACCTTAATTTCCATTCAGAAACCAAAGATTCAATTTGGAAATTATTTCATTATTTGCGCCTGAAAATGTTCCTAGGCGGAAAACGAGTAAACGCAGCCATGATCTTTTTGCATCTTCATCTTAGCATTTTTTTTGTAGAAAACATGAAACGCGTTAGTGCTGCTGCATAGAGAAAAATTATATTTTGGTGCTCCCATAGAATTACTTCTACTAAATAGTTAAATGTAATTCCTGTGAAGATATTGCTAATTCCAACGAAAAATGTATTTGGAATATTACCAGAAATCTAGTTAAGGATACATGAAATTACATTTAACTATATAATGTAGAAGTAATTCTGGTAGCCCCAAATATAAATTTTCTCTCCGTGTGCGTGCAATCTAGTAACGTTGCATTTTGCCACAGTAAATCCATGAAAACTATTTAACTATTTAGTGGGCATCTGTGCACTATACATTTTCGAATTTGACCTTTCGTAAGGATTTAAATATACAAAATACAACGTTGCCACATTGGACGTGACGGGTATTTAATTGTATGTGTATGATCAGAGTACAGTCGTGACTCGTGTTCTCATGAGAACTGTGGCAGTGTGGCTGGAGAAATTAATTTCACAATGAATTCAACTTAAATTGCACTTAAAAGATTCTCCATCCGGTGGTCCCTATATTTAACAAAACCAATTAATTAGTTTTTGTTCTACGCTGTTGGAACAGTAGATTCAAGGAACCGGTCGTTTCAGAAGTGTGAGCGCTCCTAGACAGGAGATCTTTGGAATTTTTCAAAATTATTTCTCATTTGAAAATTAATTAAAATGAATCCGAGCGTTGGCTTTTATAGTTGAGGAACGCTTTAGAATCGAAAGATTTAAAGTCAGAGAAAAGTTTGGTTTTGATTTGAAGGAATGAAAAATTGAAGTGTCGCCAAAGATTATGGCCTAGGTGCACCTCCACTTCTGAAAAGAGCTCTACTCATTACGGACTACTCAGTTAATGGCGGGAAATTAAGTCACTTTTCATGTAATGGGTCTGTTATTACAAACTTTCGCTGCAGCTATACGGCTATGCTGGTGTACAGTCACTTCCAAATAAGTCCGCAATGCTTAAAGTCTTTGTGGTTTGTAACGCAAGTTGCCTACCTGAGCGTAAATCGAAGGAGTCGACTGACATTATTACATTACATTACATTATTACATTATTTAATATTTTTTATTTTATTTTTCAACTGTTTACTGTTTTTTTTCTAATTTGCTGCCATTTTTTCAATTTTTTTACTATCTCAGACCATATAGTGCATCGGTTCCATCTTTCAATTTGCCAACAATATGGCTCTGTTCCCGCGAATCCTCGAGTCATTCATTCGAGCCTCTTTGAAAATAAATTACGTCGACAGTGTTGCCAGATGTACTAGTGGGGACAAAGATAAATGGCCAGGGTATGCAATACGCAATGCACACGATACCATTGCATTAAATATACCTTACATATTAGGTGTGTGTTGCGTATTGCATATCCTGATCAGGTATTTTTGTCTCCGCTGGTACAGTTTTAGGCCGTGTTTCAGTGGCGTAGCTGCTAAGGGGCTTGGAAGGGCTTAAACCCCCCCCCCCCTCCCCACTCTTTTGAACGGCGAGCCCGTTTCTTTGTTTGTTTGTTTTTTTTTTTGTTTTTTGTTTTTTTTGCGAGACCGAAAAAAAAACACGTTACTTGCTACTACATTAATTCGGTAAGTTGAAATTTGATCATTTAAAAAAAAAAAAAAAAAAAAAAAAAAAAAAAAAAAAAAAATCATTCATTTCAAGCCCCCCCCCCCCCCCCCCCCCCCCCCACTTTACGACCTCCAGCTACACCCCTGCCGTGTTTACCACAAGAATCAATGTAAAAAATCAGGATTTGAACCTCAAATCTGGCAACACTATATATGTGGACCCTGCAACGATATCCAGATTCAAACGCGAGTCGCACACCTTTGCGCTCCGAGGATCGAGAGGTGAGTGTTACGCTCTGCGCAGGCGCAGGAAATGAATGAGGCGACTCCGCGACTCGACTCCACTCTCGCCTCGCTGGATCGTTGGATCGTTGGAATCGCTTGGATCCACTCGCGGAAATACGATTACTCGTAACCCTTTGACTGTGAAACAGGAGCGTGTAATTTGCGATTACGCGCACGCTGATTTTCCATTCATAATTAAGCTCGTTTGCATAAAACATGCGGCTCATAATCCGTCGGGGGCGGGAGGGATTCTTTTCCCACAGAATTAGGTCAAATATTTATCGCATTTTAAAGGAAATCGACTGACTCATTGCGATTGCTATCATTATGAGAATCTGATCCTAATCAGAATCGACGCGTTATCCAAACGAAGACTTCAGCAGTTGTTTAATTGGCCAGTGTTACTATTGGTTTAAAAACTGTTTTGGGTTTTTGATGCTAGAATCGTATGAGTCTTCCCGAGGCACACAATGTGAGCATGAATTCTCTAATGAAAAACCAACTGACCAATGATGAGGTACACAATGAAAGAAAAAATTACCAGAAGGATGACCATGTTTGGAACGATGTAAGGGATGGTACAGTTACAAGAAGCATGACTATAGGTGAAACGATGTAAGGGATGCAGGGCTGCCGTTTTGCGTAGAATCAATGCTATTTTTCAATTCACCGATGATTCTACCGGTTGAGAAAAGATTACACAGTTCAGTTCAGTGCATGACTATGATAAACTGAAATACTCGCATCTGTAATCTTTTCTCAACCGGTGGAGTCGTCGATGACTTTAAAAAACTTGCGGATATTTTAATTAATCAACGGAGATTTCTCCGATTAAAGAAAGCTTACAGATCAGAGTATTTTCGTCCATTACAGCCATACACTGAACTGAACTGTGTAATCTTTTCTCAACCGGTGGAATCATCGGTGACGAGAGAAAAATAGCATTGATTCTACGCAAAACGGCAGCCCTGAAGGGATGGTACAATTACCAGAATTCTATCGTTTGTACCTTATTTCTTGAGAATGTTGGGGGAAATTCTGGTTCAATGACAATAATCTGGTAATAACACCAACATTTTTCCTGGTCAGAGTACTAGTCTTTCTGAGGTTCAAATATCGTTGTGCCTCTCTGTGAAATTCAGCAGCAATGTTTTTCCTACATTTAATTCTATGTAAAATAATCGATTGGAAAGTGAAGCAGCACTTCACCAGCATTCGATTACTGTACATAGATTCAAATGAAGGCGAAACATCGTTGCAAATTGCACGAGCCGCCATTGGCCTCTTGTAATATTACTAGAATTTCAGAATTATTTTTGTCAATTCATGTATGTCCTGTAGAATATTAATCGAAAAGGGAGACATGTGACAGGGCGTTCCGACAGAAACTGCGCAGTATTTTACTCAATCGTTAAGCCAAATTTCAACAATATTGGTCCTACATTTACGAAAAAACTAAGCGCCGTTTAGGCAAAATATTAGACTATACTCTTTTCAGGATAAGAAGGCGGGTGAGAATTCAGGTAATAATGCACTATTTAGCAACAGTGCGGCTATACCGGCGACTCCAACCCTTCGCAGAGGCCGTTGTTCTTCCGACTTCTCTCTTGGCACGGAGGATTTCCAAGAATCGACAGACTCAAAAATTTACACACGTCCAGTAAAAATTGCGAACGGTCAAAAATACGAAAAACCGGACAAAATTTTCGCCCTAAAGGGCCAAAACTCGGCAAAAGTAGTCGACTTTGAATATTGATGACTCTCAGAAATTCGTATTTTTCAGTCCGAATTAAATTCAGGATATTTCATGTAATATCGAATTTATGAGAATCATCAATATTCAAAGTCGACTACTTTTGCCGAGTTTTGGCCCTTTAGGGTGAAAATTTCGTCCGTTTTTTCGTATTTTTTGACCGTTCGCAATTTGTACTGGACGTGTGTAAATTGTTGAGTCTGTCGGTTCTTGGAAATCCTCCGTGCCAAGAGAGAGTTCGGGCGAACAACGGCCACTGCGAAGGGTTGGAGTCGCCCAGTATAGCCACACTGTTGCTAAATAGTGCATTACTACCTGAATTCTCACCCGCCTTCTTATCCTGAACAGAGTATATGTAGGTGGGTGCGGGGGCGTTTTATCACACGTAACAGTAGCGCACCGAGAGTTTCTTCATCGCTCTCTCTTCTCCATTAAGAAACGTATGTTAGACAAGGATGGACAACGGGATAAAACCCCCTCTTTCTGTCCTTTTCCTACTTATACATTCAAATGGGAAATGAGAGGGATGGAAGACATCCTGGTTGCGCCAGTGACACGTACTAAAACAAGAATTAGAAGGAAGGTGAAAAACAGTGGTGAAATTTGAAAACGTCCCACTCTGTCCAAAAAAACGAAAGGAAATATCTAACTACCACCCGCTCGGTAAACACTGAAACACCCTCAAGACCGACCTTTTTCAATATTTTAAAAGGACGAAATGCAACGTCGCCAAATTGCACGCTTTGCCATAAGACCGAATCTGTTGGAAACAGAACCTTCAAACCGCGTTTTGAAATTCACTTCTCGCGTTATACTTTCCTGCAGCCCGAAGAAGTAAAGTGACACCGAACAAGATCACAGCCTTTTACAAGCTTTTGACCGCGATAACTGTCTAAATGGCCTAATTACTCAACTCACATTCATTCGAACCAGAGACCAATTTGGCTTCCTTTCGAAGCAAACGCGGCCAAAAGGTGGTAACTGGCAAGTGCATGGCGGCGAACACCACTTTGAAGCGGAATTCTTTAACAGTACCGCTCGAAGTCAAATCGCTAGTCCCTACCTTAAACATTCCAAAACGCCTTTTAACAAAGAATGCTGCACCCCCCCCCCCCCCCCCCCCGTCCGAGGAAGAGAGCGAATACCACAACGCTTTTCATCAAGAATAATCGAATACTTATAACACTGAGCAATGAAGACACCTCTCCTCTCCCCCACTTCCCCCCCTCTCCTTTCTCTCTTGTTCATGCTCGGTTATACATTGATGTTATTACATCACTCAATTAGCTTCTTTTTTACGCATGCTTAAATATCTCGTTACTGTTACTGGCGAGGTGGTGATGGCATGGCATGGCGTGGTGGTAGCGAACGGGAGAGCTTCGGTTTACGCACCTTTGTCTCTCGATTATGTGCCCTTTGTTCCGTCTGCTTCAGCGAGAGTGCGGTTTGGTTCGCGCGTTTCGTTTCTAAGGACGTTCCTTGGACAAGGGAATGCAGGATGGGACTGGGAATTCCATCAATTTTCCCCTTCACTGCCCCTTTCATTCAGTAATGATACTAGCACAATGGAGGCTTCAGTTAATACGTGGTAAACCAATGCTCTAACAAATTGAGGCTGTATGTTCTGAGAGCAAGATCGATATATCTCGTAGGACGTGAATGTATAGAAGAAACAATTGGTGGATCCAGAAATCTGACAACAGTGTATTCTTCCCATTTGATTGCAAGAGAAATAATGGGGCTATAGCCCCTTCAAGAATCGATTGTTAATTATTCATTCAAACGGAAAGAATGCACATAGTTGCCGGATTGCTGGATCTGCCTATAGAAGAAATAGTTTTATAGAGAGCGTGAAAAAAATGATTTTCCTGTTGAGCGATTTCCTTCTTACTTACCTTAATTTTAAAGTTTCAGATTAAACCACAAAAAAAAAAACCTACAACCTACGCTTAGAAAACACTTTCGGCATCATATCGATACCGAGTCACTCTTCACGTAAGATAACCAAAGCTTTAGGGCAATTGCCCAAAGACTTCGGATATGTTGCCTAAAGAGTGTTCGGCATCGATATATTAACCCATCTTTTTGCTCAGAGTGCCAAACGTGTTTTCTCAGTGATACCCATTAACAGGTGGCGACTATTGCCTGTCCACTGAAAAAAATTCCTGTTGCAGTAACCGGACGTCTTGTATATTCATTATTCATACTAAACTGGAATTCCTGTTATTTCAACAAGAAAATCCTGTTATTTCAACAGGAATTCCTGTTACTTCAATAGGAATTCCGACCAAGTAACAGGCATTCCTGTTGAAATAACAGGAATTTCTTGTTAAAATAACAGAAACTCTGGTTACGTAAGTATTAAACAGACGTCTAGTTGAATCAACAGGAAAATTGTTCTCAGTGTTGTTCCAATGAGTCCCGTTCTGTGAGCTTTAACTCTTTCAGACCTGGAGTCCATTCCAATGGACATTTGAATAACATGTAGTCTTATGGAAAACAAAAAAATACAATAAGCGCATCAATTTAGATGAGGAAACAGCACTGAGATCAACAATGTTTGGTCAAAAATCCGTTCCTGGAAAAAAGGATTTTCAGGTCTGAAAGGGTTAACCCTTAACTGCAGATGAACCCAGATCTGGAACAATTACTTTGAAGCCTTATCTAAAAGTAGGGGACTTGAGTTATACTGTCGCTGCATGGTGGCCGGTGGGTCACTTGTGGAACAGATACTAAACGAGTAAGAATTGTCGATTTTGTCCTAGAGCGCGCAGCACAGGATAGAGAACGTGCAGAGTGGTTGCAAATAGCTTACTGAAAATCTGATCGCGATTTTCCGATTTTCATTGTTATGTTTGGGAGTAACGCAGGGGTATACCACATACAAAAAAAAAACAACTATTGAAACTTACTAACTTATTTTTTACTACTTTAATTTTTTTTTTTTTTTTTTTTTTTTTTTTTTTTTTTTAGCCTGAAAACTTTATTTTCAGTTGCATGGATACCTAAAAGTGGGTAAGGCCATATTTGGAACAATTAATATTCAGGCTCTTTACCATTGAAATATAATGGAAATAATTTTTTCACTATTTTTCCCTGTCTCAAGGATCAAAATTGTACTGAAAAAAAAATTATTTTATTGAAAAAAAAAATTCATGCAGTAAAGGGTTAAAGGGAACACTCATCACAAGCTTTGCGCGGGTCTCTATTTGTCTCCGAAAATGAATGAGATACGAGAAAGGTATTGTCTAATGAACCAACTTACATAATTAAGTATTTCAGTCTTGGATTTGGGAGATTCGAGCGAGTCCTCTTGGGCGCTGGATTCGCCGCTGCTACCGCTGCTGACGTCAGGCACTTGCAACTTTTCGTAGTCGACGGTAACTCCCGAACGACACTGCACGGAACCGTAGAGCACAGCGTTGCGCAACGCTTTGGGCACTTGGGCCAAGTTATCGTGAACGAAGACCGGGGGATTGGGCGCGAATCGTCTCGAGGTGGGCGATTCGGCGGAAGAAGAAGAAGATTGGGGCGAGGAAAGCGTCAAGTCGGAAAAACCGCTGCTCGTCGACGAAGACGAGGAATGCCTCAACGGATCATACGACGACGACGGATCGTAAGGAGGTGGAAATTTCCCTAACCTCTTCAAAAGCAATAATCTACCGCTTTCCGTCTCATCGATGGATCGCGAGAAGCACCAATCGTTCACCGACACCGAACTCGATTGACTCAACGCTCGATTCATCGTGATCACCGTATCGCTTTCCCGCATGCTCTCCGAGAGCTTCCGAAGCGCCGTCTCCGAAGACAGCTGCTCCAAGGATTTATTAATCGTCCTTTTGAGGACTCGCAGGACCTCCTCCGGACTCGCTTCCTCCGCCCTATTGATAGTGTTAGATATGTCTTTGAGTATGTCACAAGCTGACCTCTGCTCTCGCGGGTCAAACATTCTGGATTTTCGTAGGTCAGGGATTCCGATACCATATCTTCCCGACTCGTGATTGGTCGTGGTTGATGACCAATAGACGCTCTCGTCAGCGTACACGGATGGAGGTTTCCTCTGACGGCTCTCATATCGTGGCCATACGGGGCGAGGTATGCAGTAGTCTATTTTCCCCTCGGGGATCGTCGACAAGGGACAGTGTTTCTTAGAGCAGACGCCCTTGAACGAGACTTGGATGCTTTTAACGAACGCCGGGTTCTGCTCGATCACCGTGATCGGGGATTGTTGTTGTTGTTGTTGTTGCTGTTGAAGCTGCTGATGAAACTGCTGAAGCTGTTGGAGGCTGGCGGGTTGACTGAGAGGGATGACGGCCGCTCGGCTGCTGTCTCTGCTTTCTCGGTCCTCGGACGAGGGTTCGATGGACTTGCTCCGCTCTGAGGACGAGAGCTTGCTCCCATAGCCGGAGCTTGTGAGCTTTCGTCGAACTTTTAGACTGTCGTCGGTCCCTGAATCTTCTTCGATGAACAGAGGATTGATTCTGGAACAGAGCGAAGAAAAAAAAGGAAACGATTAAAATTATGAACAAGTAAAAAGAAAAAGAAAAAGAAAAAATGCATCAAAAATGATAACTTACACAGAAAAAAAAAACAGAAAAGACCCTTTGGTAAAGGTGCCAAACCTGTGGTACTATCGACGAATTAAAGATTGTCGCGAGATTTTCACACTTTTTCAGTTATGAGTGTGAGTGTGGGACTGATCTGCAACGGCTTTTCCGCCCCACCCGCACTGGCCTCTCACCTGCAAGGGGTGAGGAGTATGAAGAGTGGCCGAACCGGCACCTTGAAGGCGAGACGTAGCTCGTGAAAATCTCGCGACAATCTTTGATTCGTCGATAGTACATAAATGGTTCTGCAAACGACTTTAGTAATGCTATAACCAAAGGTTTTGTACGCATAACTAAAGGGGATTTAGCTGGGTGAACCAACGATTTTGTTGGCTCAACCAAACTCTTTTGCTGCACTTTTCAATTACCACGCCATTATCCAACGACAGAATATAGTATCAAATTAAATCAAAGCACGTAGCGCTCAACCGCACTCATTCAGAAAAGTTATAGTACGTAGATAAATATTCCTACTCTGCGGTACCTGTTTTTGCCTACACCTTCAGTTTAAGGCGCTCAAGGATACGTTCTCAACAATCTCAACGCTCTTTCGTTGCCAAAATAATAAAACGAAACTGTGTGAAATATCTAATTCACTACTATGTTTGAGAGTATACTATGGGTATATAGTACTGAAAAAAACTATTTTTTTCCTTAAATTGAATTTTTCAAGAGAACATTTTATTACATTTATTTCTTTATGTTATGCTATTCTCATTTTTACTTTTTTCTTTTATTTTTCTTTTTTTTGTAACTTTTCACGTAAAAACAATTAACAATACTAACATTCTCTGTATCAACAAAATCAATGCACTATTAGAGCTAATACCTGGTGGCTTATGAATTGCGACGTATCTATTAACCCACCCTCCCCTCCCTACAAGGTCGTTGAAATATAAGAAAAATAATCGATCCTAGGGGCCGAATCTATTGACCCTCCAAATAATCCGACCTTTGTCTCGATTATCTTTGTCGCGAGCTATCACTGGATATAGATAGAGCTTGGTTTGAAAAAGAGAGTTCCTATAAGAATTCGTGATGTGGCTTTTAATATATGCGCGCGAAACGGCGTAATCGCCTCCCGGAGATAGCCAAAGAATCAACAAATAAATCGTTCGAGTACAGAATAGAATCAAACATTTTATAGAGCCCCAGATCATTGAATCTTCCATGGAAATTGGAAAGTTCAACTTTTAATTCTCGCCGTACGCGGATAAAAGAATTTGTCCTTCTCTCTCTCCCTCTCTCCCCCCACCCTCTCTCTCTCTCCCCCCACCCTCTCTCTCTCTCTCTCTCTCTCTCTCTCTCTCTCTCTCTCTCTCTCTCTCTCACTCCCCTCCAATTTGAACATGTGCACTAGAAAAAGACAGATAAAAGGGGCGAAAGTCACGTGAGGGCCCACTCTGCTTTCCTTTTCTAACAAATGCATTCGAACGGCCGAAGAGAGCAAAATACAAATTCTTGTATCACCCATGAATTTCTCGCTCTCTCAAAACTTTAGTGAACGAAGTTCACAAGAACTTTTCAGCGAAGTGAGGATCATACTTGGGTCTGATAGTAAAACATACTAGTAGTATAAAATAAAAGTAAAACAACATTGGTAGTAAAGTAATACAGACTAAAGAGGCGCACCGAACTTCAGTCAAGCCTAAAATTCATCTCGAGCAGTTATAGGGTATCTTTACTCTAGATTCTCTCTTTGAGACCTTGAATTTCACTCGTGCAAACCGTGGCTATAATCTAGCGAGCAGTGGCTCCACTCAAGGCTCTGGTAAACAAAACTGAAAAAAAGAAGGAGGGGGGGGGGACGGGAAGGAGGGGGGGGAGTATGGGAGAGGGGGGGAGTAGGGGGAGGAAAAAAAAGTACATTCACTTTCGCGGTGCTGGCGGGGAAAGGTCTCCTGGTTCATTAACTTTCCCGATTGTTGTCTATAGTACGGTAATCGCGAACGGCTGTGATGGTAATAAAATATATAGTCACTATGAAAACCGGTCCCGAATACCCTCCCCTCTTCCCCTCCTGGAATCCCTCCCCGGCGAAGCCGCTGCTACACAAGACTTACTGACATACATATATTTATTTTTTCAGGCTCGACCGCACAGAGGAGAGGGAACGTGAAGTTTCTAACGATAAAGGCGCTTACGACTTGCAAGTTCAAAGAGGCAATTCACGTTCATGCGGAAATTCAAGGAACGAAAATTTAAGAGTAAGGCTGCGATGGGGGTTGATGGTTAATGATGCTTCCGTCCACATCGTACTATCAAACGCAAAAGTTTTGGCAGTTAAAAATTTTCGCAGAGGGCAGGAAGGCATGGGCGCCCGCAGCGGAGGGCAAGGAGGGGGCACTTGCCCCTTCCCCCCCTTGCCATGCATTTTTTTTTTTTTTTTCAACTATCATTATCATGTGTTGTCACTTTATTCATGATAACTAACACGTCAAAATTATTATTCTTACTTTAATTTGATACACCTAAAATGGCTCAAAATGGGTCTGTTGCAAACTTTTGCTACAGCAATAAAAAGTGTTAATTCCTATGTGAAATCGCCCGAAAAGTCCATTGGTGGCATCAGAACGTAATGAAATGTGATAATAAGCTCACAAGAGACGTTTAATGTTATCCAAGATGGCGGTAGAATATCGAGCAATCTGTATGCATGCACCTTTAACATCTAAGGATTGGCAACGTTGACAACTTCACAGCTTCAGAGGTTATGTCTTTACTTACGTTGTGATTGGGTGTGATCGATATAGTGAGGTTGGTCATCCTTGGTTGTTCGTGGTGGATGCATACAGGTTGCTAGATATTTTACCGCCATCTTGGATTTCATGAAACGTCTCTCGTGAGTTTCATACTGCATTTTATGACTTTCTGATGCCACCAGTGGACTTTTCACGCGATTTTACTTAAGATGGAACACTCTATAGCGCTTTAGCAAAAGTTGGTAACAGACCCATTGTACCATTTGGAAGACAAATTGGTTTTTGTCTCCTTTTTTTTAGACGGGCGAGGGGGAGGCTAGACCTTCCACTGGGATTCAACAATTTTTCCCCCTCCGGAAAATTTTCTGCGAGTGCGCGCGCCCATGCAGGAAGGAGTCGTGAAATGTTGCCTTGTGGTTGAAAATTTATTCTAATGTTTTGACTTTCATCATGAAAAAAATAAACGGAAGTAGCTCTTGTCCCAAGCATTCGACCATCCGATTTTTTGCGACATTTTGTGCCTCCATCCTACACTCGGTGAAAATTCTTGACAGTCAAAACTTTTTGGGTCTAATAATACACCATCAAACAGTTTGATTAACCCTTTCATACCTGAAAATACTTTTTATTAAGGAACAGATTTAAGTTAAGTATATTTCATACCTGGTGCACATTTCAATGTACAATGTACATCTGAATAACATTGAATCTTATGAAGAAAATGAAAGCATGTGATATGCTTATCTTTTTATAAGAGAAAAGTGTGCCCAGATCAGATATGATGGCAAAAAAATCCGTTCCTGAACAAAAAGTATTTTCAAGTACGAAAGGGTTAAGGTATAACTTTAGCTAATTTCCGAAAGTGTACCTACGATGTTACTTGAATACCTACTCGTGATTCTTGTAGTGAATGCCATCGTGTAATGAACTAGCATTCGAGCATGTGCAGAACAGAACCATTTAGCGGGGCAGCAGAAAAAGCGAATCTGTTCCTATCCTGCGTCCAAGACCGGACTTACCTCTCCGCCCAACGATTTCCCCTTTGCACTCCCCCTCCCCCTCCTCAAAAAGTACGGCTGCCTTAGATTCTTCGGACAATTCAAGTGATTAACAACCACTGCACACATTGGGAGAAAGTAAGAAGTTTTTCAGTGATATGAAATAGTATAAACTTTTTCCTCAATGCATATTGTACTGTTCGGAGCTGCCGTTTTGCATATAATTAATCGCACTTTTCAACTCACCGGTTGAGAACATATTGCACACAGTGGCGGCTCGTGCAATGTGGCAACAGTGTAATCCCTCCATTTAAACCCGTGTAAAACAATCGATCTTCAGGAGGTGCAATGCACCCCCAAGATATCGATCCTTTAGCATAGGCTTAAATGGTAAAAAAACATGGTTGCCAAATCGCACGAGCCGCCACTGATTGCACAGTTCAGTTCAGTGCATGACTGTGATGAACAAAAATACTCGCACCTGTAATCTTTCCTCAACCGGTGGAGTCGTCGATGACTTAAAAAAAACTTGCGGATATTTTAATTAATTAACGGAGTTTCCACCAATTGAGACAATAATACAGATCAGAGTATTTTCGTGCATTTAGTCATATATTGAACTGGACGGTGTAATCTTTTCTCAACCGGTGGAATCATCGAAGAATTGAAAAATGCGATTGGTTTTATGCAAAACTGCATCTCTTATACTGTTCCAGTTTAAGAGGGGTTATTCAATGATGGACCCAGGACCCATCAGATGCGGATCCGGCAGGTGGAAAATTTAAGTTTAATCAGACACTCTACCAGTGAAAACCTGATTGAACCGGACCTATCTGATTCTGGATCAGTGTATAGTTATTGCTAAAACATACAGCGTTTCCTTATTTTCTGAGAGATTAGCAAGTTTCAAAGAAGACGATAAGGCCGAAATTTTTGCTCCAACATTGGTCAAAAAAATAAAGTTAAAAACTGGCAGAAAATGAATCCACTCACCGTGAATGAATCTTTCATAAGACACATGGTAATCCTCAACAAGAACCCACAGTCTCGTTTTAAAATAAATTTAACTTAACCTTGAAAATTCGATGTATTTCTGACTAATTCTAAACTAATTAATATAAATTGAGTCTCTGCTTTTGAAAATGTCGATGATTTTTTCCCTCAATAGCTTTCTTTTTAACATTCTCAATTCCGTTCATGATTACACAAAGTTGCGACAAAAACCATGGTGATAGGACAAGTAAAGGCCTTAAATTAAAATTAATCACTCTGTATACCTTGGTTCTCAGTGCGGCATCGTAAAAACGGGGTTTTTTCATCGTAATCATCTAATTTTTTTTTTTTTTTTTTTTTTTTTAATTTTAACAGTATTGTAAAAAGGAAATCTTGCACCGAACTTTATTTGTCTCTGTTTGCGATAATATTACTTCTTTCGGTGCAAGCACGGTCGAGAGAACTGTGCGTCACTTTAATAAGATACAAACAGCAAGCTTCGCATCGTTACCGCTACACGATGCGTCCATACGTATTCCTTTACACAAAACGAGTCCTGCTTTCCCACCTCGCCGCACCGCACCGCCGCTCAGTGGTGCCAATCAATAATAGAGGCCAGACGTGACTTTAAAAAGCGTTTTTCTTTGTTAACACGCAACGTAAAAGTTTGAAAGTGGTTTCATTGGTTTTATTGTAAAATTACCTACAAGATTCACTCTATAATGTTTATTTTTTGACAGTAAAAACATTAAAATTTACAGTTTTAGTCATGGGCGCCCGCAGAAAAATTTCCAAGGGGGGACAAAATTTTTGAATCCCACTGGGGGGGTCAAGGGGGACCCCCCCCCCCCAAGGAAGAAGGGAAGACCTTCCCCCCCCCCCCCCCCCCCCCCTCATACAAATAGTGTACAATTATTAAGCCATTTTAGGTGTATCCGAATAGTAATAATAATTTTGACGTGTTTGATTTTATGAATAAACGGACAACAGATGATAATAATGGTAAGTAAATGTATAATTCTACTATTCCTTGCAAAAAGTGAGTTAAATTTACATCATAAACTAATAATAAAGTTCGTCAACTATATTACTCCTTAGATTCACATTTCATTTTCTTTCGGTCCTTTCATTTTTCTTCGCGAAATTTTGACTGTTTTGAATTCCAGGGGGGGGCAAGTGCCCCACCTTGCCCCCCCCTGCGGGCGCCCATGGTTTTAGTCATATATTCTCCATGTTCGACTCTTCCCATTGACTCGTTCCACTGTGCGTCGAGACGCAGTTTCTACCTCACAATCTCTTGAACATTCATTTTCAAAGCTCGTAAGAAATTAAAACGATTCAATTGACCACTGTAAGCTGTAAGCACATTAACGCAACGTACTACGGACGGACGCAAGCCAGCCTTTCGACGCTACGTCATCGCGACATTTAATTGAAAGTAAAGTTGACTTTTATTTGCACGAATAATCCGATATAACCTTCTCTCGATTCGCTCGAACGACAATTATTGTACGCACAGATTATGCGAAAAGAATACGATGCGACATAACTTCTTCTTTATTGTCTCATTATCCGGATGATAGTAACAAGTTTTGTTTATCCTGTTTAGTGTGTGTGAGTGTGTACTGAAGCACCCCCACGTGTATGTATTCATGTATCTGTGTGTGAGTAATAATGGATGAAGGTGAGGCATGTGTAATTGTGTACGCCATACCGTATAATCATTGACAATTAGTCGAAATTGACCGTGAGAGGTCAAGACAAGGGAATTTTTTTTTTTTCTTTTGCAAAAGGTCGGCAGTTTTGAATTTTGTGAGGGAGTTATCCTCCACGACAATATTGCCGATAGGACTCAATCCGGTCGGAAATGCGCCGTTAAATGTTAAGATCAGGGTCTCGTCAAGACTCAAGAGTGGCCTCCGCGACTTTGATTGATGACGTACTGTTACTTAAGATTACAGGAAAGAGCAGGAAGATATGTGATTGTTGAACTTTGAGAATCTAACGTATTTTAATAAGAATTTTTAATGTATAATAATTATGGATTCCTGATATGACATGGTGGAATTTAAGCGGTGAAACATTTTTCTTCGGGGGCACGGACAGCTCGATCAACAGTTGTATAACTGTATAGTTGAGGAAGATTTTCATATGGAACGTGTTACATAACCTAGAATAGTTATATTCCCGCAAGGGGCATATTATCACGGGAAAAAAAGACTGGTAGAATTCACCATCTGCATAGCTGATTTTGGAGTCTGCTATCAAAGTGGTAAATTTTGCCATCATATGGTAAATGCAACGTACGACCGTACGTACCTTGTGGTAAATTAAGATAACCTGTTGGTACATTTCTGCTACACGAGGTACGTTCCATTTACCATATGATGGTAAAATTTACCATATTTATAGCAGACTCTAAAACCAGCTTTGCAGATGGTAAATTCTACCAGTCTTTTTTTCCAAGTAGGATTGGGTAGATACACACAGAGTCCCTTTATGTAGATAGTTAAGACATTAAGTGAAAAAATTGGGCGTCGCCATTGGATGCGTTGTTGCACATTTCTTATTACATTCTGAGGGCCGTTGTTGTGTTTTGGTCCGATGGAGAAAGATTAAAGTGCCGTAGAATTTCCAACAATGCAATCTATCTTTCACTGCTTTTGTTGATCGACATCTATTTACGCTTTTGAAGATTCTTCTAGGAATTATGGACATCCTTGAGTTGCATCATGGGTTAATTACATCTGGGAAAGGGTTCAAACATTTTCTTCGGGCCAGCATAGAATCGTAGTCTTGCACTCTCTTCTCCAGAATCTAGAAACTATAAACCCAACTTATTCTGGCCAAAATTGAATGTCCAAACCATATATTCAACCAAAACCTGAGGTCCACATGTATTTTTGTCCAACAAATATTGAACTTACTTTTTTAATTTTGTTCAATGATTCTTCAGTGCAAACTATGTCCAAAACTAAGAAGAAATCGCGCAATACGTCTCTGTCAAGCTTCGAAATCGATAAGATTTTAATTGCAACAAAATATTTTACCCCTGAAGCACTTTGTAGATGATTCCTGTTTTAAATCATATGATGTCATCATTTCAGCCATGTCAGCAGCGCCCTACGCAATGATGACTAATGAGTGATGACTGATGACTGATGACCATAATCCCTTGCAACATTTTTCGAGTTACTTTTGCAAAACTTGACGCTGCAGAACGTTTTCACATCCTTGTAAAGGAAAGGGGTTATTCTTCCGAGTCTTGCTAAAAAAACTGAGTTCATCGTATAGAATCATAGCTCCTTTTCAAGCCTCCGAGGTTCGAAATTAGCGGCGGCGCGCGGCGTTCCTGCGGCAGACAGGCAGACGACACCCGGCTATTGGCTCCAGGGGAAATCCTCTCGCTTTCATAGAACGAACCAGACTTGAGACGCATAGCCGCAGCCAGGATTTGTTGTGTTTCTCTCTCTTTGCCTCCGTGATTGCATGTGTTAGAAAAGGATGGATGTGGGAGCTATCACGTGACGTCAGTCCTTCTCTCTGTCCTTGTCTTACAAATGCAGTCAAAGGGGCATAGAGAGATAGAGATAGAGATAGAGGGAGAGAGAGAGGGAGAGAGAGACAGAAAGAGAGAGAGAGTGGGGGAGAGAGAGGGAGAGAGCGACAGAGAGAATAAAGCGAGAGAGCGAGAGGGGGGAGCGGGAGAGAGAGAGAGAGAGAGAGAGAGAGAGAGGGGAGAGAGAAGAGAAGAGGGAGATAGAGAGGGAGGAGAGAGAGAGAGAGAGAGAGAGAGAGAGAGAGAGAGAGGGAGAGAGAGAGAGAGAGAGAGAGAGAGAGAGAGAGAAGAGAGAGGAGAGAGAGAGAGAGAGAGGGGAGAGAGAGAGAGAGAGAGAGAGAGAAGAGAGAGAGAGAGAGAGAGAGAAAAGAGGGGGAGAGAGGAGAGGGGAGAGGGAGGGAAGAAAGAGAGAGGGGGGGAGAGAGAGAGAGAGAGAGAGAGAGGGAGAAAAGAGAAGAGGGGGGAGAGAGAGGGAGAGAGAGAGAGAAGAGAGAGAGAGAGAAAAGGAGAGAAGAGAGAGAGAGAGAGAGAGGAGAAGAAAAGAGAGGAGAAGAGAAAAAAAACTCCGGGCTACGGCTTATGCTTGAGAGTGAATCGCGCGGGGTCAAACAGTGATAACAGGTGCCATTCAAATGATAAACATCTCACGCCTTTTATGATGCAGCTACTTTTGGCAACTGATATTACACGTCATTGAGCCACGGGCGCAGAGCAAACATGAGCTTTTTTTTAATCGACAGCAGAAAAAAACAGACGAAAAATAAATCTAATGAGTCAAGTCTTGAGGAGCAGCGAGCAGCTTTCTTCGGGGTTTTTCTCGTTTGGTTTTGTGGAGAGCCAATGCTTAAGCTCTGCCGGTTGTTCATTCGCGGCGTTGCCAGATGGTCGAAAAAAAAAGAATGCAACATTGCTACCCGTCATTTAGTGTTGGGAATTATCACATTATGTCTATGTAATTCCATGGACTTTGTGTACTATGATTTTCAAAAGAGAGAACCCAGGAATTTTTTTTTTTGCCTTTTTAAATCTTGTCAATCCTCAGACAATTTTGAGGGTTTCGAGTGTTTAAGGTCTAATCAGAACACTACCTTCAAAGTGTAGATACGTTTATGAAAAATTGAAAATTTCATTGAAAATAACGGAAAATTAAGAAAAAGAACTTGGGTCAGGTACTTTTTGTTGAAAGTCACAGTAAATTCTTTTTCTCTAGTCGGTTCTTTCACTTCTCGAATATTTGAC